>BGPR01000036.1:671312-770812 GCA_013235015.1 Araneus ventricosus | reverse complement strand
CATTAAAAAATAGTTTTCACTGCATTGCATTAATCGAAATCTCAGTAAGGAAATGTCAACAAATGTTGCGAAAAAAGAAAAATTAATATTTTGAAGTAATTGCTTGCGGTTCTGCAACCCCGATGGACGAGCCACTACTGCATTTTCATTTAGTGTTTAGGATTTTCGAGTAGGACAAAGGTAGTTTACAATAGTAACTGCATCATATAGTATTTCACAGTATCATGCATACATCTTAAGCTAGATGTGGTGTGGTGAATTGCTAAAATTATCAGACGAGTTGCACATTTTATTAACCCAAACCGAACAACGCGTATATCAAAATTCATACTGTCACAAGATAATATGAAATTATTGCAGCTTATTTCAGTCTTTTTTTTTTTAAATATTAAATTCTTGCAAGATTTTAATTCTGATTAAAATTGCATGCCTTGACTTATCGTTATCGATTCAAAAGCGATTTTACTGGCTTTTAAAACCTCCTAGCTGCAGAGTCTATGCTTCCTCCCGAAATTACCTCTGGACATTGATTTATATTTGGCATGATTTCAGTTCTTTTTAATTGCCAGAAAAAGCCAACCACAGCTGTTTCTGCAAAAATTCACAAATTCCACACTCTGGCTGCAGTTGCAAGTAATTAACGATCCTTAATGTGTGCCCTACTTTCTTTCCTCCTCTAAACCCACTGGCGAAACCCGCGTTCTTTTAATATTTATTTATTTGCTTACTGTTTTTTCTGTTAACCTTAGCGAAATGAAACGCCTCTTTCCCTCGGAACCTGCCCAGTCACTGCCATATTCCAGCTGACGCAGTAAATATTCCTCCAAATTCCCCCTTTTCCCTTCGTTTTATGTGTTAGGGATGCAAATTAGCGCCGTGCGATGGAGAATTAAAAGCGTTTAGTAAGTAATTTTAAACGCCGGGGCACGTGATCTGCGTGTTTGCCGACTTCAAACACAAGCTAGTCGGCTTAGCAGGTGATTTTGCGTGTTCCTATCCTTTCGAGATTGCTGTGGGTGTTTTTGAGAGTGGGAAAAGCGGCTTGAGGCGAAAAGATAAGTTTTCATTATATCAAAATTGCTTGTGTTTCGGGGTGTGAGATATTGAGTCTTGTAACCACGCTGTTTATGATAATATGCTTTCACCAACTTCACTTGATGCACTTCTTATGGCACGCCCGGATGGGTTGTGCGTCAAATTTGCATTTTTGCTTGGTAATGAGTATTTCGGAGACAGCGGAGTTTGATAATTCGGTTTAAATTTAATTACAGTGTTGTTTAAGTGTTACTTTCATTTCTATCATGCAGTATGCTGTTATTTTTAAATAAAAAAAGAAAGTGGTTATTTGCGGACGCGGTACGCATTCAGAAAAAAAGGGTCATTTATGAGTACAATACTTATGAATAAGCTCGTCTTATTTGTAATATTGAATGTTTCAAATATGATCAATATGTCGGATCAACAGTTAAAATATGCTATGTGGAAAACGGAAATAATTCAGCCAAATTACATCTTTTAATGTAGCATAGTCGTGCAGGTTGGAATACCAAGATATGATTGCAATGCGGGGGGGAGGAGGGGGGAGACGCAGATTTTTTTTCAGTAGTTTGTAGGTAAATAGTATTGAAAAACTGCGTTTTGTTGTTGAAAATGCACTATTTTTGGTCGTATTGAGTATTTTGATCTGAAGTGGTTTGTTAAAAATAATTCAAGTGTTAGCAAGGCTAGTAAAAACAAATTTTCAATGAATTTTTTTTTTTTTTTTTGCACATTGTAGTAATTAATGTTGTGTCTAAATGCTTAGGTAGCAGTCATTTAAGTTTTGAAATCAGAGGTAATTTACGAGAAAACCCAGACTGAATAGCGAATTTATCATTCGGGATGGACTGATCAGAATTAAAAAAAAAATAATAATAAGCCGAATAACTGCTTTTAGATGAGAAATAATTCATTACATATATGTTCATTGTGTTTTATAAAATGTATACGTGAACGCATGTTTTAGTTGCGACTAAAAAGATGTTCATCGTAGTGAACGATTTTTTTTGTGGCAAGGTTAAGTAATTTATATACGGGATGTGCTGTTATGATACGATTGATATCATACTACATCTAATAAAAATAATTTCAATGAGGGAAAAAGTTCCATTTCGTACAATGGTTCACATATCGCTGAAAAATCACCGTGATGTTTGTTTTCGGAGTTTTCAGATACTAATAAATCTTCACTGACGGAATACTTAGCATTTCATATGAATATTTTGCATAGGCTGTGCACCTGAAAAAGTAACACTCAATATTAACCAAACTTATTTGTTCCTTCGAATTTTTCTGTGTATAAATTCAAATTAATATAACTAAAAGATAAGAAATATGAGAAAAAAAATATGAAAGATAAGAAAATGGTGTAATTATTTACACATTTTCAGAAATAAATATTTCTTTTACGTCACACGTAGAAAAAAAAAAAGTTAAAATTGCCTCTCTGTTATGATCTCTAAATTGCTATTCGAATTCACTGGGTGATTACTACAATTTGATAACCACATTTCAACATTTTTGAAGTTAAGTACACAGAAAGATGTCAATAGTCTAGGTTCATAGTATGCTAAAACTGGGTAATTGTTGTAGACAATCCCTAGGCAATACTAGAAATTCACTCAGCTCCTCAAAATCTTAAAATAAGCAGTCATTTGCATTTTTCTGGAGACAACTAACCGATTACCTAGTTGTAGCTCTAACCACACGATGTATGAACTTGAACTTTAACTGCAAGAGCAAAGGACTATTATTTATTTCACCTCTTTATGGTGATTAAAATTTGCTTCTTTTAAAAGTTTGATTATTCGTAGCCCGAATTCGAATATAGATTTATGCATACTGATATCATTTTTCCCCCCTTTCCTTAGGCCCTGTTTTGCTCTGAAAAAGTTGGGAACTGTTGTAAAAGAAAACTGAATTCCTACTCAAGTTGGCTGTGAGTAAATATCAATGGATTTCTTTTTCTTTTCTTTTTTTTTTTATTGCCGTCTTTCCCATTGCTTTACAAACCTCGTTACATGTAGTTTCAAACCCAGGCGTTAACCCTTTCAAGGGCGATGGTTTCTCGTTGAATCCATCTTTTTATGAGCCCCCCCTTTTTTTTAATAAATTAAATCCAGACGGTAGTCTTTTGACGATTTATTAAAATGCGTTTTTAGTATCTAATAAAGACAATAGATGGCAGTACCAATTCTGTTTTTTCCCTAATGGATTTATACGATCAATAACATTGTTTTCACGGGAAAAAAAAATAAATTGCTTGTGCCCCTGAAAGAGTTACTACAATTAATCGAATGCAATTAAATATTTCAGCAAACAAGTCCCCACATCCCACCCTGCGGGACTTGTTTCTTGGCATGAAGCCATACTCAAGACGTGACGCTCTTCCAGATGAGCGTAACAAAAGTGCATGGCGACTGCCGTTATCGTATCATTTTGACGTGCGAAACCAAACACACCGAAATGGATTAGTTTCGCTGTCGCGTTTTTAAAACTTCATTATAAATTAAATGTTGACGAGAGTGTCAAATACCGAAATAGGTACTGAAAAACATTTACATTCGTTATTACCAGTCTGTGTGGGTGCTAACGATATTTGACGTCTCTAGAATATACCGATTTTGCTCGGTAGTTGAATTTGTGCATATGAAATCAGCAGCATAACCTGCGCATCTTTATATCCGGCGTTTAGAAGAAATGCGTCCCTTTAATTGTTTTTTTAACCACATCGTTAGAAAATGAACCTTGATTTTTTTTAAAAAATTATTATCAGAATACAATACAAGGGTCGTTGTTTTCTTTCAGGAATTTTATATAAATAAGATGCATAAATTCCGGAATGAGCTAAATTTTCTTCTTTTCAAGCTGCTATGCCTTGAATTTTTGCCGTTCATAACGACGTAGGGTATTGGTTTAGGCTCAGTAATGGATAATCTAAACGCAGTTACGGTGAAGTTTTGAAAGAAACGAGAAATAATTTTTAAAACGGGGAGAAAGATTCTTTTAAGATTCCATCCACAATACTTATTACAATAATGTTTTTATTATTGCATTTTAATCATATGTAATATATTTCTTTATCTAGAAATACATTAGATTTTGACAAGATGATAAAACGTGGAAAAAATATGAAAACCGAAATAAGTAGTAGAATCTTAAGGTCAGCAAATTACGCTACTTGCAAGAAACTGATTTTTTAAGTGATAAATTTACAATAGCGAAATAGGGAAACGATTTTGAATGGTATAAATTGACTTTAGATTAACAGCGGGATAATCATATAAATGACATCATTTCAAGGCAGCGGTAACTTGAAAGGGTTATGCAATGACTTTGATTCATGTCAAAAGTAGAGGAAAGTTGGATGTGTGTGAATGATGTTGTTCATGGAAAGTTGTCTAATACCTTCTCCAGTGACTAGGTCAAAGGGAAGGAAAAGTCTAGATCTGTTGCTAATGATTGTGGAGAGATAGCCCTTGGAATTAGGGAAATATCAAAGCTACTCGCATTTAAGAATGGCCTGCAACAATGATTTCTTATCCATTTTGTTGTCTGTCCATGCGCATCTGAACATAACCCCAAAACACATCAAATATTAATGAAACTTGGCATGTTTTCTTGACACCAAAACTGTAGATCTGTCCTATTTTGGACCCAATCGGTTGACGGGCCGCGGTGGCCTAGTGGTAAGGTCTCGGCTGTGGGGCCGGAGGGTTCCAGGTTCGAAACCCAATTCCACTGAAGATCCGCCGTGTATGGGGCCTGTTGCACGATAAATCATACGTAGTGGCCAAACGTCCTCCCGCTGGTGTGGCGTGGAAGCTTGGAGAGGGGGGTGCCAGCTCAGGTGTCGTTCTCGTCATCTGACCGAGGTTCAAAATTGCGAGGTCCGTCCCAAAATAGCCCTCGTGTTGCTTCAAAATGGGACGTTAATATCACTAAACTAAACTAAACTAAACTAAACTAAACTAAACTAAACTAAACCCAATCGGTTGACAGGAAGAGGTCTGCAATGCATACTCGTTTCTCTTAACTATACTACGAACCTAAACAGAAAACGCCCCGTATTATGTCTGTGTATGAGAAATTAGAGGGGAGTTTAGTTATTAACGTCCCGTTTTTGAAGCAACACGGGGGTTATTTTGGGACGGACGTCGTATTTTGAACTGTGGTCAGAAGACGAGAGCGACACCTGAGCTGGCACCCCTCTCTCTAAACTTCCGCACCACACCAACGGGAGGATGTTTGGCCCCCTACGTATGATTTAGCGTGCAATAGGCCCAATACACGAAGGATCTTCTGTGAATTCTGGTTTCGAACCTGGAACCCGCCGGCTCCAAAGCCGAGACCTTACCACTAGGTTACTGCGACCTCAGTAGAGGAGAGAGCACTCCTATTGGTTATTCAATGAGACCCAATCCATTATTTAGTCGCAAACGTTTTCTATATATATTCCCAGATTCGGCAATATTAATTGTAAAAAATAACTAAGGAACCATCCCAAGTATGATATTTTATTAAATTTTATTTAACAAATAATTTTTATTTATCATCAATGCGTTGTTTATTTTTTGACTGTTTAAGCTTCGGGTCGGGCGAAACTTTCATTTTCCTTGAAAGGATTCTGAGTAGCAGAAATACAATTTAAAAATAAACAAATAAAAAAATCCTCGCTAAAATTGGATACGATTGTATTGCTTTTACTTATAGCTATAACAGGATGGCGACAGAACCGGGATATCAGGGAAAAGTCGGGTAATTTTATCGATCTGGAAAAGTCAGAGAAATTCATAAAAATGTCTAAAAATCAGGGAAAATTAATTGTTATTTGTTACTTGAGTCATTATCTATAAATTAGTATCTTATGTCTACCATTATTTGTAATAATAAATGGAATTTAAAAACTTATATTCATTCATAAAAGCATAATTTTTTTATTAGAGCAATTAATTTCTTATGATTTGTTAAAGAATAAAGATTTGAAGTAATATTTTGGCAGTTTCACTTGTTTAAATCTTTGCTAAAATATATATTATTAGGCACGTATGCTATTTTTATATTTATGCTGCAACATGGGTACTCATTCAAAGAGCACTAATTAGTTATTTAACTGTTTTAAAGTTTTGAGCAAAGGTCATAATAACCTTGACTGTTAATATAATTTAACTTATGTTGCAAAGAGTAGTTTTACTGTTTCTTGCAATTCTTATGTAGTTTTAGAAGAAAAGTATCTTGTTAAAATTTCCAGTATTTTTTACATATAAGAAATGTACTATACTGTTTTAATAGATTTTTAAGGATGTTCATTCAATTTTTAAAAAAATTAAATTTCATAAAAATATATTTTTTCATATTAAATAACTGTTAAAAGTGTTTTTAATAATGTATACACATACACATATATATGTGTACACATAAAGTGATTCTGAGTAGGGAGAAAGTCAGGAAACTAATATAATTAGTAGCCGTAAATCAGGGATATTTTTTTCACAGTTTTTGTAGCCACCTTGTATAATTCGTCAGCACTCTTTAGAATGCTTAGTATTTTTAAAATTTCTGATCCATAACATTTGTATCTCACTAACGTATGAAACAAGGATTCTTAATTGTACTAAAAGATACTAACTGCTGGAATATTTTGTTTTTAATTGCACATAATAACCATATTTCATTCGCGTCATGATTTTTAAAGCTAGTCGTCTTTCTTAATATTCAGCTTTTTTTTTTCACCCGTTAATGATCTATTGGGAAAGCACATAGCGTGCCTAAATGATTTTTGGACTCGTTTCAGTCATTCTCAATCAAGAATGATTGAGGCAGGAGCGATTTTCCATCGATTTTGCTTTTACGGCGATTTCTCTTTTTTTAACGTTCCAAACATGTGATTTTTGGTAGATTTTCCGCTGAGCCAGTCATAAATGTGTACTAATTTTCTTCTACCAATTGAATGTTAATAAAAAATTGGACGTCCAAAAAGTATTTTATTTGGTTGAATCGGGCTTTTACGAATGACTTACGAGAAGAAAATTGAATAAGTAGCGGGATGACATGTTTGCTTGCTATTGATGAACCAATAAAGTTCATAAAAACGAAACTTCATAAAACAATTTTACGTAAAGTTTTAAGAAACACGACTTTATATTAGTCGTGTACTTTGAAATTTTTAAACCAAACGTCTGTGGGTCGAAAATAATAACGGAAAAGGGTTAAGCAACGCAAATAGTCTAATAAAACATAACCGAAATAAATAGGAATTTTAATCATATTTAAAAAATATTTTTAATGAATTGTTTCTAATTTCATTGGTTCAGTTATCAATTTTCTTTCGAATAATATTCATTGTGATTTAATTTCTTTATCATAACGTTTCCAGTGCCTCACACTTCTGCGTTCGTATTTTTCACCCGCAGATTTTTGATTAAATAATTTTGTACGTTTCAGTACACTAATAGCAATGTTTTTTTTAAATTTTTTAAAAATTTTCTTAAGGGGTTAAATGTTAAGTCTCGCGCCCGTCATAATTACTTTCATCGAACTATCGCATTTTTAGGCTTTTAAACTGAAATTTAATCATTAATTAGCTGTATAATTTGAAACAAAAATGACGTAGAATCCATAAGTATTTTATGCATCCATCTCAAGTATTCTATGCCTTCTTATTTGAATCAAAACGACAGCCCCTTTCCAAAACAGTTCTTATTGGATAGGGGGGAAAAAAAAAAAATGCGATTCTTAAGCGGTTAATATATTTCATAATGAACTATTATAAATGCGTGGAATCTTGTAATTAATTTTTTCTGAAGTTCATTACCAGATCTACCTCTACTTCAGAACGAAAAATTTAGTTGAAATTAATCGATTAACTAGTATTCAAGTTCTGAACCTATTAAAACATTGTATGTCATCGGGAACACACACTTGTACAAAATTTTAAAACTCTGAACTCATCAGGAAGCGAGTGAAAAATTAAGTTGTAAAATTCTGTCTTTACAATGAAGCGGCGTGTAATCAATCATGTGTTCGTAACTGATCCGACTTCAAAGTGTTATTTCCATTTTAGAAAACAGTTCAACTGACATACTTTTCTTTTCTAAAATGGAAACTTTAATATTCATAATACTTAAAAACGAGATCTAAAGAAATTTAGCAGTGATTAACCCCTTCAGGTAAGATTTAATCATGGAATGGTGCTTTGTATAGCATGAAAACCAGTGACGAGCTATACTCTTATTTTTAACGGAAGGGGTTAATGTCGACGAAAACGCATAATAAATATAATTGGTCTCGCAGCACGCGAGACAAAATATGATCGCATTCCTTTTATCGGTGGATTTCACGTGCTTAAATTATACAGTCATACAACACACAAAAAAACATGAAAGAAGTTAAATAGAAACGTGTAAGAAAAAACGGTTATTAACAATAAATAAAATATACTATGTTGTTTTGATGAAAATTGTTTAATTTTTTCTTTTTGATTTAATAATATTGAAGAATTGGAAAAGAATTTTCAGCTTTCTCTGTCTGAAGTTACAGTTCGTTACCACATTTGGAGTTGAGATCCATGATTTGTTTACAAACCTAAATTAAAAAAACAGCGTTTGCAAGTATATGTTAGCTATGTAGTCCATTCCATCCTTTGCTATTATTTTAGTTAAATAAATTTTTTAAAGATAGTAATAGAGCATTTTATTAAAATAAGTTTAGAATCCTAAAAATGTTTATGGGGGGGGGAAATGAGATTTTTGCAATATAAATGCAAAACAAGTGCGAAATACGCATGATTCGCTTTGATGATAACTGGAGCATTTGTCCCGTTATCTTTAATTTTTTTTACTGGCATTTTTATTTTTGAAACTAATTTTACAACCCTCCCCATTTTTTTCATATCGTATTCTTATTTCTGAGGATGGGACCGCCATTTTTATGCGAAATTCACAGCTATCTGTTTTGTGTCGTACAATAAATCGCGCCAAGTTGCATGTTTTTCTTTTTCCATTCAACTGTATCTTTGACGTCAGTCTTCTTATCATACTGAAATTTATTATCATGGTCATTACATTTGTGACGCCTGCAAAACTCCTATTCCTTTTCTACCAGCCTTTTCGAAAGCAACGTTATGCTGCACTTATTAGTGTAGATTTTATCTCTTGGCGGGATAAAAAATCGTCTTCCCGCTGTTAGTGTTATCATTTCTTTAAATAGTGCCGACACAACTGGTTTCTGTTTTATCTCCGAATTGTATCAAATCTTTTACGTTTTACGATCGCTCAAAACCACATCTGAAACGCGTCAGCATGTTTTGAAGGCCAGGGCCGATTCTGGGTAGTTGGCTCCCCAGTGTGGTGGAGAAGCAGAGAAAAATAAAATATATATAACATCCGCCGCTGCCTTTGATAAATATATCTGAATTGAAATTGTGTATTAATTATTATTATTATTTTTCCTACTGATATCTGAAATATAAACGAACTCCTTTTCACTTATTGGGACCACTTTGTCTTGGTGGCGGAGTCCGTCTTTCGGGGTCGGAGGATTGCTTATTTGGACTTGCTGCTAGCTCAGCGGTTCCCAAGCTTTTTGGTTGCGCGGTCCACTAACTAAATATACAAGTAAACCAGCGGGAGTGTTCTCCCCTAAACTTTCTCGTATACTCCCCCAAAAAGTTGTAGTTTCCCCTTCCCCCGCGTGGCTAAAAAAATTAAATTAGAACCGACTGTTACCCAGAATCCAATGACTATCAGAAGGTTTTTCATTATAGTGATTGAAAAATATCTAGGTAAAGAATCAAATTCAAAGAGATGCGTACCGAATAAAATGCATGTATCACCCACTTCCACTCTAACCGGCTCAAGGACGAACTGACGTAATTCGCTGCTCCGTAATGAAATTCCGTTCCTTTCGCGTGCACAGAAGATTGCGTCCAGTACGCATGCGCGTGGAGATAACGGATTCTCTTCAAAAGTAAATTATACAGACCGACAGACAGTCAACCCTTTGACGGATTTGGCCCAGAATTTTATACGAACCTACATTCATGATGATAAAACTGTGTACAAAATTTTATCCATGTAGCTATTCAAGTTTTTGAGTTATAGAGTTCACATGAACGCGGACAGAAAGACTTCCCGTGGACAGATTTTGTCCAAAATTTGATAGAAAACTACAAATTATGTGTCAATTTCACATACCAAATTTCATCCCTTTATCTCTAATAGTTATCGTGTTCACAGACAGATATAATTCTAAAATTGTGTTTTTCGGACTCAGGGAGGTGTAAAACGTGGAGATCGTCAAAATCTCGAGTTCGAATTTTTTGACGATTACAATACTTTCTCTTTGTATACTTCGTATACGAGAAAGTAAAAAATGCAAACACATATAATACATTTATATACAGTAGACTCCGCTTAATGTGATCACTTCGGGACTTAAGAATTTTGGTAACATTAACCGAATTGGTTAAAATCAACTATATTTTTATCACATCAAGGGAAAACACTTACCTCAGGGCTATCTATAATTTATTTCAAAAATAACAATTAAAAAAATTCATTAATTGTTGCTTGACGACAATTATTACTTATCATTCTTATCATTACTTATCATAGTTCATTTATATTGTTCGTACTGTTAATGTTTTTTAAAATTTGTTGAACGATTATGCTGCTCGCCGCGTTTCAAAATATCAAGAGCTTGCCTCATTTCGGCGTTCTTTGGAGGGTTTTCTTCAACACATTCGTCCCTGTCGGAATCATAAGCTTTTATTGTTTGGTATTTCTTGGTAAATTTTCAAGTCTGTTAGTGTGGCAGCTACTGAAATGTCCTCGTCAAAGGACATCCATTCTTCATACTCTTCCTTTTGTATATCTTCAGGAGGTTCAATGACAATTACCGACGGTCACATCCCTGCCCCGCTAAATGGACGACCTTCAAACCCCGAAATTCTTGGGATGTATGGGGTAAAGTGGCCCCCAAATGTTTCCTTGCAAGTCGAGCGAGAAATTCTACGAACGTCAATCGCTAACGCTGGTTGAAAATGAGGGATCGGTTAATTCTCTGCTTCAAAACTGATAACATTAAACGATGTAGTGGCCACACTAAATGAATAATTTTGTGTACATTTGAATACGTTGGTTCGGAGCCAGAGGTTTTTGATAATATAAAGCGAGTAATAACATTAACCGCGACCACATTAAGCGGAGTCTACTGTTTTATATGCACGTATATTTCAGCAATTTGTAAAGCTTACTGCAAAGGGATTAAAAATATGTTGTTTATAAAGCAAGAAAATGAGTGATGACTCGTGAAGCTTCCCTGATGTTGACTCTTGATGTTCCGCGGCCCACTAATTCGCCATCCGAGGCTCATAGGTTGGGAACAGCTGTCTAGCTAAATGTCCTATGTCCATCCAACCGGTATAGGTACTGTAATGGTATCAGGCACGGGGGCATGGGGCGGCGTTCTGTCTAGCTGAATATAGCGTCATCGGCAGGTTTACCATGCGTCCGGATTTCAAGCTCACATCGACGCAAGTATCCGGTGCTTCAAAATATCCGAATTACGTCAATGAATGCGGCGAGAGAG
The DNA here is from genome assembly GCA_013235015.1 of Araneus ventricosus. Taxonomy (NCBI): domain Eukaryota; kingdom Metazoa; phylum Arthropoda; class Arachnida; order Araneae; family Araneidae; genus Araneus; species Araneus ventricosus. The sequence continues at coordinate 759,184 of BGPR01000036.1, read as the reverse complement.
AAATTTGGTTGTAATAGAAACCAGCGGGAGTGGCCTCCCCTAAACTTTCTCGCATACTTTTCAAACATTTGTCATTTCCCTTCCCCCTGCGTTGATAAAAAGTTCGAACCAACTGTAACCCAGAATGCAATGACTGTCAGAAGGTTTTTCATTGTTGATTATAGTGATAGTAAAATATTGAGGTGAAGAATCATATTCAGAAAGATGCGTATGTATTAAAACGTCGCAATATATATATATATATTTATCAAACTCTAGCAATGCAAGTTCCGCCTGCGGAGAAAAAAAACAGAATAACTTGCGCATGCGCAGAGATTGCTTCCAATACGCAAGTAAAACGAGACACCCTAAATGTTTGCTTCCTTACAAAATCTCGCCGTCAGAATAGGTTTTTTGGCAAACTGCCAAGTTTTTGGAGTATCCCTTCTTTGCACAGGCATTTACGCATGCGTGAGGAGTTGAACAAGTATGCTATTATACAGACCGACAGACAGTCAGCCCGTTGACGGATTTGGCCCAAAATTTTATTCGGACCTACATTCATGACGATAAAACAGTGTACCAAGTTTTATCCATCTAGCTATTAAAGTTTTTGAGTTATAGTGTTCGCATGACTTCGGACGTACAGACAGACAGACTTCCCGTTGACGGATTTTGTCCAAAATTTGATAGAAACCTACAAATCGTGTGTAAAGATCACATACCAAATTTCAGCCCCATAGCTCTAATAGTTTTCGAGTTATTGTGTTCACAGACAGACAGACATAATTCCAAAATTGTGTTTTTCGGACTCAGGGAGGTCTAAAACGTGGAGATTCGTCGAAATCTCGAGTTCGAATTTTTTGCCGATTACAATACTTTCTCGTATACGAAGTATACAAAGAGAAAGTGAAAATCTTGCATCATTCCGCCTAATGAAAGAAAATCCATAAAAACTTGCTCCAACTTCTCTTGTTCTGTCCATTTTCAGAAACAGAAACCCTCCTTGCTTTTTCTTATGCAACAGTCGACTGATTTCATCAAAATTAATTAAAAGAAACAATTTATTTTCATTCATTGATTTGCTGAAATTTGGGACGTTTTACAAATATTATAAATTATCTTTTCTGTGTTGGGTATTTGGGCTTTTTGTTCACTGCACATATCACCCCATGGAAGAGTAATCCTGTCCAGAATTCTTCGGAAAATAAAATTAAAAAAAAAAAGTGATAAGACTTTCCTGAATAAAATTATCTTATCCGAAAAGTATTTAAAGAAAAAAGCTGAAAAGGGAGATAAGAAAGTGGCTGAATCTCCTTATCTAGGGTCCTGCTCAAACTAATAATTAAAAGTTTCGGTAGTTTTGTTTTATTCTGTTTTTAATTGATGGTGATCAATTTTGATTTGCCAAACGTTAGTAAAAATTGTATCTTTGCATTCTGGTGCCTTAATTTTTTCACTTTCTGAAAGCCTGTGCTAATGTTATGAACGAGGGGTGTTGCTGGACAGCTTTTAGATTTTTTTTTTTACTATACTTTGATCCCAATCCTTCCAAGACCCTTCAAATCTTTAAAGTTATCTAATTATTGAGTTATTTTGGATTCAGGTTTGAAATTGATAATGGAATGAATAAATATGTCGAGCTGGCCGCGCCGATTTTGAAATCCATCGCGCTTCTTGCAGGAGAACAAAGAACGTGCATGGCGTCTTTGAGTGTTTTGTTTATTGGAAATTCTTATCGTCAGACTATGAACAAGGCGCCTACACGATGTCTCTTACTCCCGACTTTGACTTCAATACATGAATTTCCAATAAATAAATACTTAAGGGAAAGCTATTCTTTTTCTAAGATAATCAGTATCATCGCACCATAAATATCGATTATTATAATTTGTCATATTAATTGAACCATCATCGCGTGACTGAGTATCCATTATCTGTTGCTGTAATCAATGAAACCATTCATAAAATTGCTTCAAAGGATAATCTTTAATTTAAAAGGTATTTATTTACACACGCATATTTTCGCCTTTTTTATTAAATAAGGAAAAAGAACTAAGAAGAAGTGTCCTCATCAGAAAGGGACGATTCTTTTGTAATTGTTTTAATTGTTCTCTCTATAATAATCATGCTTTTGCATTTCTATACTAATAAAACGCAATGTTTGTGTGTGCGCAATGTCCAGACGAATCTATCGCACTTACAGCCATGAAATTTGGCATACAGATAGTCGTAATGGTGACTCAATGCACTACGAAGCCGGAATTTTAAAATTTAATCTAGAATTTTTTTTATTTAATGTTTTGTGTTTTGGGTCATTTTTGGCACGTTTACTGCTATAAAATCTTTTCTATTGATCGCTGAAAAACAATCAATGCACCATCGGATAGAACAAACAATTTTCGTTTTAATGAAGTTTGTTTTGAGCTTCAAACGTAATTTACTGAATTTTGAGAAATTTTTAAAACATAGTCAGTTTTGCCATCGAAAAATTATTTCTGTTTTTAAATTTGCTGCATCCGACGTTCTAGTAACACTATTATTTTCAATTTTTTTCAGCTTGTAAGTGGAACGGTTCTGTCGGATTTAAAACAAGAACGGTTAAAATAGCTTTTTCCGTTTCTTTTTTAATTAATTTTTTCGTGGTCAGTTGAAAGATATTTTTCTCTAGCGAGCCATACTCCCGCGGAAGTTTCTCCGGAGCCTTCCCAACATGCATTGTTGCAATTTCATTGGCTGACGGTGCAGAACGCAGGATACTTCATAACCTTCAACTGAATGGCTTCGATTATTATTTTCGGCAGTATTTTAGCGTGTTTATGCCTCGCATATTTTACTTGCTGTATAATAATAATTTTCACGTTGCAATTTTTTAATATTGTTTCGGATTAACGTACTCTGTATTGTTTTCCTACAGTTGAAATGCCATTATCGCGTAGAAAAATAAGCGGGGAAATCAAAGTAATGTGTATCTTTTGTTTTGTTTTCAGAACTTTTTCGTGTCATTGTGGGCGTTTTCATTTTTTTGAAGTCCTGATACCACGGGTAACTCCGTGCGCGTACTGCTAGTATTATATATACTTCGCTTGGAAATGTAATTTTGTTCATTTGCCTGGGTAAGAAAGAGGAAAATCTTTCTGGAAAACAATCAATCATATAATATAGATAATTCCATTTACTATTCTGGAAAAATTGTCATTCCTAACTTTAGGAATTCATTGAATCCAGAACAGTTTTATTAATTTTTAAAACAGTTTTGATGAATTAAAAAATCGTATGTAAATATTTCATTCTTTTAAAAGAGAGGAAGGTACTGTGTCCGCCACGAGAACTGTCGCCGCCAAATTGTCTAGTTTACGACGCTCGCTATAGCAACTGGTTATGATAGGGAAGATCCATTTCGAATAGGGCGAATCCAACGGAAGTCGAAGTTTAATTTTTGGTGCCAGTTTGCGACTTTTTTGCATTGCTTATTTTTAAACTATAGAATTGAAGTAGGATAAATCGTGCGCGCAATGCTTGCGGCATCTCAAGTGGACATCGGGTAGAATTTTTAAACATAATAAAAAATTCCTACGGTAAGGATTCTATATGCGAAGCCAGAATCGCGACAAAGGTTTATTGCACGGCATTCAAATGACATGAGTCCATAAATCTGGTGTTCAGAGAATCACGTCCAAACGTCCTGTTCTGGTTCTCGTCATCTGACCACGGTTCATATGGCCCGCCCCAGAAATAGACGTCGGTTTGTTTGTAAACAGGATGCTAATATAACTAAACAAATTCGTGCACTATGGATATACAATACATTTTCACTCGTATCTTTTAATCATTAATTAATTATAAAAAGAAATTTTAAAATTTGAGCTTAGGATATGAAATTTTGATTGAAACTTTTCTCACTTATTGGATGGGCTGCTTAAGACATTATGGGCTACGTTCGGTCTATGAGCCCAGGATTGACATGTTTTAGAAAGGTTACAGTCCTCCCCTCCCAAGTTACAACTTCCATTAGCGTTGCATCCGTAAAAATGTTCTATTAAAATGGACGACATGATAGCGGCGATATCTTTTCCATTCCTTTTCCAGGAACATTCCGAAACGAACCGATTATGCAGCAATTATTACTGTCGATTTTATCATCCCACGGCGGCAGGTGTGGGGGATATCTTCCTTTCTCTTTAAACATTTGCCGACACGACTCATCTTTCTATCCATTTCAAAATGTATCAAGTCTTCTACATTTTACGATCGTTTAAAAGCCTATCCGAGACACGTCAGTATGTCAAGAAAACACATCACCGACGAGTTTGCCTCCCGCGGATTTCACCGAATAAAAATTGCAAATGTTTTTTATCCACGCTTGTAACAGCAAATCAAAAAACAAACTATGAGGAGGAGGATAAAGAATTCTTCTCATTGAAATGGATTTATACACATCGTTCTTTTACAGCAGTGACTCGTGTTGATGTGTGTGTGCATCGGAATCCCGTTTTTATATCTTTTTGTGAAAAGGAGGCTGTGCATCATTTACTGGCACCCATTATCGTTATTGCCTTGTCCACTGGCGGCCACTCGTGTCTAGGGTTTATTTTTAAACTGGCGGGAGGGATGATTTTCAAAGGTGAAATCGCGGTCTATATCGTTTGGTGGAGGTGGACAATGATGGAGTGATCGTATCATTAGATAAAGTGGTTATGGATGTCGCTGAAATTAGCCTTTATGTTTGGAGTGCTGAAGATGGCACTTACGGTAGCTTTTGTTATCTTTTTTTCTTTTCTTTGTCATTGTTTTTCGTTTTATTGGTAACTAAAAATAGATTCAGCGTACTTTTTTTATTGATATTTTTTTGGTAGTTTCGTTTTTCTGGTCGTGTCCAAGAAGAAACGAGGTCTTAAATGTAAAATGTTTTTTGTTTATTGTGTTAAACTGTGATCCAATGTAACCTAGTTTCTTTCGTAGCTTTTCGTTATATTTGTCATGGGTGAAAATCGTGTAAAATGTTGACAAATTTAAGAGACGAAACTAAGCTTTTTATTGACAATACTAAACAAAGAATGCTATTTTTTCGGTGCTAAAGATGGCACGTGCGTATCTTTTATTATTTTTTCTTCTTTGTCATTGTTTTCCCGGCTAGCTAAAAATAAATCAGTATTTTTTTATTGCTTTCTCTTTTGTATTTTAGTTTTTCTGGTCTTCCGTTAAAAGTGGAATTCTAAAAAGAATTATGTATTAAGTAACGATTCAACAGAATGGTCTTTTTATGAATTTGTTTTTGTTCATGTATGTGTACGTCACATGTATTGTGTAGGTATTATATAATAGTTCTTAAAAGAATTTAATTATTTTTTTATCGTCAATAAAAGGGTTGGGAACCTAAACAGCATGGATCTTCATTTTTATGTTGGGTTTTCCCTGTAGTTCCTCTCTTTTTTTTTCATGCGAAATTCATAATACTATTGTAACATATATGTTCTGTCCATGTATCCTCTATATGCATTTATGTTTAAAACTTATATTATCTGTTTTGCAAGTTTATTAAATATAGCTTAAAATTTATATCTCTCATTCTATGTGCTTTCGCTTTAAATTAATTCGTAGAAAGAACCTATTTAATTTTACCGCTAAGGTTAATGGAGCGAATGTAAGGGATCCGAGTAACGCTGCTCGGATTTGTTTCAGAATAAAATTGAAACTCACTTTATCCTTTTGAAATAAATAAAATTTATCTCCAGAAAGTTTCGTCTTTCTCCAATTATCGTACCCGCATATTGTGTGGGATTCTGTTAATTTGTTTCGTTCGTCACTTTGCCCATTCCCATTATTTGTATTTGTTTTCTGATTTCTGCTTACGCAAGCTTTCCTCTACCTTTGATGTTTTGCAACTTTCCGTATTACCTGTGTTATTTTATCCATCGCGTACAAGCTAGACAGCATTTTTGCATTTCAGAGTGTATCTTGCTTGTTGTTAGTCTTTGAAGGTAAGTACCAAGCTTAATGCGAAAATCGATTTCTGGATAATTTCTGTTTTCGTCCAAAAGAGTTGAAAATGGTTATAAAAAGTCCTTAACGAGTTTTCTGAATTAGTGTTTTAAAGATTTAAATGGTTAAGGGGCATTAATTCGTGTGGTTAGCGTTTCTTTATGTGGACGTCAATATTGATTTTTAGATTTAAAGCACCTTCCCCCTCGTTTAAAATGTGTGCAAAATAGTTAAGATTGAAGATTAACTAGATTTAATTTTTTCTTAAAGTTAGTCATTAAAAGTTAATTTAAAATGTGAAATCTTCCAAATTTTCTTGTATGTAGAAAGTGACCAGATGTTCCGGCTAACCAGAGACATTACCGGATTTTATTTCCGGAAGGAACGTCCCGTTTGAGTTTGAATGAAATGTCCTCTTTTTTTACTTTTAAGGAAAAAAAAAGAAGATTCGTATTAATACATTTAAAAGATTAATTTGATTTAATTTTTAAAAATTTAGCTTCTGAAAATTTTGTCTTCAAATTTTTACATTGCATAGAATATAATCATCTTGCTTTATTGCAGACCTTTGAGTATTATTAAATTTCGTGTGTAGGTTTGTGCTTCCGTTGTGTATATGGTAAAATAATAGACTTTCAAGATTAGGAAGGGCAGTCCAGTTTTTACGCCCCACCGCTCAATATGTAGAGCATCCCGGATTGAAAGTTCATAAAATCTGGTCACTTTAGAACTGTAAGTCAGTGTGTTGAGCCCCGTTTCTATGGCCAGTGGTTCCGGGTTCGTTGTCTGTAGTAAGGTAGGGGGCCCAAATGTTACCCACTTACGCCATTATTTTGATCAGAGGGCTAATTCATGTGCAATTTGTCTAAAAATTGTTCCAATCTATTATCTGGACTGTTATTCAAATATGTACTAAATTACAACTCGAACACATAAGTTTTACACACACACCAAAACTTTTTTTGCGACTGCAGAATTTTTCCTTCTAAAAAAAAAGTGTTCCTAATATCGCCCAATATATATTCCTTATATCGCCTATGTCTAAAATGGATTGAAATAAAGTGTAACTTATGCTACTTTCTTTATTAAACATGGAAATTAAGGCAGAGCAAAATTGAAAGTAATACAAGACAGTTTTTTTTGTACTTTTAGCAATATAGTATTCTTTTAACACTTTTCCTCTAAAATAAAGCATCAAAATAAAAAAGAACTTAGGAGCATTGTCAGGTGATAGGATATCAACCATGTATTTTTTAAAGGTAATTTTTCTCTCAATATAGTGCCCTTCAATGAGCTAGGGCGATAATGGGAATACCCAAGTGGACGTTAATGGGAAAACTCAAGTGGGCGATATTGGGAACACCTTGTACCCTCAAACATGGCGGCATCCCCCTTCGGAATAGGAACGCCTACCAAAAAATAAACTACACCAAAATGTAGGCAGTTATAATCACTATCACTGCCTTAAATGGTATAATATTAAGTTAAGTAAAAGTAATGAAACATGATAATTAATTCATCTAACATGAAAATCGGCAAATATTCCCAGAAAAAAGAAAAATCAACATAGGTTCAAGTGGCTTCCTCAAACATCTACTGAAGGGGGTGGCTTTGTAATTCCGGTAGTGGCCACCATATACCACTTAAAATCAAGAAGAAACCGTGGTGGGCGATATTTGGGCTCCCTACCTTACGCCATATCTCTTTAAGAATCGTTGTTGCTCGAGGGTTTTTAGGGTGGCTGGGCCGTTCCGGTGAAATGTCGGTAAATGCTCGGACATCGAATGCCAGCAAGTCGACGGATGGAGTCCTCGGTACAGTTCCTGCAGAGTATGATGCAAAGTGGGAACCGTGCGGCTGGTCATATTCCGAACGACAAACAAATTCCCAAGGTGTCTCCAGCAACCAATCCACTAATCGTCGGAACAAGGTTGTAGGAGTATGAGGTCTTTTCGACTTGCGACCAAGTTCCGTTACGACTGACAGATCAGAAGTCGGACTGATCGTAAATCTGTTTTGTATATTTCGGCGCTATTTTCATTTAAAGGAGTTATAAAAGTTGTGCATAAAAATTGAATGTTTATGCGTATTATTGCGTATTATGCGTAGTCCGTCAAAAAAGTATCCGAACGCTGCTCTTTATTCCGACACTAATTATCACCCAATAAAACTGCAAATGTTTACCGCCGTAGAAATGTGTCCTCTATGAGTGTATATAGTATATCATGCAAGGGGACGTCTTCATATTTAGATTTACGCAAACTAAATTTTTTCAAATGGCCACTCCTAATTTTGAGTACATATTCAGATTCTCCAGATTAAATGATCTAGAATACATATATTTTTATACATTATATTCTATATAACAATATAACATATCTGTTATATTATTACATAGAATATAATGTATAAAAATATTATGTAATTTTTTATTGTGTTTTAATTTAAAATCATGCAACTCGAATTCTTGTATAGTAATATTTCATTGTTCCAAACGGTAAACTTTGAAAAACACCCAATATTCTTAGAGGACATTACTCTATTAACAACTGAACTGAAAAGTTTTAACAGTGTGACCTATTCTTTTCATGTTTACATATATTGAAAGAGCCCCTTACTGGTTTTTCTTGTATATCTCCGGTTAATTGGAACCGATTTACCTCAAATTTTTTACCTTGCGAGTTTTTATTATGCAGAATCATTTAAAAGATAAAAAAATTGGGGATGTCCTTGGAAAATTTGAAGATAACTCAAATACATAAATATGTAGATGCCTTATGGAACTGCAGTTCACATATTTTTAAAGAGGACATACTCCCAAATTGAATGACATAATTTTCTTGAATTTCCTTTTTATAGATTACGAGAAATAAGAAGTGTTCACTTTATTTGACGGACTGTACATAATGTGAAACATTTATATGTTCTGTATTGCGCGTACTGTAAACAAAAATACAACCCGAAATTATCTTTTATTTTCAAGTTCATTTTTTGTAGCCGTAAGTCACATAGGTCTTAGTCGAGATGTAGGTGTACTTAGCCTCTTTTCATTAGTAAAAGGTTGAGACATTGGGTGCAGGAGGTTGCCACAAACGAATGAATCATCTGTGCGTCGAATCGCCCTACGTTATAAATGTGTTCATCATTTCTGAGTGCATTTATTATGTTATCGAAAGATTTCTCAAGTATTTATTTCGGACCTTGAGAACAGAACTTTTATTTTTCAGCTCTAAATTACAATGGCAAATGATAAATTGTAATCTTGGTAATGTCTACCTTTATTTATCTAATTTTAATACTAGGAGAAAGAATCGCGGTGTTAAATGAGTTGAAAACACGGCGAGTTGATTTATACGGAAAAACTACTGAATACTTCTCCCATTTTCTCTCAAAATTTATGCCCTCCAAAGAGAAAACGCAGAGCTTGCACGAAGGTGCTGGCATCTCAATTTTTCATTGATTTTCTTCAGCGCACGCCTTTATAAAATCCGACGATGGTTCGAGTCCACCATTATCGGAGGAGATGATGCATCTTGTAAATAAATCTGGGAGCGATACCAAAAATGCAGGCGAATTCTGTTTTTGAGTCATTATCAATCATTTTTATCGACTGTGATAGGGAGAAGAAAATGGTGTATGATTGAAGATATTTCCTAACGCCAAAGCGGTGTTTTTGTCCCCCCCCTTTTTTTTTATTCCTCCATTCAAGCCAACCTTCGTTAATACGAGAAAACGTAGAGAATGAACTTTTTTTCTTCTGTTAAATCGACCTTATTTGTTACTGCGTTGCCATCTGTCAAAAGCGTAATATCTGACAAAAATAAACTGGCTAAAGAGGAGGCCGTAGCTCCTAATTTATCTTGTGTGGCATTGGGATTATGGGTGTGACTTGGAAAGGCATATATATTTTTTATCAATTGATGTTTTGTAATTATTTTAAGAGTTTATTGCTGCAATTTATTTGATTAGTATGTTTTTAAAGGTAGATGTCATCTCTGTAAGCTCTTTTGTTATCTTCGGAGCCTCTTTTTTTTTTTATCAGTTTTTTCTTTTTTGAATACTCAATGGACTTAATTTTTTGATGAAACTAGAATTTATTCATCGACTTTAATGTTATATGGGGTTATTTTTTTGGAAACAATAAGGATAAATTATTTATGAGAACAGACATTGAATTCATAAATCTTAATTGTGGAGCTAAGTAGAATATTTACTGCTCATATTTATGGAATGTTTTTCTCCGTCTGAATTTTATTTATTAAGCATTTTATTATGGACAGAAAATCACCCGTCATGGTGTGATGGGTGCAAATTGCCTCTTCTTTCGAGAGATTTCCCATCAAATCAATGCAGATAAGTTTATAAAATTTCATATATTTTCCAGCGGTCAAAAAAACGGTTAAGGGGTCGTTCAACTATTACGTAAGCATGTTTTGGGTATTTTTTGACCCCCTCCCCTCCCCTTGTCAGCATAAATAAATAAATCACCACTCTTATAATTACGTAACTGCAACACCTCCCGTTCTTTTTTTTTTTACAAAACGTATAACAGTAATAATCTAATTTTAAAAATTTTAGGGCTTAATTCAAATAAAAAACTCTAACTCGGCTTAAAATGAAAAAAAAAAAAATGTAAGTTTAATTTCCTTACAATTTCAAGTTTACGCTTACAAATATCAAGTTTAACTTTTTTTTTCAAATTTAATTTTTTAAAATTAAATTATTTTTGCAAGTTACAAGAGATTTTCGGAAATAAAGTGATTTTAATATCTTACGTAAGCATCACTCATACTCGCCCCCCCCCCCCGGGGGACCAAAAAAAACCCAAACCCCCCCCCCCCCCCCCCTTGGGTGCTTACGTATTATTTGAACGGCCCCTAAGGTAGATAACGGTAGAGTACATATGATTATCAGGAAAAACAAAAGAAGAGAGATAGATATTGAAAAAATTAAGTAGCTATATATTATAGAAAAAGTCTTGCATTAAGTTCAAGAAAAATTAAAACCTGGAATTTTGATTAAAGCCTCAAAAGTGGTCATTTAACCGCTCTGGTAGGTTTCGTGTTAATAACGAACGCAAAGGCTTAGGTTAGCTTAAGGGCCAAACGACTCTAATGGACCTACTGAAGTTAGCAGGATTGATTTTTGACTTTATTTTTTGTTCCATTTTTAAAAATAGCATTAGTTCAACGACAAAACAAATGAAAACAACATTGAAATAATTTCGCATTAACTTATGATGAGAGATAACAATTACTCATTATTAGATACTATAAGATTTGTGCCCGTCTAAGGCGGGTTTTCAGCTTGCTAACAATATCTCAGATCTGAATGTCACAGATTTATTATCAAAAGTTGTACTAAAAAGTCTCATGCAAATTGGCAGAGTGCTTAAAAAATATAAAAACATGAAAAACAGAACTGATGAAACAATTGATATTAACTTCCAACTGGTAACAGAATTCTTCTTACGGAGTTCTGCTTGGATGAATTAAATAAAAAAAGTAAACAACCGATACTTCATGATTCAACAAAAAGATCTCTCGGATGACTGGGAAAATAAATTAATTCCAGTATAACTTCTAGTTGATATTAACGGAGTTCCGCGTCCATGAAGCAGCGTAAAATAAAAAAAAAGGGAAAGAAACTGCTTAATTCAGCTGAAAAAAAAAACCACGCCTTGTCAAATAGCAATAATGTCCGCTGGATGCGTCGACGATCGTATAATTTAGCAAAAAGATTCAGTTTTCCAATACAGAGAAAATAAGCAAACAAAAAAAAAATGCTGAAAGATTATATTAGGAAAATAAATTAATTCCAGTATAACTTCTATCTATCCTATTAAAATTCGAAGGTAAACAAACGTATGTATGTATATATGTATGTATGTCCGGCTATCTTCTCACGAACCGCTGAACGGAGAAGCATGCAGAAAGTACCAAAAGATGGGGAATAATCCAAGGAATCCATTTCGGCCATTCAAAATCCGAAATTACAATTAGTTAAAAAGATATTAATTAAAAACGTCAAAAGGAATGAATTGACGTGCTGCCATCTATTGGCAGAATGGTGAATTCATTCACGGCGGATTCTTTTTTCCCCTATTATTAGTTTTCGCATCCGGTGTTGCATTTTTTTTTATTTATTTAACGGAAGTTGGTATTTCCTCTTGAGCGAGCTTCTGTGTTTGGATTTATTAACAATTGAAAAAAAATCGTTTTCCTGCATTTTCTTTCTTTTTTTTTGTCGTACGGTGTTTCGCAACATTTACGTTTGTTGGAGGAAAATATTTATTCATTTTTATCCGTTTTTTTTTTTCATTATTATTCGTTTTATTTTTTCTTTTGCAAAACAAATATCATGCTAATCTGTTTTAATTTATAAGCATAAGAATTCTCGCGTTCTCATTCAAACCAAACTTCTTTAAGGTAGTAAAAAGGCTAGAACTGAAAGTTTTAATCCAACAAGAGAGGATTCAAAACAGATTTACGTTTGTTGGGGAAGCTTAGTGACAATATTTGTAGGGAAAAAAACAGAGGCGAGAATATGAAAAAAATGTGGATTCCGAGAAATGCTGGGTTATTAACTATAGGTAATTAAAAGGTTGGATTTAAAAATTTTAATTAAACAATATAGGATTCAAAGGATTTTTTTACGTTTTGGGGGAAACGTAACGTTTACGTTAGCGACAATACGTGTAAAAAAAATAAACCGGAGGCGGGCATATGAAAATTAGTAATAAAAAGACTAGATTTGTGTGTGTGTGAAAGAATATTTACATTTGTTAAAGTAAGCGACAATATTTGTTGAGGGAAAAAAAAAAAAAAAAACGGAGCCGGGCATATGAAAATATGGATCCCAAGGCCTCATATGATCTCACTTCTCTCCGCCCGGGAATATCCCATTATTCAAGATTGCCCGTGCAACGCCGGGCCATGCAGCTAGTTTGATATTAACAGAGTTCCGCGTCCATGAAGCAGCGTAAAATAAAAAAAAGGAAAGAAACTGCTTAATTCAGCTGGAAAAAAAAAAAAAAAAACCACGCCTTGTCCAATAGCAATAATGTCCGCTGGATGCGTCGACGATCGTATAATTTAACAAAAAGATTCATAGTTTTTCAATACAGAGAAAATAAGCAAACAAAAAAATGCCGAAAGATTATATTAGGAAAATAAATTAATTCTGGTATAACTCTTATTTGATATTAAATTATCACAAAATCAAAACAGTATCCTGTGTGTATGCTGATTTGTAGACAGACTGTCTGGTCTGAATCTCTTTTGGCAAGGCAGCCACGCGCACATTCCTGAGCGCTACCGAGATGTTTGGCCTTTTATAATATAGATTAATCTACATCTTCCTTTTTCTTATTACGTGAATAGGCTTCCGGGCTTGCACAATTTTCAGTTTTCATACGAACTTGAGAAAACGAAATTCCAGAATATTCTCATGTTTTATGTATTCCGGCATTACCAAGATCAATTTCGTGTACCCCTAAACGGTCCCCCGCGTATCACAGGTTGGGAACCTAACCTCTGCTGTAAGTAAATAATTCATATTAAAAAGATTTAGGAAAAGGTAACTAGATTGAATTTTTTTCAAAAATAGATTTTCCTTTCCATTTTCCTTCCAAGTTCAGTATGGTTACCTTAGTTTAGTAGTAGAAAGGGAGAAAAACTTTTCCTCCATGGGATTTTTTTTTATATTGAGGTAAAAGTATTTCGATGAGCAGGTGCAATTATTAGAAATGTTAACCAAAGAGATAAATCATGTGACCTTGGTATTTGAAATACTATTAGCTTCCAGGTATGTTTATTTTCTAGGATTAGTCGTGTATATAATGACTATATGTTCCGGGATTGCTTCAGTTTTTAACATTTTGTATTAGCTTGGAAAAATGTGCCCCAGATTCGTCCTGGTTTTGTATAAGATACCTCGGATTGCCCCCCCCCCCTTTTTTTTTATTTGTGCGTAAGTACTTCGCATAAAAACTAAAATTAATTTTAAAACTAAAATTTAAAAATAGGTTTTTAGAGTAAGAACCTAATTAATAATACTACTAACTAATAAAACTACTGATGTACGTGTCTACTGATGTACCGGTCTGTTTTAGTGGATAAAAGCAATTCAGTATTGCATTTGCTTTGATTATTATTAATTTCCCATGTGCGTAAACTCCTCTGTCTTTAGTTTCAATGGTAAAGTGACTACAAATCCCGAATTAGCCGGGATAGTCCGATTTTTGACTTTGTCCCAGTTGGGCCCGGTCCCACCCCTCCCCTTCTTATCTATTTCATCCTGAGTTGAAGTTCAAAAAATAGGGTCGTTTTACTTACAATAAGATACTGGATAATCTTTACAGTTTATCATTCTGCTATGCATGGTTTGAATTATTGGAAGAATCTACTCAAAATGATTCAATAAATCAAAACAATCTTGTTTGCATGATGTTTAACCTTCCAGCAGGCGCGCGTATGCAGGAGGTGCTTATATTGTGCATCGTATTGCATACTTATAACCCTCGCTGTTTTATAAATGTAAGTGTAATTTTTATTTATGTAATCTTTGTTTAGTATAAAGCTATTAACTACAGATTACATAAATAAAATAATTTATTTTTGTAAAACACGATATAAATATGTAACACGATGCCCGATATAAGTATCTCCTGCATACGCCCGCCCGCTAGAAGGTTAATTAAATTGAATGAATGCAGATTAAGTTGGAACTTGATTTGCACTGCTTATTTTAAATTGGAAATGGAGCTTTGTAGTACGATACTCCATGCGAAGAGTTTTAAAAATTGCTTGAGTTAATCGACAACGAAATAGCCGAGTTTCAATTTGTAAAACATTGTGCTAAGAATTAAAGGTGATATTTGCATCTATCATGATCGTCGGTTATATTTTTCTTGCAGTCGTATGTGAACTCTCAAAATAATTAACGCCTGAACACATCTGTTAGTTGCTTAATTTCCTTTTTAAAAGTATTTCGAACAGTTTTTCATCTGCTCTAATATTTCAAGATCCAGCGTTAATGAGTTTTTGAATTCTCTGGTCATGCATTTTGACTATTTAAAAGCAAAAATACTTTCATTTTGAACTACTGAAATCCTGAATTTTAATGCGATTTGATCTTCCTCGAAATAGCATCCTAATGACCGTATTTTAAATTATTTTTTCCTCTTTACGATGTAATCTGAACCGTTTTTCTGAGATAATTATATTCGATTACATTTCAAAAGCAAATCAATCCTGATGAAATACATTTTATAGGTTCTATTTCCGTCGTTTGGTCGATGTTATGATTTTGAATGCCAGACTCTTTCGTCTTTATTCTGGTAGGAATTACATTTGTTCCAGTAATGAAAATCTTGTATTAATTAATGAAATACCGAATTCGTTTGGTCGATATGTGCTATATCAGTTGAGCGTAGATGCAGGATAACGCCGAGGTAACATCAGACGATGGAGATGTGCAATTAGTATCTCAAATTAAGCGCTTGCTATCATTAGACTTCTTCGGATTACCTTCATAGAGATTTTAATTGAAAGGCGGATCGGTTATGGTCCTTGTATACGTAGTATGAATATTAAAGATAGTTCCTGTAACTTTAAGCCATTTACAAATTATTAAATGTACGAGCTTAATTTGCTATCGAAATCTTGACCGATGATGAAGTTGCATCTCCGTGCTATTAAATTGAGCAATGGTGGTGCCTGGGCATGTTTTGCTGTATATATTCCATAAAGGACGTTTTCAAATTATGCTCTAGTGTTAGAATTAATGAAATACGTTTCAAGAATTCTGTTTTCCGATTATATTGTATGGACTTGAAAGGGATTTCGAAATGCTAATTTTCTCTAGAAGCTTTTACTGAGATCCCTTTTGAAAGTAATCTCATTAAAGCTTCGTCATCCGACCACGGTTCAGAATTACGAGGTCCATTCCAAAGAGCCCTCGTGTAGTTTCAAAACGTGATCTAATTATACTTTTGTCTTTATATGAAATTCCCTAAGTTATTGTAAATAGATGCCGATAAGCCGACAGCTCGATTAATTTTGAATTGAGATCCGATTTTTGTTTATTTTTTTTAAAAAAAATTTGATTTGCTTTTCCCTATTTAATGTCCTACTCTGAAGTTATTCGAGCGCTGTTTCGGAACGGACTTCGAAGTTTTAATCGCAGTCAGATGACGAAACCATAACGCCACTCTCGAAACTTCTCCGCGATCCCACTTGTAGGGCATTTGATCCATTACGCAGATTTAATGTGCACCAAGCTTTATGCACTGTGGATCTTCGGTGAAACATGATCGCCAACCTGGGATCCTCCGTTCCGAGACTCTTACCTCCAGGCCCATCTTTCCAGTCAATGATTCTCAGTATTAGGCGCGTGTGAGATAGGAGCAATCAAAATAGAAAACACTTAACCCTTTTGCACTCCTAAAGATAATAAGATGCATAATTATGCGCGTGTGAGTGTAAGGATGGATTTAGCGCTTTAGGAAGCTGAAAAATATTGTTATTAATTTGTTTCAATTCCTAAAAATTAATCTGTGGGTTTTTGCTATTATATGGTTTTTATAATAAGCGCTATTCAGCAAGAATGCGTAAAAGATGCATCATTCAGAATGTCGAGTCCGACTCTACTTAAGAGTGCAAAGGATTAATAATAAATCCAAAATATTATTTGGTATTCAACATTCAGGACTTGCATTTTTTTTATTTGTCCTAAATGCGTATTGAGCTGATTGTAAATAAATATAAGGAGTATCAGACTAATATTTTCCAGTCCTGACTCATTGTGCGGTAAGCTGGATTTTTCAAATAACATACGACATTTATATTGACGTTACTTTTAGGTAGCGTGAGGAAACTTCGAAGGTTTTTCGTGAGTGTCTTCTAGTGGCAATGAATGTGCATTCAATTTTTTTCATTGATTTTTATTTCTGCAGTAGAGATAATTTAGTTGTTGTATAGTTCCGACCTTCAATACAAATGAGTCCAACCTTCAATACAAATGAACAAGCTGGTTTCCAAAGCAGCTAGTCATTATATTTGATTATTTTAAAACGCATTTTTATACATACGAGTATTTTTTTGATTCAGATGTTGTAACCATATCTTATTTCCATTTTCAGTAATTTTTGGTTCGTCATCTGTTATTTTTGGAGATTTTAGGTGATAGTACTCTTAACAACCTTGAAAACTATGTCTTTTAAATTTCTCTTGTCTGGTATGCTAATATTTATTCACTGCTCCTTTTTTACAGGTTCCCGATTTACCCACATCATGGTAATTTATTGGGAAGTGATCTTCAACATCCTAGATAAATGAACGACTGAGCAATGGAACATCACATCCAACTCTTGGATTTCCTCCTATTCCCTTATCATAGATCGAAATTCTGTGCACTAAAGAAAGAAAGCCTTCTCGACAAAACTTAAGATATCGCATCATCAAAAGTTAATTCATCCTGATTCATCTTGGCTATAAATTATGTTTCCGGATTTATCAACCGAAAGGACGTGATACTGCGCTTTGATCATTGCAATTAGAAGAAAGAAAATTTTTTGTGTGTTGCCTTCTCATCTGTCAGAGCCCCTGACTCTCATGCTCTCGACTGGTTTCAAATCCACTCGAAGACAGTGTTTGTTTGAAGTCCAGGTCACCAATACATGATCTATCTAAAGAGGCATGGTCGTGGAAGTCATCTTCCGTAAAGTGAAACGTTTTGGTTCTAGTGTGGTTCAAAAATGTTGCATCTCCCACCGACCAGCAATACGCAAACTGTGGTACTCAGCTTGCGCTCTGAGTATTCTCTCCCTTGTAATATGTGCTTACTATATCACCAATGTCCAACTGAACAGGTAAGTTTGTTTTTAAGAAACACCTTTTTATTAATTTGTGTTAGTAATGTGAAGAATAGTGATTTGGCTGTATAGCCGAATATTTGGTCAAATTTCAGGTAGTAGATAGTATATGGATAATTGAATACAAAAAAAGAAAAATACAGAAGAAGTAAACAATAGCGATAACAATTTATTTATTAACAAAACTGTTTTTGCTTTGTTCTGGTATGTTTCTCGAAAGCGTCATTCTTACTTCTATATTGGCAGAAGGTAAAGTGTTTACTTTCTCTAGTCTCTCTATTGGAATTTGTTATAAAAGACTTTATTAAGTTTTTCTTTTTTTTAAAGAGGTTCTTTCCTTTATTGCAGTTAATGGATAAATTCAGGTCACAGAGGGAATAATTTTTGACTGTGTAGTCATTCCCTTGACAGAAAATTTATCCATATTAGAACTCCGACAGCGAGTGGCCTTTGAAAACGTTCGCCATTCGAGTTCTCTTCCATTCTAATTATTTTCTTTTATGTGTTTTGATTATTAAAGCGTGATTTTTTTGTTTGATTCTATAGTAATTCGTTAGTTAATTATGGACAATATTGTTGATGCAATCACTGGATGCTGCTGCTTTGGCGCGTAAAAAGGTGTATGTATTGTTATCGCTATTGTCTACTTCTTCTGTATTTTTTTTTGCATTCAATTATCTGTATTTTGTATTTTATTGGAAGCTGCAGCTTTTTTGCGCCATTCTGTCTAATACAAAGTTTTAATTTTTTTAATTTTTGATATCTTTGGTTAAATTATATTAATTGTAGTTGATATAGTATATGGAATTGTTTACAAATTTTGTAGGATTAAAAATTGATGATGAATTGATTATCACTATTTTAGACCATTTCAGTGGCCGCCTTTAGGAATACTCACCAATCAAAGTTAGTTCTTGCGTGAGGCGGCTGTTAATTGGCTTAAAATAATTAGAGTCTAAGCTTCGTAACTCGGTCAGTTGTAGTCTCCGAAGTGTAGAACTTTTTTGTTTAAAATGTTAGTGTGTAAAGAAAAAAAATATCGATAAAATAATACAAATTGTTAAAATAAATAAATATTGATAAATGTTTATAAAATATTGATTTAAAAATGTCATCCGATTATTCGGCGGCCGAATACCCACTTTTTAAAAACATTTCACTTTTGATTGTAAGTAAATATTTCTGAAATTTTAAATGGGAAAAAAAATTTCAAGATTAATAAAATTGATTTTTTATTATTTGTATATTTAAAATATATTAATACCTTGATGTATTTTTTATAATATATTTTATGATTTGTAGCATTATAAAATATACTAAATGCAAATTAAAATTGAGTAAATATTGGTAGATTTTTTGATAAAAATGTGTTGAAATGTAATTATTCAATATGTTTTAACCCTTTGCACCCCAGCCTTATTCAGTTCATATGTTAAATGCCGTATTATCGGCGACAGCGGAGTGCTCCCTTATATATATTTAGTTACTAACAGTACTCGCACGGCGTTGCTCATGGTGTTATGACTTCAACAAAATGAAAAATAGAGTCCACATACAATTACATAAATGACATTTATGAAAACGAAATCAAAATAGAAAAAATATCTGTTATTGAGTTTGCCCACTTCTTTTTCCTCTCGATAATGTCATTTAAAACTAGGAAAACAGTACCGAGTACGTTAATCCAGAACAATATTAAAAAATTACAAAGTGAAATTCATTACACCGCAAAGTATGTGAGGCAAAGAAATACACTATATGCCCAAAAGTATCCGGACACTTGCAGATTTTTACATTTTTTAAAATTTCTCCGGAATGGTTTAACCGACTACCATTAAACTTCGGACATGTAAAGAATAGACAATAACTCACATTTTACATTGAAGATTCGCTCCTGAGGACAATTAGGGGACCGTCTACAAACTAATGAAGAAAAAAAGGTGTTTGGCCCACCCCGCTTCACAGAATACTGATAACAAGATGAAACTTTCAGAAATGGTAATGTTTAATGTGCATAATATTTACAGGAATTTTCGTAAACTCAGCTCAAATATTTGAGAAGATATAAAGGTTTTCTTAAAAAATCTCAAATTTTTCCACCTGTTTTTTGCTTATAACATGCAGAGTTTTCTGTTACATTATACGAAACTTACAGAAAAGATGACAATATGTTAGAGAAGCATTTGAGTAAAACTTTGGAAACGAATTGTTGAATATTACAGGAATTATGAGCATTTTTAGTAAATAGTGTTTTACTGCGCATGCACGAAACATAGCGTAATTTTTCTTTCACAACTTTAAAGCCAGATATATAGGGCAACTTATATAAAAATATTCAGTTCAATATCATTAGTATTCAGAAAGATATCGGCATTACAACGAGCAGAATTTTAGCTCCTGTCGAAGAGAAGCTAAAAGATGAGGGGTTGTACACCTATTTTTGTACGCCGAATTTTATGAAATACATTATGCTGCTCTTATTAAGTCTTAAATATATGTGCTTGAATCTTTCTGTTCCAGAATTTATCCACACTTAATGCAATGCTGTTTGAAATTTAAAAACGTATTTTATTTTAAGATAAAAAGCTGATGAATGAATGGCGATGATGGTGGCGATTCCAACGGCCGTCAAGCAGCAGTTGCCCCGGTGGGCTGGGCCGTCATAGTTGGAAGGGGAGGCAGAATCCCTCATGTAATTTAAATTAATATTAAAGCTGAGATGTGTTTAATATTAATTGTGTCAAATTGGAAACATGTTTTGTTCAACTGGGCTGAAAAAACAGATGAGGCTTTAGGTCGTGTTCGGTTTAACACTCCAGGACCATACAAGGCCCTCTCGTACTTTTGATACCATCAAGAAAATGGCACCTACCATTTAGCATTCGTATATTATCAAATATTCAGATCAGAGAATCCATCGGCAATGTTTAACAGTTAAGAGATACGAAATTCACTGTTTCGAGAATTTTAATAAAGAAAGCCTAGAAGTTAAATACAGGTCATGTTTTCCATTCAGTTGCATCGTCTTGCTAAATGCCCATGATTACCTTTTCCGAACTTCAAATCAGAATCGTATGTAAATAGAAATCTACGAAGCTCCATCGGATGCAAGTCATCCAGCATTGCCTCCTATGCACTCGTGTACCATGAGATGGCATGGGATGTCTTTATTAATGTACTGATCGATGTTCACATGCACCTGGAACTCCCTCACGTAGGTCCGTGGCGACCTCACTCTCTCTCTCTCACGCACGACTCCATTAGTAATTACCTTTCTCTATTAATATGTTACCGTAAATACAACATACGGTAATGATATCGTAACGGGGCTCTCGCCGGGAAATGGGACGCCCGCCAAATTTCTAAGGGATCAATGCTTGGTTAACGATAATGATTTCCTGTGAGTCTCTGTCAAATCCCAGCGGTGGGCAGGGGCGTCCCTTTGTAGTTGCCTTCCCCAGGGAAGCCCTGCCGCTGCAATGATTCCTTTATGAGGGATACAAATGCATATGGTGACTCACTTTTTTTTCATTCTTTCGATTTCATTTCTAAATCTGGTATTGTTAGATTGTTAAGGAGGAACCTTAAAAGTAATCAGCTTATCATCTGTAATCGTACTGTTTAGGTTTAATGGTTGCCATTTATGTATTGCTGTGGTTTCTGATTTGGTTTTCCGATCGCTGTTGATGCCTGGTTATCTTTTTCTGATTCTTCTTGAGCGTTCTGTTGTGAAGTAAAAAGTTGCGTTCGGACGCTGTCTGCGATTTGGAATAGCGGAAGGCTAATTATAGTATCTGGCTGCATTAAAATGACAAGTTGGTTAATTTTCTGCTCTGTTGACGGTGGAAGAGTAGTTTCTGACGATCGCAAAAATGGTTTAGTATGAATTTAAAAACCTTTCAGAAACGAATTTGACAGCCTTTAAGAAAAGTTTATGAGTGTAACTATAAATTAGGGCCAATCATTAAATGTTGTACTGCTCATTTGGATCCCGTTTTATGCTTTTGACTGGATTTAGATAAGAAACTAATATTTTAAAAATTTATATAAATGGGGCATTTAACAGAAGTAGTTTAGGTGAATGGGAAACTTCATGCACATCGAGAATAATAGCAATTTCTTTACGGTTTAATTTTCATTTTCGAAATTTTTGTTGATTCTCGCCAAGTATTTAATGTAGTGGCGAAAGGCCAACTGTAATCAAGATTGAACATGTTTCGCATTTGGCCAAATGAGCCTCAAAAATCAGGCTTATTCAGATCTGTGTGAAAGTGACTGGTTATCTTATAAACAAGTTAAGATTTAAATTGATGGCCAGTATCTTTGTTTATGGAATGACAATACATTTTATTCTCATCAACTAACTCAGACTCTTTGTATCTAGCCTTATAATTTCCTTCTCTGCTGATTAAGTGGTGTTTTATCTGTAATTTTTTGTCAACTGTAAAATTTGGAGTTTTATTTGACGAAATCTGACAAGGACGTAGGTACGTCTTGTATAATAGTGATCGTTTTGCAGTTTTTTATTATTATTATTATCAAGATGGTCGAGCTTTCAAATGCAACGCACATTAGCTACGTGCACAAGATTTTTATTTGCGATAGAATCAAACTAGAACTCAGGACCAACCTTCCTAACCACAAAGCTGAGATTCGTTTATGAGGTCACGACCATGCAGACATTTAAAAGTGGACAATAAATTTTAATTGTTCTTCCTTCCATATGCGTTTACGAGAGACGTCTGGCTTTTTTTATTTTTAAATGTATTCACAGGTGTAAGGAAAACTTTTCCTGCTTATTGTTCTACAAACATGACTTTTTTTAGACAATTTTTCCTGAAGTGTTATCTTATAATATTGTTTTATGTATATTTATTACGAGAGATAGGCCAAGCTTTTTGATTTAGGCTCTGTATTGTGAATTCCCAAGAGATTGGAGTGGTGATACATTTTTAGTGATTTCTTATCCATTTTAAAATAAAGCAGCTGCTTCAAATGTTCTAATGAAACCAGTCTTTTGTTAACCCTAAACTCTTCAACAGTTGTCCATTGTTTCTGACATTTGATGTCGTTTCTTAGGTAGGTCCTTCCAACATCTAAGTTATGTGTGAGCGCATAAGGTTCTAAATGTAATATCAGCCTTTCTCTACAAAACTTAATATTCAGTATATTGAGCAGTTACAAACCATCACTAAACCAGATACATGCTATAGAAGATTTGGCAAGAATTGATTTAGACTTGATGTTTGCTGTGTAAGCAAACAGTGCATATGGAGCATCTTTGACGCCTATATTCAAAACTTGAATATATTACCTCTTAAAGTATATATTCAAATAAATGCAGTATAAAAAAAATCTTGGAGATCAAGAGCATTCATTTTAACTCTTCCTGTAGTATCATGAATCATTAAATATGTTGAAGTATCCGATGCTAATGTTAGAATGCGAAAAATAGGTCATAACTTCCCAACATCAACTATTTTTCTTAAATAAACGTGTGACGTAAATAATTAAATAACGCAATTTTGTGTATTAACAGGTTTATAACAAAATTGTTTGTTATGCCATGTATTTGTTGCAGCATGGTGAATTCTGGCTTTTGCATCATTTAACCAAACCACCGAATAAAAAATGTTAATAGTAGCGTATAATGTTGTACTTAAATACCCTTCTAGTACAGAAATTTCAAGAAAATTATATTGTACTTTATTTTATAATAAACTCGGATACTTGCGTGTGAAAGTGTTAAAAACATTGAAGGCCTTTTTAATGGAATCGTACTGGTGATTCGTTGTGAATGAGCAAGAATTTTCGCGCCCAGACCAACTTTTAAATAATGCATACCAGATGCGTTATGATAGAGTTTAAGCATTATGTAGTTGAGGAATGATGATGAAAAATGTACCATTTTAATAAAGAATGGAGAAATACTCGTCTTAATTTTTCTTGTTTTGATGAACTATGATTTTCAGTCAGTAGCGTGCGTGGAAGTGATATGTCAGTTTCTGAAATTTTGGACATCCTCCCAACTTTCGTAATCTTTATTCTATTTCTTTTCATTTTTTTGTCTTTAAAAATTTATACCAAATAACAATTTATTTTGCAAATATATTAAATTCTTTATCACTCTGTGTCCTGCCATTCGTCATCATAACAGTATTTTCATTTATGAGTAAAAGCTATGCGATTAAAATAAGCATGCAAACGGGAAAATGTATAAATTCATAAATACTGTGCTGATTTTGATCTGCTCTTTTTATATTATTAAAGATATTATCAGAGAATTATCAAAAAAATATTTGATTTACCAGCTTTCACAATATTATTATCCGAATATTTTTTTTTTCACTTATGAAATTATTCTATTTTAGATGCAAGAAGTAAGAAACGTGTGTGTGCGTTTATTGCTCCTTAAATTGAACCATTTCATTAATTTTGATCTATTGTCATTTATGAATAGTTATTAATTTTTCTTACCGAATTATGAACATAGCTCTTTGTCACGCCAAGTGGTGACAGAATTCTCTATTTTAGTTTGTGAATGTATAGAATGAACCCGCGTATAATGCTGTGCTGCGTCATCATCGCGGGTTTTTTTTTTTTTTCTTTTTCTTTCCTTCTTCTTCTTCTCCTCCTGAAAGATGACTAGTGGATTCCGAAATTAAACTTGCGATATTAGATGGCATGGTCTACTACAGTGTGGAGACCCGTTTTGCACTGAAAGGCCTCATGAAAATCGACAGTTGGGCCAAAGGCCCCACGAGCAGAATCTTAAAGGTTATTGTTCTGTAATTACTATATTACAGACAAGATATTATTTCAATGCAAATTGTAAATAACTGGTAAAGCCGCATAAGAAACTAAAAAAAGCCGCATGCGGCTTTAAGAATCTATTACTTTTGCCGTCTGACACTGACATCAATTGAATTGACTCCATTAACTGAGTTTTGTTGGCTGTTAGTTGGCATTTCTTAAAGTTAATTAAAAGAAATGTAGAAATTAAGTTTGCTTCGTGTTTCCAGAATTCGATCAAGTCAATAACCGTGAAAGAAGTTGACACATCGATGTACTACTTTGTTTAAATTCCGCAGTGATTAAAAGAGCTGGAATAAATTCTTAACCGCTTAAGGTATGTGACTACCTTCGGAGCACTTTTTTTCAAATTTTTAAATTTTTAATGAAACATTCATGTTTTTAATTAAAATGAGTTATAAAACTGAGAATTACAATGCAATTTCATTGGAAATTTAATTCACTTTCAAATTATAGGCAATTTTTAGCAAAATTTTAGTGAAAATTTGCACTTACGCCAAACCTCCTATAAGAAGTTGTATTGAATATATTTCATCAATATTTGCACAGTATATAGCTAATATGCTTAGCTGTGTTATGAACTAGGATATTTTTAATACCTCGAAAGGTGTTGGAGATATTCCAAACTTTGCGAACAAAGTCGAATTTTTTAAAAAAAATCATCGATTTTTCTCACTAAAAAGTCAATAAAATAAATAAATATTGGCAGAGAGCTTAGATTCTAGTTCATAACACAGCTAGAAACAAATAAAACATTTTGGCCAAATTTCATTTTAATATCTTAAAAACATTTTCCAAAATTATGTTTGCCGTGTAGAAAAATATCGAAAATTCCAATTTCTCAGAAAACGCTTTTAAAGATTTTCATAGAGTACAAAAAATTTTGCACACATCTTAGAATCTTAAAACTCGCCATATTTACAAGTCAAATCCTCTTTTAGTTGATTTTAAACGACTTTTCTGTTCTTTCAGCTTTTCAGATTTTTTCTGAATAATTTTGTATAGTAGATAGTTAGTAGCGTCTCGATATCTGAATTAGCTTTTTGTCAATTTTCACGTAATTTTTAAGCATCTATGGATAAATTTACACTTCAAAACACATGAGAACAGGTAACAGTTCAAAATAAATGGAATTAAATTATAAAACAGCAATTTGAGCGCCAAAAAATAATTTTTATTGTTGTAATTACTGTTGTGTTGTATTTTTTTAAAAAAGCGTCGCCAAAAACCCATAAAACAATAAAAATAAGAAATGGAAGCTTAAATCTATGTTTTTAGACAATATATTGCTTGAGAATTTAAATATAGTTGTTTAAACTAATTGTTTGTATTTTTAAGGCTCTTCTAATTGCCACTTCCGGTATCAGAATTGTCACTTCCGGTTATTATTTATGCTATAACTTTATTTGTAATTACAGCAGAAACAAAAATAAAGCATTTTTAGATACCTAAATGTATGGACTACAAAATGAACAAATAAAACAAATTCCGAAAATTTTCTGCAAAACGAGGAATTTAGGGTAGCCACATACCTTTTAACTTAACAGCCCGAGAATACTCGTGCATCGAATTATCGAAATTTTAGTCTTATAAACTAAAATTGAATCATTAATTAGCTTTATAATTTGACACAAAAAATATGTAGGATCCTTAAACATGTTAAGTATCCTATGCCTTCTTAGATGAATGAAAACGACAGCCCCTTTCCAAAACAGGAGGGGTCATCTTATTAGATAGCAAAGAAAATTATTAAGTTAAGTGGTTAATCAAAAGATGCAAATGAAATGCTTTTTCGAAATTCATCTAGTCATTTAAAATTTGTTTCCCTCAATTTCATTTTTAGAATTTTTACCAATTTTCGAAATTCAAAAATATTCCTTTATTTTTTATTTTTTTTAATGCAGCATACCTGGAGAAATATATCCGAAACACGTACTTCTGAAGATTCTATTGCATGAAATTGTAAATTCATAAATAGTTTTACATTTTTTAAATCCAAACTATTGAATAGACTTTCTTCACTTTTTGCTCATATATATTATGAAGCATAAGGAAGATTTTTGTGACAATCAATTATTTGATTTTTTTTATTTAATTAAAAACTTCCCACATATTTAAAAATTATTTTATTTTTAATGTTACCATTTCTGTAGAACGAAATTATTATAGATGTTTAAATAAATTTTGCATCATTCTTTAAAATGTATTGATAAGCTTCGGCGATTTTGAAAAATCATTTGTTACAGTCTATTATTTTTTTGAGAAGCTGCGAGATTTCAAAATAAAACTGCAGACGGTAGTAGGATTTTGTGTTGTATAATATTTCATTTTTGACAACAGAAAATCAATTTTTTATATTCAAAATATTATATCTATTAAAAAATGAATATGAAAGTATTTTCATCCTATCAGTTCCGGTTACATCAGCTAGTACGAGTATATTTTTTGCTTTATATTCCCGAAGGACACAAATATTTGAGACAGCAAATTCTTTTAATTTTTATAATTTTTTTTATTTTCTCATGTTATTGTCCTATGCTTCCATTTTCTTTCATCTACTAATTTGTATGAACATTGCGAATTTCTCCAGTAATGATGTTGAATTTCCAATATCTTTGACTTAAGCTTTACTTCTAAACCTAATCGTCTTGTCGTCTCTCATTACCATGGAACGTTTTTAAGCAATTTGGATCACACCAAAATCTGCTTAAAGAAGCGATTAATCATTTTATGTCAAACAAAGACTCGCGAGACCAAAATTAATTCTTTAATCATAGTCTTCTTCCTCCTTTTTTGCGGCACTTTTCCGTTCAGTAATTTCGTGCTGCAAAATCGAACCGTCGAAGATAATGGCACACATTAACTTGTCACGGACAAAGTGGCATTTTTACGATTCAGATAGAAAGTATCTACGTGAAATGACGCGAAATCCCCCTCTCCCCACTTCTTCCCGATTCTAAAAAGAGGCGCCCACCCATATTATGTTTTCACTGCTAATGAACCTTAATTAGTCTGTAACTGCAATTTAATTGTCGAAAGAACTTGGATGCATGTTTTGTTTTTAGGTTTCCAGCAAGGTGTTCTTTGATACTCGATGTTTTTTAAGCGGAATTTCCCAGATTTGGAAGGTCATCATCACAACTTCGTCATCTTCATTATATGAATTTTATGCTGTTGTCTATTTGCCTGTTTCACGTGTAAAACTTTTTAGCTCTCGCTCTTCTGAAAATCTTTTTCGTAGTACAGTAAAACCACCGTAGTATGTCGTTCAAGGCACTGCTCGAGAACGTTTTGTTTGGCTGTTTTTGCATATAGAAAACTTAATGATACTCGTTCTGCTGAAAATCTTGTTCATAGTACATTAATACATCTGTAGTGCGTTGTTCTAGGCACCTCTCTAGAACGACGTATTATCGAAACTTAGTTCAAAATACCATTAACTACTTACTTTTAACTAGATTTTAACTACCATTAACTAGATTTTTTTAACATACTTTATAATATAATGTTATCGGTCTATTTTTAATGAGTTTTCATAATCATTTTAGTATGTTATTAGTATGTTTATAATTTCAGATAACATTAAAAGAGTTTAGAGAATATTTTAAAATTTTCAAAATTCCAACTTGTTTTATATTGATAATAATATATTGACAATAGTATAATAATTGATCAACATATACTCATAATTACAGCACTTTTACTGCAATAATCCTTCCTTGGTAATCATGTATTGGTATTTCTTCTTCCCCCCCCCCGTCAAATATTTATCACAGAACGTGAAAGACAATGTAATCTTCGTTATTGGATGTATTACGATATCTTAGGTTATTTTATTACAAAAGATAGAATTTTAATTCTCATCATTCATTTATTTTTATTGTAGCAGTGTATCTTGGCTTTTTCTAGATTTTAGGGAAGTTTGCAAGGAAATACTCAAACTTTTAACTTGTATTTTTTTGGGGGGTATTATTTACGTCTATCCTGACGTCTGATTTTGGTATCTAATTGATTCACTATTGATTGCATTTTCCTCCTATGGTTACAGTTTAATTTTTAACATTCAGTTGAATAAGCCCAAGATGAAACGACGCACTAACAAGCGTCGTGCCAAAGAGATTTCATTGGTCCTTTAATACGTAAATGTTCTTTTATTATGTAATATTTATGACTATCCTGACCTTTGATTTTGGCTTTAATTAATTCACTGTGAATTGAATTTATATTTTTAACAACTTCTTTCCTCCTATGTTTATAAGTGACTCACTATCTGATACCTCCGACGTTTTAAAGTTGTTTTTAACATTAAGATGAATAGGAATGGATCTGGCCCAAGATAAAATAACGCACTAGCAAGCGTTGTACCAAAGAGATTTCATTCACCTTTATTATAAAATTGTGATCTCTTTTCATATAGCAATATCACTTTAACGAAAATCAAGATTCTGTCTATGCTATTGATATAAAGAAAGTTCCTTATCCTTTTTTTTTCTGTGTTCTATCCTAGATAATTTTGCTTTATATTTGAATTAGAGTCGCTATTAATTGTTTATAGGGAAAAGAAATCTTTTCAATGAATAGCATTTCTTTTGGGAGAGAAAAAATAGAATTTTGCAAAAGTTATTAAAAACATTGATACGGGAATGATTCTCTTCTCTCGGAAACATTACCTACATTTGTATCTATTGGAATAATTGAGAAACGGTGTATATTTAGTCCATATTTTAAGTACGAATCCTAAACAGGTAATAAAGATCTGTTGTTCATATTCGTAAGTTATTAAACTGCTATGCATTTCAAAATATAGTAAGAGATACAGCGTATCTAAAAGAGGCAGTTGTTTTTTGCTTTTCTTTGCTTTTTAATTTGAAAGAAATAGGCGTTGCATCTTTTATTTATTTCATTGAAAAAAATAATGTAGAACCTCTCGCAGTTCGAAATTATTTTAATCCTTTCATGTGCAACATCTTGACTTGAAGACTCGTTCTGACTTTGTTGGAGGGCGCCAGAAATGTTTGAAGACTAACATCTCAAATTATATTTTTTTTAAAAAAAATTATGCTATATAAAAGCCATAAAAAGTCATGCTATAAACTATGCATGATAATATTAAGTGGAAAGTTATTCTTTTGTTTGAAGATTATTACTTTTCTGTGTACCTCATAGATGTATTGGGAACACATTACAGAGTTGTTACTGTTGAAGTTTTAGATTATTTGCTGTAGTATGTCTAAAATGCCAACAAAGTATTTTTTACTAGAATTACTAATTATAATTTTTGCTTTCTCGTATACAAAATATGAATCGAGAGAGTAAAATAATTGTTAAAAATTCAATGTTCTAAAGTTATTCAAGTCCAAAAAGAAGGGGACTTCTCCTCCTTTATAACCTAGTGAATTAAATGGATGATATTGACATGTGATACTATCTATACCAGAGGTGGGGAACCTGCGGCCTTATCAGTTATTTACAATTTGCGATTAAATAATATACTGGTCTGTAATATAATAATAATTACAGAACAATAACCTTAAAGATTCTGCTCTTGCAGCCTTTTTCCCAACCACCAAAGTTTAATGAGGTTTTCAATGCAAAAAGGTTCCACATCCCTGTCTTGTAGAAAAGTGGTAGATCTGCATCAAATTTTTAACCATATGTGTTAACAGAAAGAGGACTTTACCTAAACATTGATCTATGAATCTCTACATAATAATAATAATAAATAATAATAATAATAAATAATAATAAAAAAAAAACTCACTGACAAAGTTGTTTTTACTACACTTGCTGCCATTCACATTGAAGGAAAGTTCTATATGTAGTCATTGTGTAAGTCAAGTGCTATGTCACTTCTCTGTTGAAAATATTTTGTATTTTTTTTAATGATGGCCAATGTCCATGATAGAATGTGCACACAAAATTGAACTTTTAAAAAAGCATTCAGAGGAAGGGAGGGATAGCCTGATTATCTAACTGTCACCTTTTAAATAATTTAATTTATTTTTTAATTCTAAGATGACGTAGGAATAATTTCCTTCAAGTTGTAGTTTTCAAAGTTATCATTAAAAAACACCAAAATTTGTAAAGAAATTAACAGTGTCAAATTGTGTGTAGAAAAGGTAATTTTGGGTATTTTTACAGTATTTGTCTGGGTGCTTATTGAGAATGAGTAGGTCAGTCATTCTTGCCCACGTGTTATTAGGGACATTAGTATGTGAAGGTACAAGTCAAGAAGAAAACACTTCTGATTTGTTGAGTATATAATGAAGCATTTCCTCCAAAATTAGTGTTCTCAAATATTGTAGAACTAAACAAAATTTATCATACCGTATCATTATCTGAAAAACTTATGAAAAGTGACTATTGTGATGATTATTTTAATGTGGTTTGTATTTATTTTATTTTGAAGTTTTAGAGGTATTTTGTATATTCAGTACAACTCTTATTTCTCTTTCAGTATGATAAAAGTCCCCAAAGAGCTCACCTTTCGCTGCAAGTCATCAGCTGATAGACCCTTTGATAATTTAAGAAATGGTTTTGGTTTCCCACCTACCAATGTCCATGCTTCCAATGCAAGGTTGCGGCTGGATGCGAAAGTCCTCGTTTTTGTTGAAACACAATATTCACATTTGGGCCGTCAGATATCCGAAATCTTGGAAGCATCTAGGATTAAGTATGCTTTTGTGTTTATCTTGCATTCTTAGAATTTTTGATATCTGTATATTTCTTGAAATTATCTAAATATTTTTTTGTGTATACACAGATTATTTTTTTTTCTGTAGCTACTCAAAGTCATTCTATTATCACTTGCTGTTATGTACCTTTTTCATCCTTTACTAAACTATTTTTGTTATCATTGAATCTCTTCATGCCATTTCAAAAGTTTAGAAATGTAACTTTTGTTTAAGGTTTCACTAATTTTTCTTCTTATTTCTTAATAACTGTAGCCTTTTTCAACTGTACATTTTTGCACTATTTGATTAATTTTTGTCATACTTTATAGGCTCACTAAGTGAAAGAACACACATGCTGAAAAATAACTATCAACTTTCTAGCCTTCTCGTAACACAATGAAGAATATTCTCCTCTCCACTTCAATATACAGTCGTCCAAAAAAGTATTTGGACACCAAGATGAATAACACTTTATTCATCAAATAAAAAATATTAAAACAATATATTCCAAAACGAATCATGTCTTTATATCCTACAAGGTGTGAAAATACATATGCTACTGAAATAGTTTTCTTAAACTTAAAAATTAAAGTATAATTAATGCTATAATACTTTTACAGTAGATTTTCAGTCCAAAAAAGTATTCGGGCACTTATAAATTAATTAACAAAAAATACTTTTACTACTTGAAAGCACTATTTTGGTATTTTGTTGGCCGACCCTTGTTTTTAATTACTTCTTTCAGTCTACTGGGCATTGAATTGACTAATTTCTTGCATGCATTGGGATCAAAATTTCTCCATGCTTCAATTAGTTTTTCTTTCAGGATATTTTTGCTCATGATATTACTTTCATGCCAACATTGTTGTATATTATCCCATAAATGTTCTATAAGATTAAGGTCAGGACTTTGGGCTGGCGTTTTAATGACCAAGGACAATGGTAGAGAGCCCATAGCCTACAAATATGGGACGTATGCTTCGGATCGTTGTCTCGGTAGAATTTAAAATTGGCCAAAATTCCCATTTTTTTTTAGCACTTTGTCTTATATTTCTTTTAAGAATGTCTAAGTAACCATATTTATTGACTTTGCTGTCAATTAATTCTAGATTTCCTGTTCCAAAGCTACTCATGCAACCTCGGACAAGTTGGCTGCCGCTGCCATGTTTTACTGTAGCACAAAGATTTCTTAGTTTAAGCTCAGTGTTAGGTCTTCTCCATACCTTTTGCTTTCCATTTGAACCGAAAACATTAAATTTACTTTCGTCAACAAAAATTACAGACTCCCAAAACTCTTTAGGTTTTTTTAAATAACATCTAGCAAATTTCAATCTCTCCTTCTGGTTCACTCTACTAATAAACGGTTTCTTTCTAGCAACTCGAGCATGAAAGTCATGATTCCTCAATATGTTTCTTACAGTTTCAGGATGAGATATTTTCCCGAAACATTTTCTAACTTCAAGCGTTAATTTAACAGCACTTATCTTCGGATTGATAGTGATTTTTTTAACAAATCGCCTCTGCTCACGAGGTGTGAAAATTGCTGGCTGTCCTGTCCGTGCTTTATTTTCTACTGAGCCAGTTTTCCTGTATTTAGAAATTATACTAAATATTGTTGATTTAGTTATTTTTAAAATATCACTTACTTTTCGAATAGATTTTCCACTTTTATAGTGAGCTACAATGAGTATTTTTATTTCAATTCTAATTTCGTGTTTCTTTCGACCCATGTTTCACGATACAAAACACTTTCCGATTTTCATCGTTAGGACTGATTAATCAAAGGGTTGCCATTTCTTAAAGCATGTAAGCATTTTATTTTTTTTGATTTATCGCCAAAAGACTTCAATTTCTCTCACTGTCCGAATACTTTTTTGACATTTGTTTTCACCTTATTGGTAATGAAAGTTGTAAAAGTCATGTAATTATTTAATTTATTCAGCTACTTTTTTCTGTGAGTATGTCTAGTAGTTCGTTTTATAAGATACTACAAAAAGTTATAGTTATTTCCAAAAATAACAGAAATAATCGACTTCAATTTTTTTTCCGTTCAAGTGTCCAAATACTTTTTTTAGTGACTGT
Organism: Araneus ventricosus; assembly: GCA_013235015.1. NCBI lineage: Eukaryota > Metazoa > Arthropoda > Arachnida > Araneae > Araneidae > Araneus > Araneus ventricosus. The sequence goes on along the minus strand of BGPR01000036.1, from coordinate 725,779 downwards.
GTATCATTATTTGATATAAGTAAAAAAAGATATGTTGTTGTGACATGTTGGCTTTCTAAACATTCATGATGATTGATCAGATTCAAATAAAAATGATCAAGTTGTGCTTCATTTTTCTGGCTATTTAACTGTAAATTTTAACAAATGATTATATGTATATATATCAGTGGATGTATAAATTTGTAATATCCATGAAAAAACCATAGTTATGAGCAATCAGACTTCAAAAATGCTTTTCCCCCATATGATTTCTACAATTTCGGTCTCTACTGTGTTATATAAACCACACTCCTGGTTTTGCATACAAAATTGTAGTAAAACTGTTTACCTTCACAGGATAACTTCTCGAATGTATTGGACATTAAATTGGAGAGATATGGTCATTAAAGTGATAGGAATTGGTTTAATTTCTAATCATATCATCACTGTTATATATAAATGTTGTATGTCAAATTTGCCCAAACATTTTATTGATGCCAAACAATTGCATAGGTTAACAACATCTGCTTGCAAATTATTGTATGTGATTCTTGAATGTTGTCATTAAAAGCCATGTGTGTTAGTGGTTCCTGTTGAATGTTTTGTTGTGTGTGGTTTCTGATGTATGACATTTTGAGAAAACATCAATGAGATATGTTATTGTATGAAATAAATTTAGGATGGTTTTTTTTCCCCTGTAATTCTTGGCGTCTTGTTCTTGCGAATTTTTTTGCTGCTGTTATGCATGCTGCAATCCCATGTTTCTCTTTGTATCATTATTCTTTTCATTAGGCTTAAAATTTGTAATACTTTTCCTTTTATTTATTTAGATTTAAATTAGAAATAGCTGGTAAGAGTTTGCCTCTTCTGACAAATTTGGACAAAGGAAAGTTTGCCGTTTTAGTATTTGAAAATTTTGAGAAATACTTGCATATGAACAAATGGAATCGTGAGCTTCTGGACAAATATTGCCGTGAATACAATGTTGGAATTATTGGTTTTATGAAAGCACAAGAAGAAACTTATGTTGGAGCTCAGTTGAAAGGTATGCATTTTTTGAAAATAAAATATTTTTCTCTATCAATCTTTTTTTTGCCTAATCTGTACATTTATATAGGTTATTTATTATAAAAATTGAATAGGATTGGAATTGGATAGGAATATTTTATTGGATGGACATTATAGAATATTGTTTTACTATCCTTATGAATTGTTTCTTTTGTGGTTGAGCATTTATGTAGAAATCTTGCTATTCCAGCATGTGCTTACTCTTAATAGACTGAGCTGAACATTGTTTTTCAAGTTATGTTTTCTTAACTTCTTTGATAATGATAGAGATTACAACTATGTTTGTTATGAAGTTTCTATAAACTTTAGAAAAAATTTAGGACTATTGGTCTTTATAAAAATCTTTCAGTTCAGAAGAAGACATTTTACTTCTTTGCATGTTGTTGCTTTCCTCTTGTATTACTTATTTTCAGGCATTCTTTTGTAATGGCTATTTTAGGATAGTTATATCAGACATGACACATTTCCGCGGAAACGCGGATTTCAGCTTTTTCGGTATCGGATTTTATCATCCTTAATTTTCTTTTATATAATAATTTTACAGTATTTTTAATATTTCAAGCACTTCTTGTATAAATTTATTTATTTTATTGTTCAATTAATCATGCTTATTTTATTTATCTGTATTTATGTTTGGCATGATACATTATTTATGAAATTCAGCTTTTTTTTGTTCCAAGCCTGTGTCATGTCTGTTATATTCATTGTTTATATTTTTGTTATTGGTATTGGTATGTTTGATGATAAATCTAAAATTTCTCATGAGTGTTCTTGCTTCCATTTTGAGAATTAATTTCGAATTCCACTCAGCCTCTACATTAGATTTCTATTTTATAATTAAACTTTTATATATATTTGTTCATTGCAGGTTTTCCACTTTATGTTCACACTAATATGGCTGTCCGCGATTACCATCTGAACGGAGATTCAACTGTTTTACGATTGACTCGTGCTGGAGAAGTGTTTTATGGTAACATTCCAGGATCTGATTGGACTGTCTTCCAACCAAACCATTCAACCTATGAAGCTCTTGCATCAGCACGCTCACAAACTTATCATTCTTCACTGGCCAACAAAGGAATAGACCCCTTACTTACCACTGTAGTTCATGTACGTCAGTAGTTTCATTATTATTCTAGTTTTTATTTGAAATTTTTACTTTGATGCAGTGATAAATATAGAACTTAAAGCGGATTGGAAAGTGGAGAATATTGATTTTGAATCCTGGACATAAGTTTTCATTATTTAATTTCCATGCCTTGGTATATTGTGTTGTTTACTTACACTATTTGATATTCCCTTCCGTAATTATTTCTAGTTTACAAAAAATTTTTTTGTCAGTTTGGATGTATATAAATTTGCAATTCATGAATTGGTAAGATTCTGCAGATTTGTTTGGTGGTCTAAAAATCAGTCTTGCTGATCTATTGGTAACATTTGTTTCTTGTTATAAACTTAAAATTGTTAATATGTTTTCATTACTTTTTTCTGGTTATTAAAGTATGAATACTGCATTTTTAAAATAAACACATTCTAAGAGATATATGAGACAATATTGGAGGCTTAAGTAGACAATTCAGACCACTGCATTGTTGGGAGAAGAGATGTTTCATTCTCTTCTCTCATTCTGACTTTCATAATGTGAACAAGTTTCTTTCAACTTGGAGAAGAAATAGATGATGAGGATTCCCAAGGCAAAAATTCATTATGCGACTAGCAAAAAATGTTAATTAACTTTTGCATTCCTAATTGTTTTCAATAATAATTATATATTCAGTATAGTAGTTATTATATAGTATTATTATATATTCAGTAGCATTTTTCTCCTCATAAACAAAATTCGGTTAATATTATTACATTTTTTTCTGTTTTCAGGATCATGGGAATTATGATGGAATCTCCAGAGTTCTGTTTGGTAATGGCTTTCAACTATGGATTCATCGGCTGCTGTTTTTAGATGCCATCTCATTTCTTTCACATGGGAAGTTAAGCCTTCCTCTGCAAAGGTTTATATTGATAGATATTGATGACATATTTGTAGGTGAAAAGTCTACAAGGATGAAACCTGCTGATGTCATGGTAAGTGAATCTAAACCTAATTTTTTATTGCCAAAATAGCAAATTTCCACTATTGTCTAGTTTTTTATATACAGGGTGTCCCATAAATATTGGTATGAACTTCAAGGAGAGGTCAGGCATACGATAAGCATCCACAAACACATAGGAACTTGGGTGCACAAACACCATCTAGAGGCAGCTGATAGCATTTAAAATAAAACAGCGCTGGCCTTAATTCTAATCTTTCTGTGAATCTTAAAGATATTGAACTGAAATTTTTTATATAAGTTGCCCTATATATTTGGCTCTAAAGTTGTGAAAGAAAATTTATGCTACCTCTTGTGCATACACAGTAAAAAATGAATTATTAAAAATGTTCATATTTTCTCTAATATTTACATACAGAATCAAATTTCGATTATCTCCTGAAAGACTATATGAATTTTTCTCTAAATTTGACCTTATAAAAATAGGTTTTAACTCACGATTTCGATTGAAGTTTCGGCTACGAGGGCATTTAGGAGATCAACCAGAAATCGATGAATTCGAAAAGGGATTTTGGCTCACCCCACTTCACAGAAACCTGATTATGGTTTGCGACTTTCATCAATTCTTATGTGCGATATGCACAATATTTACATGCATCTTCATAATTATAGGATGAATATTCAGGAAGATATAAAGGTTTCTTTAAAAAAAAACCAAATTTTTCAGAATGTTTTTTTGCTTAGTACTTGCAGAATTTTCAATCAAATTGTATGAAATTTATAGAATATGTGGCAATATATCAGAGAAGCATGCTATTAAAATTTAAACTAAATACTTTGAATATTAGAGAAAATATGGACATTTGTATTAAACAATATTTTATTGTGCATTCATGAAAGGTAGCGTAAATTTTCTTTCGCGACTTTAGAACCAGATTTATACGGCAACTTATATAAAAATTTCAGTTAAATACCATTAAGATTCAGAAAGATATCGGCATTTTGGCCAGCACTATTTTATTTTAAATGCTATCTGCTGCCTCCTGATAGCATTTCTGCACCCATGTTCCTATGTGATTTTGGATGTTTGTCGAACGCCTGACCACCCCTTAAAGTTTGTACCAATATTTATGGGATACCCTGTATAAATTTTCTTTCTCTTTCATGCTTATGCAAATTTGAGTCATTACTTTTTTAATGAAAGTTTCTTTTCTTTAAGATTATTTGTTTGTTTAATGCAGATTTGCTCAAAACTAGAATTGGAATTGAAATTTGCTGTTTTGTTCATAATTTTGTTTATGTACTTTCATTAAATCTTGAAATGTCTTTAATTATTGAAGGAATTCTCAATGTTTCATATGTCCATACAATGTTGTCTAATATAATTCTGACTTAATGTGCTATACAATGGCCAGTTATTGTAATATAAGAAATATGCGAGTTGTTTCTGCCCTCGGATTTGCAAGAAATATGTGAGTGACTGTAAATGTGTTTCACATAAAAGCAGAAAATATTTGGTGCATAACATGACAATTAAAGTATTAAGTTATACATAGGTTGCTTATATAACTCCATCTTGTCTTAATGTTTTCCAGCTATTATTTTTGAAATAAAAATCATTATTGTCCTATAAAGTCTGAGTAACTGTTTTGCAATATTTTATTCTAGTGATAAATAGAAACATTTTATGAAAAAGCTTTGTTTTATTACATATCATATTGATACAAAATTTGAATTTGGAAGTTTCAAAACATTTGGGAAATCTGGTAGGTTTTAAAGAAAATGCTTTTTCAGAACTATTTAAAATGAAGAAATTCTCGCATAGAAAGGGATTTTATTAGAAACTTGACATAATAGAAGTACTTACTTCACTTACATTTTCTTCCCTAATGCATTTTTGTTGCAAATTTAGCCCCTTGACGTACGATTTTATTTAACCTCCCAATTAGATATCACCACCCATTTGGGATATTTTTTATTATTTCAATCTATTTAAGATAGTAAAGGATACTTGAGACATTTAAGCTTGTCCAGGCCATTTTTGTATTTAAAACTAATTATTATGTTAACTTAAATACAGATTCAAATATCAAAAATTCTGTAATTCGATGCACGAGTCGGAGACGTCATTGTATGTTAAAGGGTTTTATTGACTTTGTCGTAGACATCCAAAATATTTCCAAATTGGTTCCCAGAAGTTTTTTGTGAGTTTATTTCCTCTTCAGTATTGGTAGTAGTATATGTGGACTGCTGGTTAATAGTATACTATTTCAGCCAAGACTGGTTTAAAATATTCAATCATTCAAAGACCATACTGTTTAAGTAATTACTAAAGAGATAGAATTTTAATATATGGTTGTAGTCTGTATATTTGCTCTTTTCTGTAATAAATACCAATTATGAGATGCCTAAAATTCAGTAGGCAAAGTTGAATTCATTTATATTTTATAATTTAAAAGGCTTCCAATTCCATATTGTGTAGGTGTCTTGATATCTTCTGAGTTCTAGAAGAAAATAAAGTATTAATGTAGTCTATATATATATACACACATGTACTACTGTAATGCTGCTGTGTTGTTGTAATTTTATAGAGTATAATGATACGAAAAAGTATTAACATCGAAGTTAATCATAGTTTCTATAGGTGTAAATAAGAAAAGCAAGCTTCATTTTGAAAACTAAAAAGTCATTACATAAAATCATTACTTAGAGTGATTTTTTTCTCACTTTGTGCCCTGATCAATGAATTTTTTTAAATACTATTTTACTTTATTTAGTTCTTTAACCATGAATCTTGCATACTATTGCATTGAACAGAAGTTTAATATATAATAGTTTTTGCTTTTGTTATCTGTTTTTTGTATCTAACAAAGGTAACATAATTAGAATTTTAATATTTTGTTTTTAGTTCCATTTTGTTAACAGTTGCTTTATTTCCTTTAGGCTTTATTGAATGCCCAAGCTAGAATCAAAAGAACTGTCCCTGGTTTTCGCTTTAACCTTGGGTTTTCAGGGAAATTTTATCATAAAGGTACATCTGAGGAGAATACAGGAGATGATATGCTGATAGGTAAAATTTTAAATATTTAAATTTCAAGCCACTTAAGTAATAAAATTTACTATTGTAATTCTAAAATGAAAAAAAAAGATTAAACCAATTGTTAATTTCCTGTTTGAGAAGTTCAGTATTCATATTTGTCCGTGTGAGATAGACTGGAGTTTTCTTGCTGAATGTTAATTTTTAGTAAAAGTTTTAAGGAAAATACTAGTTCATTACAAAATCAATTCATTTGCTTACTAGTTCTTAATATCTTTATCATAGTTGCATTAAAAAGTCACTTAAAAAAAGGCTGAATTTTTACCTGTGTCTTCATTTTTTCTCTTTCTCTCTCTCTCTCTTTTTTGAATAGCATGATAAATCTTCTAGAATTTTTAAGAAAACAAAATTGTGGAATGTATTAGAATTTTTTTGTTTCTTTATATATAAATCCTGGAAAGGGTACAAATTTTATTGCTGAACTTCTCTTCTCTATTTGAAAGTTATAATAAAGATTAAAATTTATTAAAATAAGGCTAACAATTTTAAAGGCATTATTACCATTGAAAAACTTCATATTTTATTTAACTGATAATATAAACGTAATTGCAATTGTTGTATGCTGTGAAATGCTACAATCATAATTTTTACAATCATTTTGTCTTGCTTTAAAAATTTTTGGTTTGACTTCTTTTTACAAAATTATTTTATTTTTTCTGTAAACATAATGTATAACATGGTTTTAGATTCCAACAGCAATGCACAATAGAATCTTCAAATTTTGCTGTGCATATAAAATTTTATATTTATAAAATATATTATTTTATAGCTTTTTTTATAATACAGTTAATATTTTATATGTCTTAATAGTAATTGTTTCTAGACACCATTTAGATATTTTCATGTTTTCCTTTTTGTAGAGTATAAACCTTGAAAAAAAAAATTCTTGTAAATTGTTTGGTATTTTGAAAAAATCTAAACTTGCAATATATTCACTGTTTGTGCGTTTTTCTATTTATAGAGCATGCTGATGAATTCTGGTGGTTTTGCCACATGTGGAGTCATAGTCAACCTCATCTTTTTGAAAATATAACTGCTTTAGAAATGGAAATGAAATTAAATAGAGAATTTGCAAAAGTATGTGATTATTACTGTTATTTTGCTTTTAAATCAGTGTATATTATTTTATGCATTGGAAATCAAATTTTAGATTCTGATTTGAAATTTTGGGAGGAATAAGTTAGGGAAATGTTGAGAGGAACTTTATACACAACTGGAATCTCGTATATAAATACTTTTACTGTGTTTCATCGTAGTTTGTGGAGTTATTTTCTGATAATTTGTACTTTTTTTAATTAATATTTCCTATATTGATGGTAGGATGATCAGCACATTCAAGCCACAAAACAAGTTGAGTGGAGAAAAAGGTTTATTTAAAGAAAAAGTTCAAAAAAAAAAAATATTGAATAATAACAGGTTTTCTTATTTAATAATGGACGGAGAAAAAAATTGTTGAATTTATTTGCTGTGTAAAGTTTGGTTCTTAATTAACTTCTTTATTGTTGTTTAGCTTTTTCAGAGAAAAGTGTGCATATAATTTTTGGATTTTTAAAAATCTTGTTCTCGGCACAGAAGAGATGGCATGCTTTAACTTGAAGAATTAGCTTGCTTTTTTTCCTCGCTTGAATCTTCATCTGCCATAACATAGTCAAGAATTTTTCATTTTTTAATACATTTTGGTATTATTGGGAAGGAGATGAAAATATTTGTTTATGGAATAAAAAATGTGATAAGCATGCAAAGTTGTAGTCATTCCAAAAAATATTAAAAGTCATATTATAGTCTTCCCATCATTTTTAAACAAGAAAAGACATAAGAATAATTTTAATGATTTTTTACATTCTTCCAATCCATGACCATTTTGGAATGTAGAGTGAAAAGTTGTGTGTATCATTCGGGATCATATCGCTGAGAATCATACAAAAATTTTATTCGTTTTAAATTCATATTTTACTTTTTCTTTATATTGGCCTGATGTAGAATGTTATTTTCAGAAATTTGATAAAATTATATTGGTTATTGTTATCAATAAATTATTGAGTCAGTTACCTTTTAAATTGCCAGAGTTGTTATATTTACAAACAATTTTGAATTAATAATTCTTACTTAGTTACTTCTTTCTGCTTTAAAATAAAAGCAAATTGTGAATTTCAGAAACATGGCATTCCTCTTGATTCTGGTTATTCAGTTGCTCCCCATCATTCTGGTGTGTATCCTGTGCATGAACCTCTGTATGAAGCTTGGAAGCGAGTTTGGAATGTTCGAGTCACGAGTACTGAAGAGTATCCTCATCTCCGACCTGCTAGACTCAGAAGAGGCTTCATTCATAGAAATATAATGGTATTTTCATATGTATTTGTTTATTTAAATTCAAGTTTTTCTTGGAAAACTGTTTAGATCAGGGTTTCTGAAATTGTAGAACCATGAAAACTCTTGTAGAACTTTCTTTCAGAATCTTCAACATTTATAACAGTATATAGGCAAGCAAGCCATCTTTACTTATTTCAGTTAAAGTTTTTAAAATGATTATTTCAAATTTTGTTTTTTAATGATCTTAATTAATGCTGCATTTTCTCATTTCTTTTCCAATTAGGGGAATGCAGCAAAATTTTTCTGATGTAATTGGGAGTGCAAATGTTTTTGTTCACTCAAAAAGAGGTTATGATTGAAATTTTTTTGAGGAACTCTAGTTTAGATATTTAAAATAAATAAAGTATCTTTTTCAGTTCATTGTTAAATGGTCTATAACGCCTTGCAATTTTTAAAGGTAATTATTATTTAGAATGATCTATAATCAGCTGGCACATAAAGTAATATTTTTCAAATATTTCATTGATTTCTGTGGAATAAAAGTTTGTTCTGTTGTATCAAATGGCAATATTGTTTTTTTTTTTTATCAAATATCTAGAATATATTTATAAGAATACCCTTCTTTATATAAAAATGCTGTCCCAACAATTGAAAATTCCATCAAAATCTTCTTCGGTTATGGTTCTTTCACTATTCATTATGATTTCTGTTTTCAAAAACTCACAAACATTTTATTAAAATAATAAATGACTTGAAAGACATATCATTTACATTTTAAAATAAATATCAAGAAGCATCAACCACATATTTCATAACTGGAAGAAAATGAGGCTGATAAATAAATTGCTAATTGATAGATGACAGATAGTCAATTTCAAAACATTATGTAAGAAATTTTAATTTTTGCTTCTGAAGTTAATATGTTCTGTAGAAGAGTCAAATAAGAAGTAACTCAGTTTATAAAATGTTCTCTTGTTTAGATTACTAATATTTGTTTTCATTAATTCACTTACAAAATCTTCTCTGTTTAACTAATTAGTTCTGTGTTTTCAACACAGAAGAATGTAATGCTAAAATAATGTACTGTTAAAATAAACACTCCATTAAATTTGTATTTCATTTGAAAAATAACTTTGTTTATGAATTTTTTAAGAAAGATTTAATCTTGTAACAATTTGGCAGAGATGGTTGTAATGGAATAATTTTTTAAACATTTTTGTTCAGTGATTCCATTAAAATTTTTTGGCTTAGGATCTAAATGCAATATCTTTCTGTTATCTGGTATTATCTCTTCAAAATTTATTTCTTTGAAAAATCTAATTATAGACTCTTAAAATCAAAGATTACTAGGATTGTTAAGAAAATATTTATTTAGTAGCATTTTTAAGTATGTTTTGAACCTATATTTTTAAAAATTCTAATTTCAGGTCCTTCCAAGGCAAACATGTGGTCTTTACACACATACTATATTTCTGGATAAATATCCTGGAGGTCCAGAAAAATTAGAACTCAGTATTAAAGGCGGGGAGCTGTTTCATCTTTTTGTATATAATCCAGTAAGTATTAACAATCTCTGTTTTAAATTTTTTTTCAATAAAGGTTGTGTATCTTACTATTACATAGATGCTATAATAATAAGTATTTGTGAAACAAGTAAGAAATGTTCATAAACTTTTGAATTTTTACAACATCAGTATGTCCAAGTTATAAGTGAAATGTTTTCTTGTAAAAGATGTGAAGATTTTACAGTTATGATTTACATTATTGATTAGATGAATTAAAGCATTTTTAAAATTGTATCTTTTAAAATTTAGAAGTGTTTAAATCTAATTCTGACATCACAAAATGGCCATGTGTGTTGTCATTTATTGTCATAATTATTTTCATGATTCTACAAATGCAATGGAAAAATATAGATGTGTATTCTTGCATACTCTTCAGCTGTTTGAAGTTTGTTCTGTTCTTATTTTTTTTTTTTTATGTGAAATAGAATCCATCTTACTGGCATATAATTTTCAGAATAACTTTTAATGCCAATTCAGCACTATTATCACTTTTCTGCTAATCATAAGATAGAATTCACCATTCTTTAAAAAGAGTTGATAGATATTCTTGTACATCAAAGGCAACATGGGGCTTGACCACTCTTGGAACTGCTGTGAATTTATTTTAAGAATTCATTTTTTGGAACCTGAAGCTTAAGAATTTAAACAAACTTGATTTCTAGTTAGTTTGAAGGTTTTTTTTTTATTATAATATTGCAAAATTTAAAAATTTAACTAACCTACTAGAGGACTTATATTTAAAATACTTTTTCCACTCTTTTTTTTTTTTTTAAACCTATAAATATAAAATATTCTTAACGCATGTAGATTAGCCATTCTGAGGAATTTAAATTCATAGTTTTACACACACACACACACAAAAAAAAAACCTTATTATATTTAACATTCTAATATATTATAGGTGCAGAGTGTTAGAAATGTAACAGAGGTGTGGTGTTTTTGTTTAAAATGCTACTGAGTGAATTTCCAGAAAACATATTAAATTTATAAGTTCAGCATTATTCAGAACTTTCTGTGTGGTTGAAAGAGATGGTGCTATTCTAAGTAAAATGTGTCTCTTCTGTGCTATAATTTGCTGTCACCAGTGATTTCAGATCCATGCATTTTATATAACTTGTAGCCGAATGATTTTTCTCTGTTTAATGAATGTTACTCATTCCAGCCTTATTTATTGTTTTTCCTATTATTTTTCATGTGTGCCTTTAAAAAAAACTTTTTTTTGGGGGGGGGAGGCAGGGGCACTCTGATATTTTCCATTTTGGCTATGACATCTAGTACAATGGATACTTTCCGTAATTTTAAAAATGTGATTTTCTTGTTCTCCAATTCTGTTGACCATGTACTGTAGACCCTAAATGTTTTGTATAATCAAAATAAAATAATACGTATACCTAATCTATGTCATGTTTGTTTAGTGTAAGATTTTTTATTTGTGCAGTTTTACTTTCATAATTCACTTGTGAAATACTATTTGTGACCTTTTCAATAGTTAGACTAGCATGAGCATTGGAGATATAGCTTCCAAATTTATTTTTGTATTTAAAAGATATTTATATCATAAGCATAAATTTTAAACATACAGTAAATTCTCGACTATCTGGCATTCAAGTATCCGGAAAGCTCAACTAACCAGAAAAATTAGAAAATGAGTTTTTCTAAAAATTTTACATTAGCGCGCCAAAATTTAACACACACACGCTCCCGGCCAAGTTCCATTCATGTGGAGAATTTATTTTTGGAATGCAATGTCCCCTATGCACAGAGGGGTGTAGGAGGAAAAAAAAGCAATATACAGTTCTGTGACGTACACAGATTTGTTTTATGGGGGGGGGGGGTCAAAAAGGGAAAGGGGGAACAAAAAAAAAAAAAAAAAACGACCCCTCTCCCCCAAAAACAAACCAAAAAAAAAAAAAAAAAAACCAAAAAAAAAAAAAAAAAAACTCATGGGGCGGGTACTTTCTGATTGATAAGTCTCTTTCTTTTTCTTTATTTATTTACTCTCCGAATACGACAGATGTTGATTCCGATGACAAAATATCATGTTCGGGAGAATTGGAGGCGCGCATATTGCGCAATAACCCTTGCGATTTTCTAAAAGATAATTACCTTTGATATTCAATCTGGGATTTGTTTATGATCACTTAAAAGAGTTTTATTATGCTTGCCGAGTAGAATATTTTTCAGTTTCATCGACTATTTTTATATGTTTATATTTTTATAATCTATATATTTACGGTAAAAATTCGGCTACAGATCATACTTTTTTTTCCATCATCAAAATGTTAAATTAAAATCTTCATAATATGTTTTGTAAATGCAATGTTATGGAAGATACAGAAGTATTCTTAAAAATTATATTTAATTCACATTTCAAAATGACGAAAAAAAATTATTTGGCCGAAAAAATCTGAAGGGGAAAAAAAAAAAAAAAAAAGGCTACAATCTACCCCCTCCCCATTTTTCCCATCACACTCAACTATCCAGGCTTTTCAGGTATCCGGAAATCGGCGTTTCCCGAGTATGCCGGTTAGTTAAGCTTTTACTGTATAACAGAAAATATTGGTAGGGGATGTTATGCTCTTCTGTTTGTAGGAATAGAACCTAAAGATTTCTTGCACCATGCAATACAAAGAACATTTTTTAATCTTCTACCATTATTTCTGGATGTAAAAGAATATGGGGGCTAGTTTAAGAAACCTTGGTTTGTTCTATATTCAATGGTTCAAAGGATTGAAAGAACTTAAGCATTGAAACTATACGAGAAACTTTTGTGTTCTACTATATTGTTACACTTATATGTATTCATGAAAGATATTCAATTTCATTGTGCAGTTTAAAATAATAATTGCTTTTTGGTATCCTTATTGGTTAATTTAACTAGTAATGGTTATTCCCATATATGGCTATCTGTTATGTATATTAGAAGGTATTATGAATTAAAAATAATATTCTTTTTCAGGTTAATATTTTCATGACACATTTATCAAACTATGGGAATGACCGTCTTGCTTTATATACATTTGAATCTGTCATAAAGTTTGTACAGTGTTGGACTAATCTTCAACTTATCACCTTACCGCCACTCCAATTGGCTGATAAATATTTCCAAACATATCCAGAAGAATCAGATCCTGTGTGGATGGTAATTATATCTTTGGTGATTTTTGTGAAATATTTTTTTTTACTTTAAATATTCATATTAAAGCACCAGGATGTTATCTTTTATGATGAATTACTGTTGTGGAGGCTATTTGAGTTTACCCGTTTGAATTTTCTCCTTTTGATTTTGTGTAAGTATTAAAATATGTGTGACAGAACACCATCACATACTCCTATGCCTGTAATCAATACAAAGTGGGTATGGGACAGTATATGTGACAGACTTATCACCTTTAAGACTGCTACTGTTCGCTAATGTGAGGTGTGTCTGGAAAATAAGTTCATATACCTTAACAAGCAGAATGTCCCATCTGTCCCAGAACACAGTGCACATGATTTTGTGTGCTGACAACGTTGTTTTGATTTTTTTTTTTTTGTGAGGGACCGTGAGTGCCTGCACTCCATGGGCTGTTGTTTTGATTCTGGAATGACATGACAAACCCAAGTTTCATGACCGGTCACAATTTTGTTTAGGAATTCATTGCCCTCTTCACTGTATTGGGTAAGAAATGTCAAAGCACTGCCAAGTTGCTTCGTTTTGTGGACATCCGTAAGCATTTTCGGTACCCAACGGGAACACAATTTGCGATAATTTAAGCGATTTGTGACAATCTCATGTAAAACAGTTTTTGAAATTTGTGGAAACTCATCACAAAGCATTCTTATTGTGAATCGTCTGTTTTCACGAATTTTCTCATTCACTTTTGCAACCAAACCATCATTGACAACATTAGGTCGCCCACTCCGTGCTTCGTCATGAACATTGGTGCGTCCATCATTGAATTGTCGAACCCACTTTCCAACCATTCCATCAGTCATTTCATTTTCACCATAAATCTCTACAAGTTGATGATGAATTTGAGCTGGCTTAACATTCTTTGCATATAAAAACTGTATTACAGAATGCACTTCATGGTCGGCAGGATCGGCAATCATCTTAAACATTTTGAATGCCCACTAACACATGTAAACACAACACAATCTGGCTGTAATGGCGTCAGTGGATAGACAATTAACCAGAGACACATGTGCACATGCGTGGAATTGCGACACTAGCACTGCGGTGGCAGTAGAATGAAACTGTACTTACTTTCCGGACACGCCTCATAATTGCCAAATGGTAGAAAGGCTTTCTTTGGGAAACTTTCAGTTTGATAGAAAAGCAATTAAAAAATTGGGATCAAACTTATGAATATAAAAAAGAAGTTTTTTAGGAAGTTAATATTTTTATAGATAATAGAATTAATGGCATAAGGCATTTGATAGGATAGATGCAAGGTCATATTATATGTAATATTATAATATCATTATTAACAGATTTATAATTAATATCAGTGGATGTGCTCAGAATTCCTGTTAATAAAAATGTTTATTAAGTGTATTTAATGAAAATTCAAACATTTAAAAAATGATCAAGAATCATAGTTTTTAATGCATTAAATAGTTTCCATGAAAATTTATTTGCCTTTGTAGATATCTGATATTTTATTTTTAAAATTTTTATTTCCTTTCAGAATCCTTGCAATGACAAACGACACAGAGCCATATGGTCAGCTGCCAAATCTTGTGAACAGTTACCTAAATTCCTAGTTATCGGACCTCAAAAAACAGGTATACAATTTACTTTCATTAATATGTCACTCAATGGTATATAGAATATTTTAAATATTTATAGTAATAAAAATGCATTTGAAAGAATGAATTGAAGCTTATTGAAGAAAATATTAATTATTTATTAGTATTTACTCTAATAAAAGTACTATGCCATTTGCATCCAATTGTAACAGTTAGCTCTGCTTGGCTTTCCAGACATAGCTGTTATTTTTTTTTTTTTTTTTTTTTTTATGAAAATAGATTTTTTTGTAAAAATGCTAAACATCACTTTCTCTGGTACAGTGAGTGTTTTCTGGATTAATTGATGCATATTACTTCATTATTTACTATTGTGTAATCTATGAAAATTACAGAAGGAAAAAAAAATAAAACATTTGCCATGAATTTTCTAACCCAAGTTCATAATTGATTATTACCTCAAAGTTCAACTGAAAACTGAATTTTATATTTTATGGAATGTGTTTAAATATTTATTAACATATTATTTGTAAATTTCTTGGTGTGTATGCTGCATTATTTTAAATATTTGCATGTTTATATGTTTAGATTCATATGCCTGAATTTTCGGTTAATACCTCTGCACTCTGAAAGATAATAAGTTGCATAATTGTGCAACTTTAACTAACAGTTTAAGGATTGATTTAATGCTTTAGGAAGCTGAAAATATTGTTATTAATTTGTTTCAATTTCTAAAAATTAATCTGTGTGTTTTTGCTACTATATGGTTTTTTATAATAAGCACTTTCCAACAAAAATATGAAAAAGATGCATCATTCAGAATGTCGAGTCTGCCTCGACATAAGAGTGCAAAGAGTTTAATACCTTTGCAAGTGGCTGTAATTTTGCCTTGCCAGTTATATAAGTGTGTTAACAAAAATGCTTATAAAGGTTATTTGATCATTAGAAAGTAATTTAAATTAAATACCTGCAGAGAATCCAAAATTGAGATTAAATTACTTTTTGTTTTCAGGTACTACTGCATTGTATACCTTTTTATCAATGCATCCTGCCATAGTGAGTAATTATCCTAGTCCTGAAACATTTGAAGAAGTTCAGTTTTTCAATGGGAGGAACTATTACAAAGGTTTGGATTGGTAAGTTGTGTTTGGTAATACAATTATGTCCTAGTTTTGTATCATGATTTCCTTTAGATTATATTTATCATATTTCTGTCACATGCTAATTCTGAAATGTAGTTTTGTTCAAAATTAAATATTTTAGCTAAAATTTTTTCGTTATTAAAATCTAGTTGCATGGAATTTGAGTGCATCCTCACCTAATTATTGACATTCTTTTCTATCACCTACACACAAAGGTATGCACAGACACAAAAAGAGGAAAATGTACTTTCCTTTAAAAGTCACAATTTAAATAAAAATTTTGATGGAATTTCAGGTAACTGCTAGGAATTGTTCAATTTATTTTCTTTGAGTATGATAAGCTAAAGAAGTATGAATTCATGCCAAGCATTTGTTGCTTTAAAAGTAACCCCTCTTCTCTCTTTTCAATCCCCTAATTGTTAGTCTTTTTCTAGTAATTTTCTATAGATATCCCATAGCTTTAGAGAGTATTGTACAGCTGGAATAATCTAGGCCTCTTCCCCTCATTTGTTTGTGGGGGCTTTAACTGATTTGTTAAAATTGTTTGTTTCAATTAATTTGGTTATTTTATAAATTGTCAAATAAATATTAATTTTAATGACCAGTTTGCATTTCAAACAATTTTTGTGTGTTTCTTCCCAAAGGTATATGAACTTCTTTCCTGTTCCCAAAAACTCCACAGACAAGTACTTGTTTGAAAAGAGTGCCACATATTTTGATGGAGATCTTGTACCTATGAGAGCTCATGCCCTTTTACCGGCAGCTAAAATTATCACAATTCTTATCAGTCCTATCAAGAGAGCGTATTCATGGTACCAAGTAAGTTATTTTCATTTTTTGATTTTGAAATTAATTATTTTCATTTTGTGTACAAACATATTTAAAATGAAAAATTTGGCATTTACATTAAATGTGACCAAATGATGTTGTGAATTGGTGAAGGTGAAAGGTGATGGAAAATTGTTAACTGAATCAATAATCGAAGGAAATTTCATGTATTGTTTGTATTTCATTATATTATTTAAGTGAATGAAGACATATTCTTTTAAAATGTTTCCCCATTCTTGTATAATTCAGTATATCAAGATTTCTCAAACTTGTTAACCTATTAAAATTTTTCAGATGGTAAAAGTAAGATAATCCTAAAATATGTGTGCATGAGAAAGCAAAAATGACAACTGTAGGTTAAATGATAAATGAAAACAAATGTAATTAAATGCAGTTGCTTTATAAGTTTGAAATGTTCACGTCTCTTTCAAGTTTACTACATGTGTCATTTTGAAAATTACTAAATTTATTTTAAAAATGAGTATTAAACATGTAGCTGATCATAAATATGTAAGTGAAAAAAATTTAGCAATTTATATTTTCAAGAAATTTGTGGTTTTACAAAGAAACCAATGAATTGTAACAGGCTATTTTTTCCCAAGAATAAGTTATCATCGAAATACAATTTAAATTATGTATTTAATTTATAAGTATACGTGAGTATTCAAGATATTCAACCTTCATAAAATTCAATATTACTTTCAAAGATTCAATTATAAAAAATATCAATTAGTGCTAGAACCTTCATTTTGTTTCTCTTAGAGAACAAAAGCAATTTGGCTCTCACAATGCCGATATCTTTGTGAATACTAACGGTATTGAACTGGAATTTTTATATAAGTTGGCCTATAAATCTTGCTCTTAAGTTATGAACGAAAAATTGCACTATGTTTTGCACATGCACAGTAAAAAAATGCTCAATGTGTGGTTTCACTGCGAAACCAGTGAACTCGAAAGGAAGGGTTAAGCCCTTGTAGTATTATTTATTTTTGCTACTAATAATAAATATTATGTTACAGATTTAAATACTGAGTATCTTTTCATCCTTATAAAGTTCATACACGTTAGCAATATTGAACAATATTTTAATTCCTTTACTTAAATAATGAGACTTATTCTTACATCAAATTGAATATTTTTAACAGCTGTAATTTTATCTCTAGTAATAATCAATTTTAAAGACAGATTCATGTGGGCACACTTAAATATTTGGATGTCTTTCTATTTTTATGGATGCAAAATAATAAATATCCTGAATGTGATGTGTCATCTAATTAGTAGCTAAAACAAATTCATATGTTAAATTTTTAAGAAGCCAGACATATATCTAAATCATACTATTTTAATAAGATTTTACTTGTAAACATTAATTTTTAATTTAATTAATTTAACTAAAATTG
This sequence comes from Araneus ventricosus, assembly GCA_013235015.1. Classification (NCBI taxonomy): domain Eukaryota; kingdom Metazoa; phylum Arthropoda; class Arachnida; order Araneae; family Araneidae; genus Araneus; species Araneus ventricosus. The sequence goes on along the minus strand of BGPR01000036.1, from coordinate 707,614 downwards.
TAATTTTTAGTTTAATTAATCTCCATAAAATAATTGATTATATTTTTAATAAATAATATTTTTTTCTCTCCTATAGCATATGCGAGGCCATAAAGATCCAGCTGCTCTAAATTATAGCTTTCAAGAAATAGTAACCACAGGTGACCGGGGTCATAAAGCACTCAGAGAGCTTCGAAACCGTTGTTTAATGCCAGGGATGTATGCTCAACATTTAGATAGGTGGCTGTCTTATTATTCACCTCAGCAAGTAAGGATCTATTAACATTATTTACTCTTTTCTAGTACTGAAATTAAAATATTGTAACTTTTTCAGAGTGTGATTTTGTGAAACTTCATTTTTAATAGTCTATTGGGAGATTTTTTAAAAATTTTATGTAAACTTGTATCAATAATATCGATAGATTTTAAGAAGTGTAATTAAAAAATATGTATCTGCACAAAATGTATACTCTTTTTTTTTTTTTTGAAGTAGAGAATATGTTATCAACACCAGGTCAAAAACCTGAATCTGAAAATTTAGTGATTTTTACCTAACTGCATCTTTAGATCTGTTTCATTGTCAACTACTATTTGCCAAGTTTGAAATTCAAACCTAAGTAACTGGCATTGGTACTTACATTTTCACTTACCTATAAAAATGTGTTTTAATCTGAATTCTTAACCCTTTATATCGTAACAACTCCAATTTGAAAAATAATTACTCGTAGTTTAGAATGCATCATTTTAAGTATGGAAAAATAATTTTAAAAATTCATCACGTTAAAATAAAAATTAATTGACAAAAAAAGGGTTTTCTTCAATTTTGCAACATAATGCAAAATGGCATGAAAAATTCAAAATTTCAGTTTTTAAAACAGTTGTTAGTTTTGTTTTAAGAAAGACCTTCACAACATTACTTGCAAAAAGATGTGTCCACTCTTTATAACTTCACTAAATTCTGCAGAGTTTTCATATGCAACCCCGAGAAAATGTTTGTATCAACTGAAACATTTTCTAAAAATCACCTCAGTAGCACCATCTGTTGGGGAATATATGAGCAAATTGTGTTAACTACAGTGTTGCAGTATTGCAACAAGCAATGAAATTGACTTGAAGATCTTGCTGTGGAAAAGACGCGCCTTTTGGGTTTTTTGCTGATATGCAACACCATGATATAAAGGGTTAACTGCACTTCTCTTAAAAGTAACTGCCATGTATGTGCTTGGCACAGTTTAGACAAGAATGGCTTTTGAACCAAAAAATCAAACCAACCAACTCAAAAGTACTTTTTGCAGATTTGTGGTAACATGCAGACCACATTGCCAGTACAATGCAGTCTCCAAAATTATTTGTGTGAATTTAATTTTACAAATATTCATCTTAGTAAAATACATTTCAATATCTCCCACTCTCCCTGTTTTTTTCTAATGGCTGAATAAGGAATTATATTATTCATTATATGCTAATTTTTTGAAAGTCCTGTATCCTATAAAGTTTCTTCTACATTTTTTTATACTTTAAAGAATAAGCATAAATAATAGCCAGATGGAGAATAATAAATATCTATGGTTTTTACTTTTTGAGGTTGTATTTTTTTTTTTTTTGTCACAACTTAGATTTTTCTGTTTAAAAGTAGTGTCATGTAAAAATCACTGTAACCAGCTTTTTAAAATAGCTGGACATCTTCATTTAGTCTTAATATCATGCATGTTATATTCTCTGTTCTCTACTATCTTTCTTTTTTGTGTTTTCATCCATTCTGAATAGAATGCAGATGGCTAAAAGGATTTCTTTTTTTAAATTGAATTTATCTTTAGGTTCTGAATATCATTTTAGATTAAAATATTTTTAAAAAGTGTGTGAGGGAGTTATTGTCCCATGTCTATTCAACCGGTTCAGCAGCCTTAATGGCATCAGGCACAGGGTCATGAGTGGTGTTCCGTAAGGGAGTTAACAAAGCTTTGTGCATATAAAGCACATCAAAGTTTTGCAACATACTAAATTCATATTTTTATCAATAAAGTTTCTTATTTGGAAAAGCTATTAATTATTTTCAAAATTTATTATCATTTTAAGTATTAAAAAATTAAATTTCTAAATCAATTCTCTGGTTTTGATTTATTGTAAATCGCATTATTCTACTGATTTGATTTTTATTGTTGGTATTTGGTAGTAGATATTTATGTTAACCAAATATATAAGTCTTTAATTTATAAGAACTCAAAGTTTTTTTTTTTTTTTTACAAATTCAGTTAGTCTGCTTTTAAATTGTTATTTTTGTGAACTAAAATTACAGAATTTTATTTATATTTTTGGTGACCTTTTGAATTATAAATCATAATTTTCTTCTAAAATGATTTTGTCTTAAAATTTACTAAAAATAATTTTATGCAATTATTTTATGGCAAAAATTACTTTTATATGCATTTTGTTCTAATTTCTATGTAAAACATCAATTGCAGTTTTCATTAGAGAGAGATTTATCACGTTATTGATTAATAGATATTTGGTCTTGCTATGTATCTTGATCCTATAAAGCCACCTTATGTATGTTATTGTTGTCTGATTTGCTAATGTTGTTTAGGCATACGAACCTGTATCATATGAGAAGCATTTTCAATTTTGTCTTAAGTTTGCACTAAATTACATGTTGATAGAATTCATTTCTACTTTGTCCAAGTGTCGGGTGGATCTTAATATATATTTTATTGTATTTTTAATTGCATGTTTTTTATAAGATTTCTACTTCCCTATAAGTATTAATAATACTTATACTGCTATTTTGTTGTGTTTTTTTAGCTATTAATTATTGATGGTGAAGAACTGAAATCTGATCCAGTAGCTGTAATGAGCAAAGTGCAACAGTTCCTGAAAATCAAACCTTTTCTTAATTATAAAGATCACTTAAGGTATGTATGGATACTTCAATCAAAAGCATTTATTATTATTATATTTTGTAAAAAACTAAATGTAACTTGTGCATTTGTTTTAAGAAATATGCTGTAAAAGATATAAAATGTAGTATGGTTCTCTATGTTTGTGCAGAAATCTAGCATTCAAAAGAAAATTTGTATGTTATTGAATGTTTTTTAATTTAAGCATTTATTTAGAGAAATTCTTTGTCTTTGTAAAAGGTTGTAACAAGTTCTTTAAGCAGAAATTTTATAAGTAGCATAAGGTTGCTTTTTTTTCGGGGGGGGGGGGGGTTCTGTTGGAATTTGAAGTCCTGATAGAATTCCAATATAATAATTATTTTTACACCAAGTCCGAATTATTCCAAAATGAATAATATTTTTTTATTTTCTATTATATTCGTCATTTACAAAATATAGATGTATTTTTAAATTATAGCTATCATTGTGAACATATTGTTTTTAAAGGTATAAAATATAAAGCAAGTATTTTCATTTTTTGGAATATGATTAAAATTTTATAAGATATTTTTTAATCATTTCTTATGAAGATAATGATTAGATTACTAATGTATTGGAATGCCTGCTTACAAATTAGCAACGATTGTCGTTGCATGTTTTATTTAAAAGGGTATATGAATTAACTGATCAGTTCGAATTATTCAGAGGTTTGAATATTGGAGTGTTGCAACAACTACTAACCATTTTATGTAGAATTTCTTCTGGTAATTAGTCAACAAATGCTTATATCCATTGCTAATGTGTGGATAAATTTTCTATCGTTTGAAAAGCTCTTCTCAAATTGATCTTAACCTTTATGTGCTGTTTGTCTGTAAATACACAATTCAATGTCATTGCAATTAAATGTCATATCCATTGAATGATCAGTTAATAAAATCCATTCATTCAAAGGTGATGTTTATTATCTGATTTGATAACTAACCAATCATAGGTTTATCTTAGACTTCGTGTCGAAACATTATTTATTCATTCTGGAGACCCAAAAAATACATACACTGTATAATTTTTAATTAGTTATTTATAAGTAAAAACAAATAATATATTTTCTTGGTTTTTATGGTAGGCACAGTTCAAGACATTCCACTCTTTTTAGGCCTAAATGTTATTGAGGTGTGTTTGTTTTTTTAGAAATTTGGCAAGGCATTTGTTAAAAATCGGAGAACAGAATTCAAGTATGTAGCATAATAAAAGGTTATGTATGCGGTTACCGAAATCTCATTCTAAAAACTGTTCTTAGATGTCTGTAATTTCATTTTGATTTCAGTTCTATTTGTTGATAAGTTTGTTGTTGCGGCTGGCAACTCCTTTTGTTTCTTGATTTCTATTTTTCATCCCTCCTGCAGCAAGGCCAACAAATAGCTTGAGGCTGCAGCTCTGCAAATCTTACATGCAGTATTTCTTTTTCTGTAAGGACTCTTTTTGTAGTCCAAACTGTTTGTGAAAGGAATTGTCCACTGTACAGGTCTCTTAGACCTATGACCTAGTTCCTTTCTGATTGACAAGTTGTAAATTGAACTTGTCGCAAGTGGGATTTAGATTTTTCAACGTTATTTTCATTCAAACATGTTATAAAAATTGTTCATATAGCATAAAAATTCAATTTATGTGTGTATGAGTGAGTGAGTGACTTTTTATGGCGCAAGGGCCAAAATTGGCCAAGCTGCGCCAAGCAAGGTTGTTTTGGTCTTTTTAAAGTTTTGTTGCGTTTCCCATCGATTAATGACGGTCCTTAGACCTGAACAAAAAATATTTTTAAATTAAGTTACCAAAACCAATGTCCTTGAGAAATTGAAAAAGGTTTGGGTGTGGAATGTCTCCAAGTAAGTCTTTCAAAAAAGGGTGGGTGCTTCCAAAGCACCTGAGTCTACGATTATTAAAAATTGAGCATTCAATTAAAATGTGTTTGACAGATAAAATTGTATTGCATGCCTGGCATGTCGGTGGTGCAGGCATGAAAGACTTCCGCTTTTAAGCGGAAATCCGCTTTTTTGAATGTCTTTCAGGCTGTTTCTGAGATCGATGCAAAACCGTCGAGAAATCGTGACCGAAAAATGTGGGGCGGCCGCCGGCGAAGCTATGTCTGAATCTGAAACGAACGCCATCTTTTCTCCGTCACAAAGTAAACAGAGATGCATTCTCTGAGGTTTACGCGCCGTATCTATCACCTCAAGTGATTGGCACACAGCGTAATGGAGAAAGGCGGAACTTCTCCCGTATAGCCGAATGACGACCGCTCTACGAGTAGGCCACGCCTTTCTGTTGAAATCGTACGTCAGTGAGCTGCTATCGCCGATGTTGAATCATGGGTTGAATGCTGACGGCTGTTATGCAAAGAACTTCTACTACTACTATCATTTGTCTTGTGTTTGGCAGATCGCACGTGAGATGCTGTATGATTAGTGTTAGTTCGTCAATTGTGAAGATCAGCGTTTGTGAGTGTGACCGAGAACCAAAATGGAGATTAACTTAAACGATGAACATAAAGTTCGTTCCCTAGATGCGAACGAAAAAAATAAATTTAAATTCGAGTGGTTGAATAAATCGATGAAAATAAAACTGCCGGCGAAAGGTAGCGATACGAACGTGGAAGTGATAGCAGTAAAAGTAGGAGATTCGATCAAGAAGATCGAAATAAGTGGAACTGTAAATTGCCAGCTTTGCTCTGATACCTTTTATAACCAAGCATTCTAAGCTTGAGAGATTTCATATTTATGTCCTTAATTTAATGCTTTTTAAAGAAAGTATAGCAATTATTAAACAATCTTTAAGTTGCTGAACTCAAACATTATTCAAAATAAGTTAGTATACATGCATGAAGATTGTATGTTGGAATTTTTAACAACAGGTCATAAACCTAAAATTATTAACATACATGAGATGAAGAAATCATTTCCTATATTTTAAATACAGAATACAACAGCTGTTCTAGAAAAGATGTTGAAGCAGCACCAAAAAATTTCAGTATCTAAAGGAATTTATTCAATGCACAATATTTCAAAATTCTCAAAACATAAAATTGTATAATATGTCGAATTCTTTTGATTATTTTCAGAGTTCAACAAATAGAGAACAATTTTAACTATAGTGTTAATGTACTTGTTGCTAATTTATTGAAATATTAATTTCTTTGAAAATTAAATATAATTAAATTGTATATCTTTGTGAGGCAAAATCATTTGTATTTTAAATTGTAATCTAATGACTTGTTGCAAGCATAATAGGTCATGTTTACTAAGGTAATTTTAGAGATATGCAAAATGATCTGTATTATACAAAAATCTATAAACCACACAATCTCTGGTTCCAAGTTATGCGTTACAAAGAACTTCTACTGCATATGATAATATATATTCTTAGGCGCTTTTGTCATTTTTTTTCCTCCCTTAAATAAGCTGCTTCATTTTTAAAAAGTATGCAATTTTGTTATGATACTATCTGTTGTTGTTCAACTTTGAGAAAATAGAAGGAACTTTGAACCTCTTGTATGGTATTTAAAAATCAAAATTCTGTTCAAATAGAGAAAAAATAGTAAGTAAAATTTTATATGTACTACTTTTAATTGCTTTTTCTATATGTATTTTAAGTAGTAACATCTTTGCGTTTGTATATATATCGATTTTGTGGTGAATTTTGTATTCGTGTAGAGTTCAGCTTTTTTGAACAGGTTGCACTTTCATGCCTGGTGGTGGCTCTCCCTTCAATAAATGTTTCTGTGTTAAATGAGTGTGTCCTATGCGCAATCTTGTTAGTTTTGTATCCATTTTCCTATTAAAGCTGGTTGATTTAAAACCCTTAATGAATGGTTGTATAAAATGCAGTTTGTTGTTGCTCTGAGTGTTCCAAATCGTTTGCCATGCTTTGTTTATCCTTAATTTCAATACTTGGTCTATGTCGGATAATGGAACAAAGCAATTTTTCATATCTTTAGCATTTTTCGCTGCTAAGTCTGCATATTCATTTCCTGATATACCAACATGACCTGGAATCCAGCAAAATATGATTTGGAATTCCCGCTCATTTAGACGCAAGTATTTCTTAAACGCCTTAATCAATAATGGGTGGCTTTGGTTAGAAACATTTAAAAGAGCTTCCACAGAGCTTTTAGAATCTGTGTAAATAATCCATTTCTTGTCTTGTGATGTCCCAATCACATTCAGGGCTAATAAAATGGCATAAACCTCAGCTGTAAAAACCGTGCAATATTTGTGTAATTTTTCAGTTACAGTAAAATTATTAAAAACTACAGCGGATCCAACATGATTCGCCGTTTTAGATCCATCCGTAAATGCAGAATTAAAATCTTTATGCTGCTGTCTGTGGTAATAAGAGCTGTCGATAAACGTTGTCTGAGGTTAAGGATTTAGGAAGTTTATAAAACTCATCAATCGTCCGAATATTAAAACCTCTCCAGGGAGGAAGTCCATCCTCTTTTGGTTCAATTTCAACATTTTGAGTGTTTAAAGTTTGTATTACAGAGTGCATTCTGTGGTAATCATACATACCCTCATTTCCAAATGAGGGTATGTATTATTTTTTATTAGCATAAAATGTACCAAAGGCAGGCTGAAGAATCTTATTATGCATTGGGTGCTCACTATTACTTTTTATTTTGAAATAGTACTTTAGTGCTATTTTATGGCACCTCAATTCCAAGGCCGGTTCTTTGTTGATGATATAAAGGCTCTGGACTGGAGATGTTCGGAATGCCCCTGATGAAAGTCGAAGTCCTTGGTGGTGGATTATATCAAGAGTCTGTAACAAACTTTTCCTTGCAGATCCATAAATAGTACATCCATAGTCTAGTTTAGATAAAACTAAAGCTTTATAGATTTTTAAAAGTGATGAAAAATCTGCACCCCATGTAGTGTTTGATAAAATTTTGAGAAGATTTAATGTTTTGTTACATTTACGTTTAAGATTTAAAATATGTGGCCGAAAAGATAACTTTTTGTCTAAAATAATGCCTAAAAACTTTGCCTCCAATACCATCGGTATAGATGTTCCGTTGAGAAAAATTTCAGGATGCGGATGCATTCCACGAAGTTTACAAAAATGGACACAATTTGGTTTCTGAGCAGAGAGCACAAAACCATTTTTATCACACCAGTTGGTAATCGCTGTTATTGCTGTTTGCAACTGTCTTTCTATAAATGACATATTAACTCCAGCACAGTGGATCTGAAAATGATCCACATACAAAGATCCATGCACATATTGAGGTAGTTGTTGCACAATTTCATTTACTTTTATTACAAACAAAATGACATAAATGTGGTTGTATAATTGTTATGCATAATGTGAAAACTGCATATTATGTACACTATTAGGCATACTGTAAACAAAAATACAACATGAAATTACGTTTTATTTTGAAATTTATTTTAGTGGTTGTAAGTGCGGATAAGTCGAGGAGAAGATGCATTGTATAGTCAAACATGACACATTTCCGCGGAAATGCGGATTTCAGCTCTTTCGGCATCAGATTTTATCATTCTTAATTTTTTATATAATAATTCCACAATATTTTTAATATCTCAAGCACTTTTTGTTGAAATTTATTCGTTTTATTGTTCAAATAATCATACTTATTTTACTTTTCTGTATTTATGTTTGGCAGAATTCATTATATATGAAATTCAGCTTTTTTTGTTCCAAGCCTGTGTCATGTTTGCATATTAGTAGGAATTTTACATTTTTCTTGTAAATTCAGTGTACCATGGCTATTGGGACCTTTATGTTTCATTTCCCTGTTCAGTAAATTTCTGTAAGTTTTATAACTCTTTAAATATTTTTTCACTTTAGGTATGATCCCCGCAAAGGGTTCTTCTGTCAAGTTAGTCAAGAGCGAAACAATACCAAGTGCCTCGGAAGAAGCAAAGGTCGACTGTATCCACCCATGGATCCTCAAACAGAGAAGTTCCTGAAGGCATTTTATCTGCCCCATAACATTGCTTTGTCAAAACTACTCACAAAACTTAGACAACCCATACCTTTTTGGTTGGAGAAAGACTTGTCTCATGGATCTTAAGTTTTAATTATTTTTTAAATTCTTACGACATTTTTTGATCAAAGAATTCGTTGCAGAACACTGGATCAGATTTATTATGGAATATATAAGATTGAAAATATTTTATTTTTATCTTTTGACTGTGTAATCATGATGTGGACAATCTCTAGCGCACATGATTGTCGCTTTTTAAATTTCAAAATTTTCATAGACAGAATCCTGTGATCAACTTATGATCTTTCATACTGTAATATTCATTATGTACAAAACATATTGTAAAACATTTTTAAAGTCTGCTTTTGTATATTGATGTTGATAATTTTTGTTTTTGCCAAGCATTTGTGCTAACATTTGTAAAAATTCTGTTTTTAATATATTTATTTATATAATCTGTTTTGATATGGTATATTTCTACTCCATATAGTCCCCCCCCCCTCTTAAATTTAAATCGAACTCAAATATATTGTTATATTGACTTGATTTTATTAAATTTAGAAATAAAACATTTTTAGTTTTTGCAAAATTTTCTTTTTAACTTGTTAAAATGTTGGCACAAATGTTTTCAAGCTACCCCAATAGTTTTCATTACCTTAATGTAGTTATTATTTTTTAATTATTTGTTACTGATATATGTTGATCAGTATTTCATGCAGTGTATCTTTGTATAAAATTGTATAAGAAGTTTTTGTCATGATTTTTTTTCACTTATAAAAACTACCCCTATTCCCATGAAACGTAAAAGAAATCTCTGAAATTAATAATAACTATTAAGTAACTATACTTTATCTGTACAGTTTGCATTGTGCAGTAGAAAATAATGCTTTCTGTGAAAGCTGTATACACTGTGATGTCTCATAAATTGAATATGTGAGAGCCACTTATTTGGCTTTGGTGTTCAGTCATATTTGTAAATTTTTTCAGGATTAATTGCACAATCATGATGTATTATTTTTCTTTTGTGTGCTACTAACTTATATCCTTATGTTTATTAAGCTTTTCCAAACCGTTTGAAATTCAGATCAATAAATAGAAAATCGTGAATTCAAAATATTTTTTAGGCACGTCAAATTAATAGAATTTTCTTGTGAATTAGAAGCAAAGAAGTTTTTGTTCATACTGATTAGTACTTAAGATCACTTAATCTACAGGTTTATTATATTTTTTTAAATAAAATTCTTTAGTTTTTTTTTTTTTTCTCTCTTAAATTTGAATTATTTTTCATTTTACTTGAAGTACAAGCCACATGATTGTTGTATTTTAAGTAGTGTTGCTATTCTTTTTGAAGGAATGTGGATGAATTATTGGCAGCTTGTGTATGTTTTATTTTATAATAATATTCTGTCATTTTTATTTAATTAATTTATATTTATTTATTTGAATTGTTTTTTCCCTTTTAAGTTTAGAATATTCCTGAAATTTTTGTTATCGATAAATAATCAGAATAATGCTAGCAGTGCATTTCTTTTCAATCATTTTTTTCTGTAAATGATGTATTAGAATGGCAAGTGAATTCTTATAAGCTCATTTATATTTTTGTAATAAATTTTCACTAAAATCTAGTAATTAAAAAAAATTATTAGTTGTTCATTAATATAAATGGATTGGAAAATGTGCTTCATTAATTATAATAAACTTTTTTGAGTGCATAATATTATTTGGTTTATAGTAATATAATGATATTTGTAATTGTCAATTTTTATGACTAATTAGTTATTGCAGAAAAAGCAGTGAAAAATATAATTTTGATGGCATTGTAAACTTCTATGGTGTGAAAAAATTATACATGTTGTATTTTTCTAGTGCAGCCAATAAATTTACATCATGGGTGTGAATTATCATTAATATTATTTTTTACTTAATTATGTAATTTTGAATGTAGTATAAATGGCGTGTCCTTTTAATAATTGTGTATAAGGAATAAAATTTGGCTTTTTTCTTAAAATGGATCTCCAAAATTCATTTTTTGTTCCTTACAAAACTTCTTGAGCTACATTTGTGCAAAAATCAAAAGCATCTAACCTGTTCATTTTATTATCAAGGAAAATGGTACTTACTTCATAAAAACTGTACCTGAATCATAGCATAGGTTACGGAAAATTCTATTTAAATTGTACAAATCCTAAAATGGCTTGTATAAAATAAAATATTTAATAATTGTAAATTGATCTCACAGAAGCGTGATCTACAAGTTGACTACCTTCCTGGCTTGCATGGCATTGTTTGTTTAAATTATTGCTGTTGTGTTTAAGTGCATAAAGTGCCATACTTAGTAAGATGTTAACTAGTTTAATCTATGTTAGATGTCTTTCAGCCATAGATATGCTGTAATATGATATGTTGTGAATTAAATACCAGTGTTACTGTTACATTTGTAAGAGTGATTGAATTTTCAAATGGATTCATCGGAGCTGTATTTATGCATGTGTGGCTGTCAATAAACTATTTCATCTGTTGAAAATGGTGTGATGATTATTGATAAAGCAAACGCTGAAACACATGTTTTTTCCGTTACAGAAGAATTCGCTTTGAATTCAGGGCTTGTAGAAATATATCTTGTTTGAAAAAAAAAAAAAAAAATTGTCTTAGAATTCTAAAGTGAAGTAAAACACTGAGTAATCTTTTCATTTGTAAGGTTAGTCTTGTGCCTTGTAATATTACATATTCAGTTTAATATTTTTATATTATTATTTTTTAATATTTAGTGAAAAAAAGACATCAATTATTAATAATAATGCAAACACTGAAACATATTTTTTTCCAACACTAAGAATTATCTCTGAATTTAGGACTTAAGAAAATATTTCTTGTTGTCTGAGCAAAATTAATTTTTGTAGATTTTGTTTAGTTATATCAATGTTCCATTTAGAAGCAACACAAGAGCTATTTTGGGACGGACCTCGTAATTTTGAACTGCGGTCAGATGACGAGGACGACACCTGAGCTGGCTTCCTGTCCAAACTTCCACACCAGACCAAAGGGAGGATGTTTGACCCCCATGTATGATTTTAAGTGCAACGTGCCAAATACACGATGGATCTTCAGTGGAATCGTGTTTCGATCCTGGAACCCTCCGGCCCCAAAGCCGAGGCCTTACCGTTAGGCCACCGTGGCCTTAATTTTTGTAGAATTCTAAATGGAAGGGAAGCACCTAACAATTTTTTTTCATTCTAAAACTGGTCTTATGCCTTTTAGAATCCATCTCCTATTCAGTTTAATTTTTTTTTTAGATTTGTATCATTTAAATATTTAACTGAAAATGGCACGATCAAGCACTAAAACCTATTTTTCTCACCCCTAAAAATTCTTTCTGAGTGAGGGCTAGGGGAAATTTTTCCTACTATCTGAAAATGATTTTAAAAAAATTCTAATTTAAGTGTTACACTTAACAATTTTAAGTTTGTGAAGTTCATCCTATGTCTAGTAATGTATATTCATTTTAATATCTTATCTGAATAATTTTTTAAAAAAATTTCTTTTCTGAAAGGTATCTTGTTATGCATAGTGTTTCTTCATTCAAATTGATGAATAAATGAACTGTTCTGTATGCTTGGATTTCTTACTTTGTAGATAATGGAGGTTAGAATATGCTTATGAGAGGGATATTCCGATGGAGAAACGGGAAGTACGCTTAACACGTTAATAACCAAGTGAATCAAATACGATTCACTCTTTGATGAAATGCGATTCATACTTATTGTCTAATCAGATGACCCCTCCTCTACTGTAGCTAAGAGATAGCAGAGAAGGAGTAGTCCAATTGGATAGATGGTTTGAATTTTAAATGCTAGTCGTGGTGACTAATATTTTAAATGTCCTTTTCAATTTATTGGATGGTCTGTGATCCCCTTCGACCTGAAGTGGGGTTACCTATTCTGTTATCGTGTCATTAGCAAAAAATCTATTCGTTGTTCATACAGTCATAAAAATGATGAGGGAATGAATCCATCTTGAGGATGATTTGAGTTCGTTCAGATTTGCTATGCAAGAGAAGCAAAATTCTTGTGGCATAGCGATATGTTTAATCGTGCTATATGAAGAGGGGGGAAAATCTGATACTGTGTCTGTACAGCCTGTATGAAAAAGGCTAAGTACATTATTCTGTAACAAGAAATGGACCTTATGCACCGTTTGGGTTTGAGAGTATAGAAAAACAACTGTGGAGGAATAAACTAAACGATCGGCCTATAAGAGACTCAGAAATAAAAGCAGTTCTGAGTCAGCTATTTAAGACTGACCAATGGCTGCCTCTGGCAGGTCACGTGTCGGAGGATGTGACGTCGCATGCTTAAGGTCCATTGTGGAATGCATTTCACTTGTAGTTTTTAGGAATTTTACAAGAAACTGCTGTGTGATATAGATGATTATCAAAATAATGGAAATATCTCAGCATTATGTGATGTTTGTGAATGGGTGCTTTGTATTAAGGTTACACTAGCAGGGTCGAATTTAGCCATTGAACCGCTCCATGCAAAAGTAAAAAATTTCGCCCCTATGGAACTATAATGTAAACATTCTGAAAAAAAGATATATAGTCTGTCTTTACATTTTTTAGCGAACGTCCAATAAACAATAGTGTAACTCAGTAATTGACAAAAATTCTTATAATAATTTTTCACTTAAAATATTTCTTTTAAAAAATAGTTTACAGGAGTATAATTCAGACAATTTTTTTTACGAACTTTTTAGTTCAGAGAATTCTCTAATTAATTCAGAAGCTATATAAATTCCTACTATAGTGAGGTCTGACAATCTTGTTTGAGATGTTGTTTGCAAATACATCTTGATTATTTTTAGTTTGTAAAACTTATTGGAAGAGCTAGTAAAATTCTTAGAGCAATGCCCAAGTTTGGAGCAAAATTCACACAGACATTTCCTTTTATATATATAGATTACTGGAGTAGTGCCTGGAAAGTTTTGTGCTCATTAGCACATAAAATTAGATTGTTTTTCAAAAAATTTTCTAATTAATTCAGAAACTGTTGCGGTTTTCTTTTCATTTTGTTTTGACAATTTTGCGCCCCTAGATTGTTTTACTCCATACCGGGGCACAGACTAACAGAGTGTTCGTCCGGCCCTGACACTAGTGTTATCCTATTAGGTCATTCCACAATGCATGCATTGTATCCTCCAGAAGATACTGTTTTCCATTATGATTCTTCAAACCAAACAGCTAAACACACACAATTTTGGCAGCATGCATATCTCCATTGATACAACGTTTGCACCATTGGATGTAGCTGGTAGGGTAACTAGTATGCTGTTAAGGAGACATAGTACATTTTCAAAAATTATTTTTCGTTTTAATTATTATAATGGAAATTTTGATGGTACTGCATCCTAGTGTTGAAGTTGGAACGCTATTATAACAAAAAAAAAAATAATTTTGAAATGTCTTTTTCAATGTTCTAAAATCCCTAATATTTTTTTTCAATTGCCTACATTTTAACTATAAGTTTTTTAATGATTAACTGAAATATGTTAAATGCTATGTATGGATTTTAAGATAGATCTAATATGCAGTTGCATGTGATTTTTTTATTGAAATTTTTAGTGAAAAAAAACAGTATTTTGTTCTGTTTCTTGAAAAGAATAAAAAAATCTAAAGAACTGAATGTGCAGTTTTATCATACACATTTATAATAAACATGCATTATATAAAAATCTTGAAAGTAAGAAAAAAAAAATCCTAACCTCCTAACATGATGGAGAGAAAGCTATTTGAAATTTTTATTTCTGACTAGATGCCTTCGGCGACCAGCTTGTTCGCCGGGAATATAATTTCAAATGAATATCTTATGCTTAATTTTATATTCCTGGTTCCCTTAACAAAGTAATTTTTAACTTCAAATTGCGATAGACATTTAGTCCGCGTTCTTTTCGTATCTACTTTCTTATTCCTTATAAACAAAACAGCTCTCTTTAATCGTATTACAAACTACATTACTGAAGACCTGTAAAAAGTATTGATCTGCATTTTATGTCAACATTTTAGTCAGTCATTTTGTATAATACATTTAGAAAGTCATTATATTTGAATAATTTTTTCTGCATTACGCAAGAAGTGTAGAAAAAAATTCGGATGGAAGTTAATCATTTGTAATGAATTTAAAAAATACCATCTTTATCTTTATCATTAAAAAGTTTTATACTTAATTCAGAAAATCATTCCTGTTGCTTCAACCGATATTTTCCTATTGGTTGCGAGATGAGCTTTTTAAATCCTTTCCTTCTAACCGCAAATGACCAACAATGGCTGCCCTTTCATTGTTGACAAATGACCGCTTAGCGGCGTCCTCCCTTGTCCCCAGTGGCGGACTGGTGAGGTTGCCCAATGGCAAGTGGGCCCCTTAAACAGAAGACAATTTGGGCCCCCAGGAATTGTGGGAGCGAAAAAAAAGAACTCTTTCTCTATAGTAAGCTTTTCTAAAGCAAACAAATAAAATAGTCCTGTACCCGTACCCAAGGCCCATGTTTCGGCGTTCAGTCGTTTGGGATTTATTGCCGTCGTAATTCGACCAGCCGAACAGCGGGTGGTCGAATACCGACTCAAGACGCATACGCAATTACAACTGCCCGTAGGAACTGTACTGAGTTCTCTGTCCACTTCCTTTGACCTTCCGATCATTTACATATGTTTCTCCAGAATGTTGCGATGGCTGCACAAACCCTCGGGCTTTTGGAACAGGGTATCTCTTCTGTGCAAAATCGAGCCGCAATATTCATTAAGATTTTTTGTTGGTTTCGAAAGCCTCCGGAAAGACGGAAGGAATTGCATCCCTTTGTGCAGAAAGGGTGCAGTTCTTGTGAGAGATAGCTATAAGAGGTGCTTTTTTCTTTCTTTTTCTGTAGTTTCTACTGTCATAAATCCTACAAACGAGGGAACTCGCCTGTAGGAAAAGGTTTTTTGGCTAAAACAGCGACTAGGACACTAAATGACATCTATGAAAAGACGACACTCACGCTTTTCTTCATGCGTTTGGAGGAGGGGTTCCCGTTTAGAAGAGTAAAGGGCCCTCTGTCTTATTGGTCTGACTTTCATAGGAAATAATTGGTGAGAAAAGTGTTATTTCTGTTTTTAGTCGTAAGAGAGTAAAGACATATGTAGCGTATCTTTCAAAAAGGAAAGAAAAAAAATTTTGAGAGGTAAGCTGAAATTATCATTTCTCTATTTTTACATTGCTTTTGTAGTAATAAACACTAGCCGCATCCGGCTACCAACCGACTCGTCCATCTTACTAATTGTCTTAATTTGATTATATTAACAAACTTTAAATTCGCCAACTTATTTAATTTTTGTTAAGTTAAAAGTATTAATTGCAACAAAAGACTGAGAAAGAAATTAGTTGTGCAAAAAAAGAAGAAGAAAACAGTAGATAGGAAATGTATTAGCATTTAAGATAAATTTTGATGCAGTAGTATGTTTTTGTGTCTAATGAAACTAATGACACAAGTCTTTACATTCAACTGTTAAAAAAATCTAAAAAACACGAGATTAAATGAAGATTATTTTTTAAAATTTTGCACAATTATAATGTCCAATTATTGCGTATTATTAAGCTTATTATAAAGTGAAAAATTAACCTCATCATATCAAATAAATGAATTACATAATCTCCAGGAATATTATCTTGCCTCAAGTGGAAAGATGAGCTTAATGTCATTGCTAAAAAAGTAAATTTACTAAAATAACATAGAAAATCTATCAAAAACTAAATTTATTTGAAGTAACGAAAAAAAGAAAGAAAAAGACTGGACTTAAAGAAAAAAAAAAAAAGAAAAACTGGCGAAGCAATGAAAATGGACTGCATTTTAACACAACAAAATAAGTTTTTTACATTATGAGGATGTATTTTGTACAAATCTATAGTTTTACTCGACCTTTATGAAATTTGGCACATATGCTCTTCAAAAAAAGATGAAAATAATTGTCAACTTTTTAAAGTCCAAAAGGAAATCAAAATTTCAGTAACTTAAAAATTAAGCAAGATTTTGTCGTTTTTTCGCAATATTTTCAAAAAATGCTATCTAACAAAATGATTTTTTGAATTACTTATAATTCAAAAATATCTTTTTAATGATACCAGTTTAATTACAAATTACTGAAACATTACCAGTACAAATTACTAAACTATAAATCATCCAAAGAAGTTTGTTTTAAAGGTTCCTGGCTCTTTCAGCAGATGCCCTACTAATGGGCAACATTTCTTTTTCATACTTTGTCGCTAACACCGTATACGAAATATTTAACTTCCGGAATTTAAAATCAAATAACTTTAATCATAATTTCGCTATTTTAAACGTAGAAATTAAGGAGTGTTAAAAGGGATTTATTTTAAAGACGCGGAAAAATTAAATACATAATAAAAAATTAAATTAAATACATAATTATTAAATATTATAGATTTAAATTAATATAATTAAGTATAAAAAATTAAATATATAATTAAATAAAAATAATATATATATGTGAATTAATATTATGATTGTAGATATGTGTGGGCCCTCACTGACTCCTGGCAACGACTATTTTCAGACCTAGTCGGCCACTGCTTGTCCCCCCCCCCCCGCCGTCCTTCCTTCCTACATTTGGTCGAAAAGAGAAACGGTCTCCTTGAGTGATCTTGACCCCAGTTAATAAGAATTTAATATCTTGTAAAATTTATAAAGTAATTGTCGCAGAGTACTCATACTAATATCATTGGAAAGATAATTGCTTGCACTTTAAACTGGCAATGCAATAGTTCTTCTTGGTTCATGCAATAGTTCTTTTGGAAGTTATTCCCGAAAATATGGCCGAAACGTTCAGAATTTGCTTAGTTTTTAAATAATTAATAATTGAATAAAAAAATTGCTCCGAGGTGCACATTCCCACCCTCCAAAGTATACCTGTACCGAATAGCGGTCTGTTCTGTAGACCGCGAACAGACACACACACAGACTTTCTCTTTTATTATTAGTAGAGATTGTATTTCATTTGTTATATCTACTAATAATAAAGAAGAATGTGTGTGTTGGTTTTCTACAGGGCAGACCTCTAGAACTAGAGCTACGAGATTTGGCACAAACATATTTTGAAGGATGGGAATGTGCACATCGGAGCCCTTTTTTCGCAATTTAAATTAGAATTTTAAGCAATTAAAAATTAGGCGAAATTTTGGCGTTTTCCTTTAATAATTTCCGAAAATATTGCAGCACAAAAATCATTTTTGCACTCTCTGAAAGTGCAAAAATTTACCTTTCCAATGATATCAATTAAGTTGCCGTACAATTTTTTTCTCGAATTTTAATAAATTTTTAAAAATATTTTTGTCATAATTTATCACAATACTTTTCATTGTTGCAATGCAACTCAAACGTTTTCATTGTTTAAACAAATATTTAATTGGGCATTTTTCTTTAATTGTTGTAATCTGATATAGGATTCTAATACATTTTGGTTACATTTTTTAATTTCATCCAGATTTTTGTGGAATCTGTAAACCAAGCTCTCCGAAATATTGTTTAGCTTACATTAAGAAATATATCCATTAAGCTGAATGGTTATGGTTGCTGTGTTTTCATTCTTTACTCAGCATGTTTTAATCTAGCTAACACGCCGCTGGCCATAAAATGTGTTGCATCATTTTAATCTTGAAATAAAATGCACATTTACAAGAGAAATAAGAAAGTGAAGATAGATTGTGCCGAGAACATGGAATTAGAGGTTACATGAGATGGTCAGTTATTTGACTCCACTGGGAACATTTATATAGACAATGAACAGAAGAGGTCGGAATTGACTAATACAACATGGGTTAAATATCTACCACACTCTGAAGATTAAAATTAGTTGTTAAGAGAACCATGAATATAAAATGATGCAAGATTCAATTGATATCATATTCTCGGTGAACAAGCTGGTCGCCGAAGTCGGCAGTTGGAAATAAAGATCTAAATAATTTCTGAAATATTAAAGATACAGCTTTGATGTTTCCACACAATGAGTAGAAGTGTCAGAGCAACAAAATAAGCAAAAAATAAATCCAAATTTTTGCCTAATTTTTCGGTTCTTGCGTCCCCTTAATCACAAAACCACTTATCTTGATAGCTGTTTCCATTATATCGATAGCCACCTGTGTCACGCAGTGGTAACTTGTGGTTTCTCAATATTATTGAGCCACCTTGGGCTATTTTAGAAAATAGAGTGCATGGCCGGTATCTACAGCCGCAATCTTTAAGGGATCATTCATGATTGTCCGATGAGGAATAGGTAATACCCTTAAACACCATACATGATGATTTCTTAACGGAGCCAGGCCATTTTACTAGCTAAAGTTAACCTTACGCTTATAAATTAAGCTTTTCGAACTCTTTCGTGATCGTTTCAATTATTCTTATAACCAGCTATATATCTTGTCATCAGATAAAACAGAATTGTTTGCAATCGTTTAGTATTCGTTGTATCGTTTAGTATTCGCGTGCAATCGTTGTATATTCCTTTTTTTAGATATTAATTCTTATTTTGTGTTTCTGTGAAAATAGCAGTTCATAATCCAAATAGAAACCACACAACAAAGGCACTATTTATTTATATTTTCACTACTGGCTTTATTGCTGTTGGCCTTATTAAGTATAACGGTTTATCATTCTGCGAATCCATCCCAATTTTACTTGTATTTTGTTGAAAACGCTCGGCCGACCCTTCAGTCCACACAATCCCTCTGTTCCTGTGCCATCGGTAACATAACTTGCCACTCCTACGATTTTCCAGACTTTGTTGAGTTCACAAACTAGTGGTCCACCGCTGTCACCCTGTAATAAGAAAGAAATATGAAATAAATATTAGTTTGCTGAATAAAGAACCTACTGACGTCCGTCTAGCGGGTCTATTCTGGTACCCCCGGTTGGGTTGGGAGACGTCACTTTTTCCGCACGTTAACAACTGGAAAAGTGACGTCTCCCAACCCAACCGGGGGTACCAGAATAGACCCGCAAGTCTTGCTGTTTCTGGACATACCCTCCTTAAACTACTTACACCATCTGCTTTGACATAATATCTTTACTATGCACTTCAGCAAGTCGGTTATGTGTTTCAACATCAGTGTCGCTCTGGAAGTTTCATTTCGCATAAATTCTGTCACTTCCCCTATTGCCCACGATTGCCAAACTCTTCTGCTCTTCCTTATAGGCCATAGATTACCCCGTTCATCCAGCATATCTACTAGCGCCATTCATAGAATCTAGGTCGCACGGCCCCACAAGAGGAAGGCATTACGCTTAAATAAAACTAACCTATTGTTTGTCATGTTGTGTTACGATTTCTCGAAAAAAAAAAAAAAAATGGGAACTTATTTCCGATTTCTCCTCTTTAAAACTGGAGCTTGTATATGACAGGCTTGAACCTCGATGAGTATTTTTTCGGTTCGACCGTTGTAAAAGAAATTTTGTCGCAAATTTTGTAGTTTAATTATTTTTAATAAATTTCCAGATGCATGCAATGATACAAACGAACTACAGTATTCGATGATCATCGATGTCTAATTCTGTACAGTTGGATACATTTCCCACTTTGTCGATCCAGGTTTTAATAACCATCTGGCTAGGTGTGAACTATTGCATATGATTAGGTTGGCATAAAAGGAATATAAAATTAACTTGTTCACGCCGTCTCTGAAGTTTGCATTTCTTGCCCAGGACTGGCGTTATGAGAGAAACGTTTAATAAAACAACTTATAATTTGTACGCTGTTTGTCAGTAAACTAAGACGGTGTGCTGGTAAAGCTGTAACTTAATACTCTTAAATTCATGTTAACAAAGGCTTATAAGCACTTTACATCATAATACGATGCAAGCGATATCCTTCTGTCAGCAAATCAAAACTTTATCAAAAGATTTTTATAAATTTATGATCAACATCTCTTTAGAATAAGAAGTAAATGTTTTAATTTATAAGTATAGATGGGTACTTAGGACACTCAACTTTCATAAAATTCAATATTATTGTTCGGAGATTCAAGTTTAAAGAATATCTATTTGTGGAAAACCCCTATTCATTTAGATTCTCTTAGAGTTCACCACGCTTCAATGCCGATATTTTTCTGAATCTTAAAGGTATTAAACTGGAATTTTATATAAATTGCCTATATATCTGGCTTTGAAGATATGAAAAAATTATGCTACGCTTAGCTCATAAACAGTAAAAAATTATTTACTGCAAATACTCATAGTTCTTCTAGTATTCAAAATATTTACTTACATTTTAATACAATGCTTTCCTAACGTATTGCCAAGTATTCTGTAACCTTCGTAAAATTTGGTTGAAAACTCTGCATGTCATCAGCAAAAATATGCGGGAAAATTTGGGATTCTTTTGAAAAAAACGTTTATATCTTCCCGAATATTCGTGGTATTTTTACGAAAAGGCATGTAAATATTGCACACATTAAACAAAACCATTGCTGAAAGTTGCAAATCATTATCCACTTTCTGTGAAGCGCGATGAGTCCTAAATCATTTTCTTCTTCAGCAATTTCTGGTCGGTCCTCTAAATGCACTTGTGACCTAATCTTCACTGTAAAATGTAAGTTCGAGCCTCATGGTCCAAGTCCAAGGAAAATCTATTCAGCCTTTTGGGAGATATTCGAAAAATGCGCGAAAGCAAAAGTGTTCACATCATTCTGTCATCCACCTGTAAATTCAGTGGAGAATAATAAACATTGTAAGGTACTTACATGGCAAACTCCATTCAGTGGTGCCATACTACCGGCGCAAATCATTGTCTGAGGATTGAAACTTCCTCCTACAAGTCTAGAACAAAGTACAGTTGATTGAATTGGATGGTAAGCTTGTTTCAGAACATCTGAGCTTCCAGTACCTGAAATATCAGAGAAGTTCAAATCAAATCTTCCGATTAGCTTGTTAAATTTTTTATTTATTTTTTTTATTCATATGAGTCAGGAAAGGTCCAAAGGTTACTGTTTTTCAGGAAAGATTAACCCTGAAATGGTAGCATTGAGACAAACTGACTCCTTTTCCCATTCAAACTGCCAAGTCTGCGAAGTAACATTACCATTCCAGTGTTAATGGAGGGTTCAGAGTTAAAATGAACCAAGTCTATGTTTTACTCATTTTGCACTAACACTGTCATGGCAGAGTAGAAATGCTATATTTTATGCGTAATAACGATTATTCGAGTATGTAGTTCAATTTGGTACTTTTCTGTTAGCCGGGTGCAAATGTCGCCAATTGTGAACCAAACGCGAGCCAAGTCACCAAGCGAAGCGAAAGACAAAACATGTCGCCAATTGTGTACGAAACGCGAGCCAAGTCGCCAAGCAAAGCGAATGACTAAACAGTCAACGGAATAATTTGGCGGAATTCTACATTATTTGGCGATTTTTCGCTTGCGCCCGGCTAACGGAAATTTGGCGGAATTCTACATTATTTGGCGATTTTTCGCTTGCGCCCGGCTAACCGAAAAGTACCTTCAATTTGTATCCACCAGGTAGAAAGAATAGCCAGAAGTCTGCTGTTATTTTAAATGCAGCTCATCAACGTTGAGGTCTGTTTTCTTATAAATGAATCTCATGAACTTGGTTCACTTTAACTGCAAAAACTCCAAATGCAAATTTCTTTTCACAATGCTTGGTCCAGGAACAGTTTTTAAGAAAACTGCTTCTTTGTTGTACATAGGATAAAATAATTCTGCTCGAAAGATATACATCTAAAGACCAGTTCTGACTTAACATGCTTCTGATTTAAGCCAGCGACAACACCGTTTCGTTTGATTGCTTTGGATGTTAATTAAAAGACGGAAACCTCTGGTAGCTCCCCATCCAGTAGCGAGACAGTTGTCAATCATGCTGAGTTGTGTGTAAGGGTCGGGAAGGCAGATGGGCTTGACGTATTTGGTGAATTTGACGGGTGCGTTCAGTTTGATCAGAGCAATGTCGTGGTCCATGTCGAATTCTCCATTCTTCTCAAACTGAAAGAAAAAATGCAATCGTGTTAGTTTTATTGCAGCTTCTCATCTTATTTGTAACATATAAGATTATGTAATACTTAAAAAGATGCACGATATAACATTTATTTAAACTTTAATTAGATCATGAACATTTTTGCGTGGATGCAATTTTAATTTAGATTTAAAGTGTTTTCGTTTATCTGGCCAAAAACGTATAATGAACCTTTCAAAACAAATTTGATAGCTTGATTTTTCTTTTGTATTATTACAAAACCATCATTATTACTTGCCCAAAGCATTTATATTTTACAACAATACGAAACAATGAGCTCATTCTCGTAACCCACTCATCAACAAAAGCTTTCCTGTTATATTTTGCCTCATTATTGCTTTGAACTCTCTGTTAAGTTGTTAATTTTAATCGAACTGTTTGCGGTTATAAGAATTGGTGTGACTAAAAAAGATCTGGTAAAACAAATTTGATTTTAATTTTAACTCCTTAGCGTTACGGCGTTATTTTGTGTTTGAGCTTTCCAGCATTGAACTTATATTTTTATAAGTATAGCTGGAACCCCTACTCGCTTGTGAAATTTTTCCACCATCGGTAAAAACCACTGATTTCGTTTTGAGTTCCTTCTTTTCCTTAAATCTATCGAAACATTCAAAACAGATTTTTTAGCAGTTATGTAAAAATTACCTGAGCCTCCGAAACCTCCCAAGCCGTCATTATAAGGTTAAAGATGATGGCTACGCACTTAGTTGCTTGCTGTTTTTCATTCCTATGGATTTGAATTGCCAAAAAGAAGAAAAAGAAGGATGCTTGCATTCAAGTAACCGGCGCTGATTTTTCTAATGCAAATGCAAATGAAAATTTTGAATCGACGAATGAAATATGGCAAAATACTGCAGTGGATACGACCTCATTCGTGAACATGATCGCCAATCCTTCTGCAAATACAGATGGATTATTTCCTAATCCAATTTTTAATGGTGAATTCATGTATGAATTACATAATCTTTTTCTTTACACAAATGAAAAATTGCTGTTGCTACATACAGGAGAAACTTGGATTCCAGTATTATCTTTGATGATTGTCTTGTAGATGGTGCGACTTGCATCGTAAATCTATCAGATGATCATCTTAAAAATATGCCACAGTCCCTAGTGGATTATAAGATTCATTGCCAAGAATGGGTGTAAAAACACAGAGAATATCACTTTAAAAAATCGAGATATTTTTTAATTTAGTGATCATCAGATGATTTTCTTTAATTGCGAAATTTTATAAATGTTGTGCGAGGTACTTTTCTATATTTATCTTGATTGCTTTTATTCATTACTGCTGCGGACTTCATTATTCTGATCTATTCATCATTTCTGATAAGAATGTAAAAATGATATATTTAGATTTGCCAGAGCATTGCGAATATTGTTTTTCAAACAAAGACGTCGGTCAGTAACGATGACCACTTCCCTGGCAAAGAATTGCTGATATTTCTCCTTACCACGTTACATTAACGATCTTCTTCAATCGTGCACCCATCTGATTTATTAAGAAGAAACTCCATTTTGATGCCATCGTCGAAGCTTCTATGTTTTCAGAAATGAATGAAATATTTCGACGCATTGATTGATGTTCACCATTTGATGTAGATGTCGGACTTCAACTTGCGGATGTTTCTTCCTTTTTCTGCAGAGGGCTGGAGCTCTGCAGATAAGGAGAACTAAAGCGCTGACTTGAATGACTTAAAGTGGACATCAAAGATCTTCTTGAATCCTATCTCTTCCTAACTGCCTGAGCAGAACTTTTATTCTAATTGTTTCGTCGAGGCCTCTACGTTTCAGATTTCATAGAAAATGAGCAACCATTTCTACGCCTTGGTGTAATCAATTGCAGCTCTCAATCTGCTGTTGTTAACGGACTTTAAAAATGCGGATGCTTCTCTCTTCTATGGTGGGCTGAGCAGTACAAATGAGGGGATCTGAAGCTTTTTCATGTGGACGCTAAAGACATTCTTCAATTTGGCTTCCACCAGGCAGACTAAGAAGAATATTTTGATATTATTGTAGAAGACATCTACGATTTTACGTTTTAGAAATGAAAGAAAGATTTCGATATTTTTAATGTAACCAGCTACTTTTCTTCACTTGCTGTTGATGACGAATTTTGGATTGCTGATGTCCTTCTCTTCCACTGTAATGAGCAGCTAATAACAGATGGGAAACTGAAGCTCTAACTTATATGACTTCATGTGGGCATTAGGTTCATTCAAAGAATGAATAAGAATCTCCACGGTTTAGACCTCCCCATGTTCGAAAAAGCATTATGTTTGTTTGTGAACACGAAATACTCTAGAGAAATGAAATTTGGTATTTAGTGTTAAGACCAATATTTCAGATTTCTAGCAAAGTTTGGACGGATACATTGCAAGGGAGTTTGTCTGTCTGCCCGTCCGTGTGAATGTGAACTCATAATTCAAACGTTACCAGGTAAATGGATGGAAATTTGGCTTGGGAATAGGCGTCAAAGTTTGGATCAAATTCGCTAAAGGGTTATTGTTCGTCGATAAGTCTATTTGTGAATGTGACAACTCAAAAGTCTAGATGAGTGAATTGAGTATATAATTAATTCGCCAAATTTATGCAACTGTGTAAATTTTTGACTAAATTTGCCACAGAGTAGACTGTTTGTCTGTGTATGTCAACATTATAACTTAGAAACATAACAAGAAAGATCATTGACATTTGGTATGCAGTGTTTACTCCAAAAATGTACAGCTGTATCTAGTTATGGACTAAATCCGTCAGCGGGAAAAGGTCTGAAAAGTATACTCGATGCAGTATACGTAAAAGTATACTCTTCACTATACAGTAGTCTTTCTGCAATCCGGCATATATCAGACCAGAGGACTGCAGGATTAACGAAAGCGCTGTATTAGTGGAGGCTCATTAAAAAACCATTTTAATAGGAAACCTTTGTTATTATACAAAATATACATAATTATATAGAAAATTATACTATAGGGGGTTGAGTCAGTACCATACCGATCCAAGTTAGGGAGGAGTAGGTAACATAGAGGCGAGTTGGAATCATAAAGCAATGCACAAGCGTCAATGCATTCATTTTGAGTTAGGCTGTAAAGAAGTGAAGAGAAGAATCGAAAGGAAATAGCAACACGTAAGTATAACAGATAGGATTTTAATCCAGATATATACATTAGCAAAGTGCACGTACAACAGAAGGTGTCCGAAAATTTGACCAGAAGCTCTGACACAGAAGTGACATTGGCTCTGCATGGAATCTTGAAGAATCTAAGCGTATCTGGAACCTCCTTGGCAGCTACAAATATTCGAGAGACAAGGTCTTTATTTCAATCAACTGGGTATCATACACATTGGCTTTCATATGACCCCAGATGTGGAAGTAGAGGCATGATAGGTCCAGCGATAGAGTAGTTCAAGGAACTTTCCAACGATGGGGAAAGGTTTCGTTTAGATCCCAGATAGCAATTTTAGTTTGTAGCAAATTTGCAGCAGACTTGCACTGCAAATCTGCAAGCTTACATCACATTTGACACGAAAAGAGTGCAAGTGTGAAACAAGTTTGCAGCAAGTTAACGCAAGCTTCGAAGTCACCATGGGACGAACTTGCAGCAAGCTTGCATTGCAAACTCATTGCAAATTAGAGTAAAAACAGAGCACGAAACAACCCGGGATAGAACTCGCGATCTACGGTTCCGAAGCAGACGCGCTAACCATTCAGCCAGTTAAACTCTGCGAGGAGGAAATAGATTTCGTTAATACATCGTTCGATTCGATTCGTATACGATTTATTTTAAACTATTTTCTTGATTTCATTAATTTTTTGAGTTGAGAATATGATATGAAGGCAAAGAGAGAGCGAATTTCGCTAATAACTGCGTTTTGCTAGTAGAATAAATTATGAAATTAGAGTTCAAAAGTAATTAATTTAAAATGGGACAAAATGTATAAGTTATTATTTTTCAACAAACATTGACTGTTTTTTCGGTTTAATTTTGTTTATAAATGTTAAAATTTCAACATTAAGGAAAAGGCGATATAGTTTTCTTTAAAGTAAAAACTTTTAGTGAAAAGATGGAAAATGTTTCAAAATTTTTTTTCTAAAAAAGTTAGTTTTTTTACAAATTATCATTGATTTATTGAATTAATAAAAAGAAGGACGGTCTAGGAGATGCTATTAAAAACCGGATGCTTTTTTAAAACAGAGACAAAGATAATTACCTGTTTGTGCTATCTTTGCATCAAGCTTGTTTTGCAAATTTGCATTGCAAAGGAGGTGACGCTATTTGTCACGGTGAACTTGCAGCAAGCTTGCAATGCAAGGAAGGTGGCGCTAGTTGTCACGGCGAATTTGCTACAAGTTCGCTTCTAGTTTGACGCGTCAAATTTGCTATGACAAGGTAATATCAAGTCAAAATCAAACTTGCTGCAAACTTACGTGCTATCTGGGATATCGCCGGACGACAAAGCTGAATTTCGCCCATCCTACAACCTCAAGGACCGTATATCAAATGCCCTTTCCAGCGTGAGCAGTGTGCAGTCGAGCTCCCACACAATGCCATCTACCTCACGAAGATATCGTTTCCGACCCTCAATGCTATGTGATTCTGAGTCGTCCTTAGCGTTTGTCGGTGTAGTACTGATTCATGCTGCATATAATAAATTATACAAAATATCAGGGGTGGCGCCAATGGGGTGTCCGGGCAGGCCAGGAACCCCCTGTCGAGGATGCTGTTGCCCACCCTCCCCATCGGGGCAAATTTTTATAACCCATTCACGTAACGAGCTATTCAACTAGTAGATAAATAAAGATCTGGTGAAAATTTGAGAGGGTCATCATTACGCTCCTCTCCTTGGGCAGCAGGTCGTTCCCCCTTGTCGGGCATACTCTAATGCCCCTCCTGCAAAATAAAATTCAAAATATGATCAGCAGTCTATCGTTCATGTTGCGCCAAGGTCACTGACATCCGTATGAAGTGACTTATTTTCTCTTTCACGCTCTGTACTTGTCCTTCTGAAAACGCTGGACTACTGGTGGGATCGGATTGGCAAAGAGCCGAAATATAGAGAGGTCAGTGTATTGAGAATCTAAACACGAAACGCGCCGTATTGTGCAAGTGTACGAGAAATTCGAGGGGAGAACACTTCCTGTAATTTGGAAACTTAATATGTCAGTAATTTGAATCGTCCGTGTCATATCTAACAGTGAAATAAGTCTGTATAGATATGGCACCGATTTCAACCGTAAGAATAATTCATTCGCAACATAGTGTCAGAGTTCGTCTGCAGAAACAGCCAAAAAATCCTTTGATACCGTGCCAGTTGGCAGAGCATCTTTAACAGAATTACAAGGATATTGATCAGTCTGGTATGCATTCAGATTCAAGAGAGGAAAGAAACTGTTTTCTGTTTATCTAAATGTGGTAGCTGCGGGACCTTTTGGGCGCAGTTATCATAGTTTAAGCAAAGAATGGGTTTCTAGTATGGGGGTGGGGTGGAGAGCAATAGGCGCTTGTTATTTTATGTTGTTTGAGTAGAAAGAATGCGTTGACATTAATTTTTTGGCTGTTATAATAAAATTGTAGTACCAGATTGTTTTTCTATGTGCTCACTTAAGAATTCTGAGTTATTAAAAGTGTGGACTGTATAAAATTCGAAAGAGATTTTCCAAACCCGAGGTAAAAGAATGAAGAAATCTACTAGTTTTTTTATAGTACCAATGTAAAGTATGTACAGTCTGCAGACAATTTACTGCCAGGTTCTTTTTAAATATTTTGGATGGAGGTAAGGATTGAAAGTTGTTTTCTTTCTTTTAAAACAGGAACATCAGAAACAGGTATCTAATAAGAAGATCTTTCACACAACCCCACAAGAAGAATCCAGTGGAGTTAAGCCGGGTGATCGCGGAGCCTAAAGTATTTGTCCTCAGCTACCAATCTATCGTTCGGGATCTCTACACTCTATCAAGTAATTCATGTTCAGGACATGTCCAGTGAGGTGCGGCACCGTCCTGATGAAATAAAACATTTGGTTGTAAATGCTTCAATTGTGGAATAATGTACAACTCTAGAAGATCCCGGTACGGTTCTCCGCAAAGGAGAATGGACACCGATTGCAACGTCGCCGTCGTGTAAAAGATCACACCAGGCATTAAGTTTGGGATTTCAGGGCCTCATATCCTAACATTAAGGCGATGGAACTTTCCAGACACATGGGATGTGCTCACGTACCTTGAAGGGTCTCTAAAAAACTGTTAGATTTCTTAATCTTTTGCTACAAACTGTATTTCATTTCACTTTTTCCTATTTTTTGCTATTAAAGTTTAGAATAATAAAGATCTTCCTCGGTCATCCTATATTACTAGTGACCTGCGAGCCGTCATGCGGAATTTTTTGCGCCCTCTTCGTCGAAGTGGCAGCGCAGCTGAACTATTCTCCGCTTCCACACAGAAGAACTTCCACTTTATGGAGGAAAGAACAATCAACAGAACAGACACACATGTGTTTTAACACTCGCATTTTAGTTTGTTATTGTGGACTTCTTTATTTGATTAGTTTTTTTTCTCTCTTGTTTGTTGATATTGTACACTTCATAATTATATCTCTTTCCTTTTTATAGTTTTTATTTGTATATGGTTTTATATTATACTCCCCTTTGTTTATTGTATATTATCCCAGATTTTTAGATTCTAATTTTTGTAACCTTTTCCATCTCTCAGCCTTCGCCATTATTTGCTAGACAGTTAAGGAGCGTCTCCCGATGTCTCTTCCACTTCATGTCAGCCACACTGTTTAAATAACCAAAAGGTTATAATCACAGGGGCATGAAGTGGTGTTCTGTTCTGTTCTAAAGTATTATCATGCTACGATGTTACGTATTAGAAGCTCGAATCTCCTTTAATGTTTTTAAATAATCTTTGCTCAAACTCTTTGCGAACATTGAATATAATATATGGAGATGAATATTTTATGCAAGGCAGTTTAGAAGAAGCGTATATTCTGTAATGGATCCACTTTAATCCACTTCATGTCCGCCACACTGTTTAAATAACCAAAAGGTTATAGTCGCAGGGGCATGAAGTGGTGTTCTGTTCTATATAACTAGTGAAACGCTTGCCAATCAGTTATGAATTAAACAGCGAATGACGTGTGATATATATTACCTAGTGATTGTAGTTTAATTTTACAATAATATTGTACACTTTTAATGCCACCATTATGTTTCTTATACTTATCACGCGAATAAGAGCGAGCACTTTTACGAACAGTATTGATCCATAAATTATTGTATTAACATTCGATTAAATAAAAAGGAACACATGATTTTACAACATTATAAAATGTCAGTAAACATATAACAATATAAGCGCATTATTAAAAGCTGCAGATTATTTGAATCTACTTTAATGGACGTTACGTAAAATCTCGAAGAATCCATAACAGAGTTAAAAAATACTCTCACAAGAAGTAAGCTCCCTTAAACACATTATTCTGCTTCCTCTTTCAGAAGTTCGTCTTCGAAATCAAAAGCTTTTTAGTCATTACAGAGAACTTAAAGTAATCCTTTAATTCTGTCTGAAAATGGATAGTATGTCGTTGAGTGTAGAACAAAACAATTTCCTTTTTCTCACCCTGGAAAACCTGCTGACGACTGAAATCTTTGTTTATGAAAGTAAATAATTCAATACTAACCAGTTCTTTTTTTATTGGTTCAGAATACGTTCGAGGCGAGTCAGCTGAATCACTTCTTTTTTACGAAATACTTTAGTTAAAGACGCAGGAAAAAGAACTCACACTCTTGAACAAAACACATTATCTCTTGAGAGAAGTATTCTATTCTGATGTTTCAGCTTAACTACGTTTACTTACGTTTCCTTGCATTCTTTTTAGTTTTGTTACTGCTTAAACATTTTGCTACTGGGAGAAAAACATTATAAATATATGTGTGCATATATACGTAATAAATATTTTTTTGAACCATTGCTTTCAAAGTTAGAGAAAAACTAATGTGACTTCTCTGAGCTATGAATTTTGAAGCTGGGCTCGACAAATAACTTTCTACGTTTCATAAGCGCAAACATTTATTTTCCCATTACGTCAACAAATATACAAGGACATTAAAACGTATAACGAACAAGAAGTATAACGACAAAAACAGTTACCAGAACATAATAACAGAATTCTTGAAGAATACTAAAGAAAAAGTGTGACAATTAGTAATTTCCGTCAGGAACGATGACTGTAGCTTTTTATTGTCTTAATTGCCAATCAGCTTCGCAAGTCTTTTTCAAATACTATACTAGTGATTTCTTATCTATTGCATTCGAAAATAAGGAATTTTGGAGTTATAAATAGTCGCGTCACTAGTTTGACTTACTCTTACTAACATTTGGCTTTAATTAGAGCTCAGTTTCACGGCCTGTATTTCAAAATGGTGGTTTTGTTTTCATTAATGAACTTTTCGGTTCCTATACTACCCTTTTGAGAAGAGTGTTGATGCTGGGGATCTTCTCACGATGTTTGATGCTAAAGTGAAGCCTACTGAGCAATTGCGTTTAATCACTGACTCACCATTTTGAACAAACCTATTCTAAGCAAGTGCGAGTGCTCTCGAATCCATATGATGGACACCAAAAAGCATCGCATGAGGAATCGGCTTACACCTGCCACGAGTTCTGCTCCTTTTACTAATTGAGTTCTATCCCCATTCCAGAATATACGCTTCTTCTAAACTGCCTGGCATAAAATATTCATCTCCATATATTATATTCAGTGTTCGCAAAGAGTTTGAGTAAAGATTATTTAAAAACATTAAAGGAGATTCGAGCTTCTAATCCGTAACATCGTAGCATGATAATACTTTAGAACAGAACAGAACACCACTTCATTCCCCTGCGACTATAACCTTTTGGTTATTTAAACAGTGTGGCAGACATGAAGTGGAAGAGACATCGGAAGACGCTCCTGAACTGTCTAGCAAATAATGGCGAAGGCAGAGAGATGGAAAAGGCTACAAAAATACAAATCTAAAAATCTGGGATAATATACAAGAAACAAAAGGGAGTATCATATAAAACCATCTACAAACAAAAACTATAAAAAGGAAAAAAATAAGAGTATGAAGAGTACAATATCAACAAACAAGAGAGAAAAAAAACTAATCAAATAAAGAAGTCCACAATAACAAACTAAAATGCGAGTGTTAAAACACATGTGTGTCTGTTCTGTTGATTGTTCTTTCCTCCATAAAGTGCAAGTTCTTCTGAGTGGAAGCAGAGAATAGTTCAGATGCGCTGCCACTTCGACGAAGAGGGCGCAAGAAACTCCCCATGTCGGCTCGCAGGTAGGCTTTATTCATTTATCCTGCCTTCGTCTGGCTCGATTGCATCATCTGTTCCATTCTCTACTAAGCGATTTTTACATCATGCAATTTCCGGAAAGAATGCCAATCTAAAAACGTTGTAATTTTCGACTGGCATTCAATTCTTCTCACTTATCAAAATTTAAAAATATTTCTTCGAGATATGAGTCGTCGAGAATCAGAGTGACCAGTCCAGAATTGAGCTAGATATCATATTTTACAAAAATTGAAAGGGAAGTTTAGGGAAGCTAGAAATTTTAATTTTGAACGTTTCCATTTTATTATGAAGCCTTCTCCATTTAGCGAATCTGTTGATTGCCTACTCTAGTTTTCAACGCCTTATATCATTTTAGTTTTCAAAGTGGACTTCAATATCAATCGCTTAATAACATTATCACATATTTTTATACTAATTTTTTACTAGATCATAGGTATAGAAAAAATTTAAACTCGCTTCATTACATGATTAATGTTTGAATGCATTAAGAACGAATGAACAATTCTTGAATGTTTTATCTCCTGGATTTATTTAAATTCGAACCAGAATTTAATATAAATGATTGCCTGAACAGTTTAAGTACCGAGTTTCACGATTACTCTTCCTTCTTATTCCGCGTTTCATTCGAAGAAGATATAATAAAATGAACCGACTGCTTTACTAATATCTTAGCCTTTCTTGTTAATTCATTTCGTTAGAGTTACACAATAGGAGTAAGAATAAAGAAGACTGCCTGAGCTGTAAATTGTAAAGAATAAAGAAGGCCGGCGAAGTACGGAGATTTTGCTCCGACGTTTCTTTTGTTTGGTTAAATAGTGAAATTTCTCATCTTCCGCCCAGAGTGAGACATCTTCTGCATATTGAAGGACATTTATTTGCATTTTAATTAAGCCTTCGTTCAAAAAAGGCTTCGCAATACTATCAAATGATTAAGAAACTTTTTAGTTGGTAGACGATTCATCTTACAACTAAGATTTGAATTAAAGTAATTTTACACTTCACCTTTTAGTAGTACTTTTTTTTTGAGAGACTTTTAGTATGAAAAAATTATAAGAGTGATTTTTAAGCATCAAATTCGTCTAATTGGTGAATGAATATAAATTCATTACAATGAACGTACTTTTTTTTAAAGTTCACTTAGGTTAATAAAAATGGCGTCCTCTTTAGAAACTGCATTTCGGTTATTTTCCGCACACCAGTCTGATGCTGGGTTCCACACCAGGTTGTTATACAAGGAGGATCTGCGGTAAAATAGATTTCAAACCAATGACCCTATAGTTCCGAAGCTGAAACTCTGATCAGGACACTACGCCACTTTTTTTTATCTTCGAATTCATCGAAAATATACTTTTTAGATTATATAAAATTTTTTTCAGTTGGAATTTTTAAGTTCGTTCGTAATACAAAATAGCTGAACGCTTAAAATTTTCCAACATATGTGGGACTTTGTAGCCTTAATTTAGAATCTAGGTTTTCTAGGACTATTAATTCGAGATTCATCCATATTTGTAGGTGTGGTGCATACTAAATTTTGTCGTTTGGTCAATAGTTTTCATGCTACTGTGTTACGGAATTCAGAAGAGTAGATTACGAGTTAAAGTGTGGACTTCGTCGTGCAGGGCTTAAATTAATTTGGTCTGTTTCGGATAACTTTAGAATAATTGAAAACAGAACCATATATTAACAAACAACCATAAAATTATATTTTCTGTAAGCTAGTAAATTCTTATATAATAAATTTCACTTTTTGTTGAAAACTAATCTTATATAATTAATAACGAACCTGTTAAATATTTTGCTGACAACTTGGAAGATATGCCAACTTAAAATTCAAAAGTCTTAAATTAGAATGGTAATTATTTATATGGGCCTAGTAATAATATAGATGCTACTGATATATACTATTTACATAATGGTATTAATAATTATTTATTCAGCTAATTTAATAAAGATCCCGTTACGAATCTAACAGATCTATTTTGGGACAGACTTTATCTGGGCATTTGGCCCTAAGACGTGAACGTGATTCAACATGAACCAGTCCAAAAGCATGATCTTAAAGGAAAGTGGTCTCAAAGCCGTACGGTTT
Organism: Araneus ventricosus; assembly: GCA_013235015.1. Classification (NCBI taxonomy): domain Eukaryota; kingdom Metazoa; phylum Arthropoda; class Arachnida; order Araneae; family Araneidae; genus Araneus; species Araneus ventricosus. The sequence continues at coordinate 673,263 of BGPR01000036.1, read as the reverse complement.
CAAACTTCTAATCTAGAAGATTAACCTTCCGTCGGGCGCAACTAATCTGTGAGATGAAGCACCCGTATTCTTTTGTGCGTAAGTGCGGATTTTGCAGATAAAGGGGTGGGATCTCTAGTAGCTTCCTGGCTCCCTACCACTCACACTATTGTGTCGTGACTTTTTCTCTAGTGCTCTTTTCATGTACAGGGTGACTTTTAAATAATCTACAACTTTTAACTGAAATAACTTCTCAGAGTCTCACTAGATGGCGCCACGAATGCATGCAATGGTAGAGGACGCAAAAGGAATTTGTTTCGTATCAATTCCACGCCATTTTGAAAATATCCCCCAAAGTGTCATATTTAACCGAAGATCGCATATTTATTGTTAAAAATTGGTATTTATGTGGCGAAAATGCCACACCATAGAGCAGACAGTGTGTTTGACACCATTAACAGTGTGTTTGGAACACGAGTTATCGCCTATCAATACCCAAACAGTTATCCCGGTGCATAGCATTGGCCACATTATTCATCAGATCTGAATCCATGTGATTTATTTCTTTCGGGTCATTTGAAAGATTTGGTGTACAAGAAAGAGGAAGCCAACAGACCTTATTAGCCTCAAAAGGTCCGTAATTGACTCATTTGCAAGCATTAAAAGAATAGCTCTTGAACTTGTAACTGACAAATGTGTGACTGAGTTGCGCTATTGTATCACCTCTGACGGTTTTCACTTTGAAAACATTCTGCGTTAAAATCTTTTTCAACGTTTTCAATAAATGTTTGTAGTGCTATCTGCAACGACTCAAGAGTTATTTCAGTTAAAAGTTGTTGGTTAATTAGAAGTCACCCTGTACTTAAGGCGCATTTTAATCTCGTATATGAGTTGCGTCCGATTACGTTTTAATTTTTGATTTCTTAAATTTTTCTCAATATTTCTTTTTATATACCGGCAAAAATTCGTATACCTTTGTCCCAGCTTCCAATTCAAAGATACTGATCGTTATTTCCAATATATTGTTTTAAAAATGTCGAATTATTTTAGGCTTTCAACGACAACAGTTGTCATTGCTAAGGAACCGTAGGGGGAAAACAAACGTCAATTCCCTCCTGAGTTCCTAGACATTTTGCTAGTTGAAATTGCAAGGAAATGCAAAGAAATGCAGTTGTCATTGCTAAGGAACCGTAGGGGGAAAACAATCGTCAATTCCCTCCTGAATTCCTAGACATTTTGCTAGTTGAAATTGCAAGGAAATGCAAAGAAGTTATTTAAAAACGCAGATGTAGCTTTGTATGACCGAATAGTTCAGTTTGATAAGATTTCCTTAAGTGTGAGCAAAAATTGAGTTTTTAATCTCACAGATGAATTAGCATTTGTATTGCGCCCGACAGAAGGTTAGCAACATGGTCACTTAGAAGCGTTGCAATGTTAAATTTTTCATTTCTTTGATTAATAAATATAAAAAGCCACAGCACTGATTTTAATTTACTTTACTAACTTTACGAGATTGAAGTAGTAAAATAATAGGGGAAAGCCGCCGAATTCGGACCGGCCCTAGATGAACAGCTATCATTACTTCAATTCTTTCAAATATTTGGGACGCAAATTAGGCAAATTATGTTGTAGCGATGTAAATTGGTTGTATCCCAGACAGCATAGAAAGCTTGTCTAAAAGGTTTTGGAAACCTCGTCGTCGGCAAAGGTTAAGCGTTGTCACAAAGGTTTCCACGACAAGGTTCGCTAGTCAACAAGGTTTTCAGTAAGATTTCCCCAAGCTTTTAATACAGGCTTGTTTCAGGCTTTTCAAAAGTTTGTTAAGAGCCCTCCTTCAGCGGACACATTAGAGCCCCCCCCTTCCGCCCTCCGAGGCCGTGCCCCTACAGAGGGGTCCAACCCCCTTTTTTATCCCCCTTCTTCTGACGTCATCTTAGTCCAACTTAGAGTTAACTGGAATGTCAATTAATTA
>BGPR01000036.1:648116-671302 GCA_013235015.1 Araneus ventricosus | reverse complement strand
CAGTTGTCATTGCTAAGGAACCGTAGGGGGAAAACAATCGTCAATTCCCTCCTGAATTCCTAGACATTTTGCTAGTTGAAATTGCAAGGAAATGCAAAGAAGTTATTTAAAAACGCAGATGTAGCTTTGTATGACCGAATAGTTCAGTTTGATAAGATTTCCTTAAGTGTGAGCAAAAATTGAGTTTTTAATCTCACAGATGAATTAGCATTTGTATTGCGCCCGACAGAAGGTTAGCAACATGGTCACTTAGAAGCGTTGCAATGTTAAATTTTTCATTTCTTTGATTAATAAATATAAAAAGCCACAGCACTGATTTTAATTTACTTTACTAACTTTACGAGATTGAAGTAGTAAAATAATAGGGGAAAGCCGCCGAATTCGGACCGGCCCTAGATGAACAGCTATCATTACTTCAATTCTTTCAAATATTTGGGACGCAAATTAGGCAAATTATGTTGTAGCGATGTAAATTGGTTGTATCCCAGACAGCATAGAAAGCTTGTCTAAAAGGTTTTGGAAACCTCGTCGTCGGCAAAGGTTAAGCGTTGTCACAAAGGTTTCCACGACAAGGTTCGCTAGTCAACAAGGTTTTCAGTAAGATTTCCCCAAGCTTTTAATACAGGCTTGTTTCAGGCTTTTCAAAAGTTTGTTAAGAGCCCTCCTTCAGCGGACACATTAGAGCCCCCCCCTTCCGCCCTCCGAGGCCGTGCCCCTACAGAGGGGTCCAACCCCCTTTTTTATCCCCCTTCTTCTGACGTCATCTTAGTCCAACTTAGAGTTAACTGGAATGTCAATTAATTAGATCAAATAGGAATCTTAATTAATCAAAGCTTAATTATTAATATCAATTAATTTGATTAATCTAATTTTTAATTGAACTTACTTGTATGATTTCGTTATAGATTGTGACAAAACTTCAAACTCGTCCGAGGCGGGGATCGAACCCGTGTTCATAGAGTTGGAAGGCAAGCGCACTAACCACTATACCGGACGGGGCTACACACCATAGGACAAGTGGTTCATAAAAAGCTTTCCTACGTCAGTTTTTCGGGAATGGTTTCCGAAACGGTTTGCGCGAAAATGCTTTCGCGGACAGCTTATGTAAATTGAAACGGCAACCTTTCCGCAACCTTTTTTGCTATCTGGGATGAAATCATTTTTAGGAGAAAGCGCTATGTAATTACAGTTAGGAAAAAAAGCAATAAAAGGGCAGTAAAGCCATCAAATGTTGATTCAAAAAGAGCAAAAACCAAGGTTACGTTATTTTATACCATTCGTGAGGAAACAAAGGGAGAAGAAGAAGTGACAGTGCATAAAAGGTCATACTTGGTTTCATGCATTGTGTGCTGGTGTGAATTGGAGAATCAAAAAATATTTTTACTTTAATTGTGCTTAGATATTGGTGAACCAACTGGGCAATCGGTTTCCTTGATTGAACGGATGGCACAACTTTCTTAAGAAGCTATTTTTTCCTACTATAAATTGTATTTCATAAAAAATTAATTACATTGTTTTGAAGATAAATAAACTTACAAAATAATTCTGCTACTTGTTTTTCTTGAAAATTACTTCTCTATCCCCTAAATTAAAAAAAAATATCAAGGTCGTCCAAATTCTCGACTCTCCCCCTACTATTTTACCATTCATTTTTTTTTTTTGAATTTGAACTTAAAACACAATTGGTTGTATTTAACCGCTTTTTTTTCCCTTAATGTTTTCATATAATTCTATATACAAGAATATCAAAATGTTACCAACTATAAGGTCATATCTTGAAGATTTCAAAAATAACAAATTTCTGATTCTATTTGTTTCAAACATACTTCAAACCAAACCAGAAATTAATCAAAAGGATTGCTGGTGTCCTTCTATCATAGAGTTTTTCCGAGCTGCTACACTTATTTCCTTTCATTCAAAACTGATGTAATAAAAAGAGATGAACGCATCTTGAACGGCTGAAGATTTCTTATTAATTTAGTGTTTCTCAACCTTTCAGTATTTGGGACCCAATTTTCAATCATAATTTTTATTGCGCCCCCTCTCATGCGATAATATATACAATAATAATGTATTTTTGGTATTTTGCCGCTAAAGCTACACCACGAACTTAATTAAAGACCTTACAAATTACCAAGAATAAGTAAATTCTCTCAGTAAATTCATTAATTTTTTAATAATATTTTCTTTTCTGTATGCTCACGCCCCCATTTAGTATTATCACGCCCCCTAGGGGGCGCGCCCCACAGGTTAAGAATCGCTGTATTAATTTACTTCTCTAGCGTACTAAGCATAATAAAAAGTAAGAATAAGGTTTGCATCCGCGATAGGGAATTAAGAAGACCACTGAGCAACGGAGATTTTGCTAAGATATCTCTTTTGTTGAATTAAATAATGAAATTTTTCTTCTTCCGGTTTGAGTGTGCCGTCTTTTGTATAATGAATGGCATTAACTTGCATTTAAATTAAAGTATAAGAAACATTCAGAAAAGGCATAACAATTCTTAAGATGATGAAGAAATTGCTTAGTTAGGAGGAAAGTTTAATTCAGCTTACAACTATGATTTGGGAGAATTTCCATACATCAACTTTATTTTCGGAAGCTTTTATTCATTAGAGTTTTGGAACAGAAGAAACAAGCTGGTGTGGTGTGGAAGTCGGACAGTGGGATGTTGGCTCAGGCGTATCCCTAGATATCTGACCATGATTAAAACTTACAAGGATCGTCCCAAAATAGTCTGCTTATATTCGAAACTGGAAATTAATAAAACTAAGCTGAACTGGAATGTTAGAAAATTTCCTACGTGCTTTCTGTTTTTGTGCAGTGAACCCAATGGAAAGACAGCCTTTATAATGTCCTTTTATTCATATTTTGTTTATGCTAGCGAATTTTTCCAAAAAATACGCATCATGGAATGGATTGATCACAGAGCCACTGCTACTCCACTAACTTAATACTGTGATTGTCGAAGCCCTGAGAAGACATTTAAAGTTGCGATAAATAATTTGAAAGATTTTTGTCACGCAACCATACATGCATAATTTTGTATTGTTCAATCACCCCCGTGTCCAGTTAGCTGCAAATTGACAGCCTAATAACTGGTATAATCTAGAAAAGCCAACGATTTTAAAACACTATGAAGTCTGTAAAAACCCACCTACCCATCAATGCATTATCAAAAAAAGTTGCTGGTTATATATGTACTGTTCAGTAACGGATTCCGAGACTACCACTTTTGGAAGATTTTACACCTGAAAGGGGTGTCAGGCAATGATGCATATGAGCGCATTTCCGGCGTTCTTTGCTGGATCACGCTCAGTAAAATGTAAACATCACCCTTCCATTCTTCACTTTCCGCCTATTTTGATGAAAATAACTCTGCTCGGCGCATGTGCAAAAGCGCGGAGGGTTTCTGAATCCGTTGCTAAACAATAATAAATTAGATTTTTCCGTGTTCTAAAATTAATTTCTTTTTCGCTCTATTTAAATTCTAAGATAAAAAATCCTTTCTCTTTAATTTTAAGAGTCTCGGGAAGCTTCATTTCTCACAAACCTACATAGAAGTCCGTAATCAACTGGTTTTAATCGTTTCAGTTTCGTAATGAAGAGAATCCCCTTTTCGACAGTATTTAAGGACTCCTTGCCATCTCCCTCTTTCTGCTTTGAACATCGCCGGTGATCTGCGTGCTGCAGCCTATCGACTTGTATAATAGATTGGAGGTATCTAAAATATCATCTAAGATATTAAAATAACATCGCCTCTCTTGAAGCGAAATGTTGATTCTAAAATAAACAAAGTTTACTGTAATTCTTATGCGAAATCCTTTTCCCATACCTCTACACGCCCGACAACATCTGTGACATATCCTATTTATAATAACTTAAATGCATTTAACAAAAAAATGATGAAAATTCGGAATTACATAGTCTCATATGAAGTTCCATAAGTGTGCTGTTATGCCTTTTTACCCTAACTTCACGTTTCAACGCAAAAAACCTTTAAATCCCTAAATTTTCCTAAAAATATTCCTTTTATTTTGCCTGAAAATGTACAGTATATTATCGAGTACAGGACAAGGACAAAAAAAAAATCTGCTGACGACAGAAACATAGTTCATGAGAGCAAATAATTCGATACTGTTCGATTTTATACTTTTTGTTGGTTCGGTATAAGTGGGACTCAAGTGATCTGAAACATTTCTTTTCATGGAAGAGGTTTAGTCAAACACAAAAATAGTAAGTACATGTACTTAAACGAAACACATTATCTCAAGAGATTGTTATCCTTTTTTTGATCTCTCTGCATAGCTACGTTGTCTTGCATTTCTTTATTTCCTTTCTTACTCCTGCAAGTAATTCAAAAGACGTTCTGTAGTACCGGAGAAATAAAATTGCTTTTATTGAATTTTACCTTGTTTGAATTTTGAGCACGATGAAGATATAAATTTAATTAAAGAAGACATATGGTTGAAGATGTAATACAGGAAAGAAAATACCTCCTCTCCCCTCGAAAACAAAAACTAGATAAAAGAAGAAAACTCGAAATGATCTTGTAGATTTTCCTAGCGCAATTTTGGGAAGCTGCGAGAAAACACAATTGGTATTTAATGAGGGTAGGACATGCATATATACTATATAAGTCGCCTTCCACGACCAGCTTCTTAGCAGGGATTGCTGATTTTGCATAATTTCAACTGAATCTCAAATGAATTTGGTTTAATTCAAATCACATTATAGATTTTACTTCCACCAGCATGTTAGCTGAATCAAAACATGCCGATAAGCAAAATCAAAGACTAGCAAACACAATCTTTGTGTTTACTGAATATATTTCCTAATTTAGTTACTATCGTAGAGGACTTTGTTTACAGATTTCAATGAAAAGACATAAAAAATTTTAAATCCATTGGGATATTATCTTAGCTTTATTAATGGAACATAAACACTGAATTAAATATTTGTATAAACAATGAAAACGGATTGAATTTCATTGCAACAATGAAAAGCATTGTTGTAGATTATGCATAAAATATTTTTGAAAATTTATTAAAATTAGAGAGAAATCAGACGACGACTAAATTGGCATCGATACAAACATAATTTTTTGAATTTGAAGATGGTGCAAAAATTACTTTTGTGCTATAATATTTCCATAAGTAAACAACGAAAGGCAACACATTTTTGCTTAATTTTTAATTAAATAAATTTTTGAATAAAATTTCGAAAAATCGCTCCGAATTACACATTCCCACCCTTTAAAATTTATCTGTGCCATATTTGGTTGTTCTAGGTCTAATGGCCTGTCTTATAGAGCGCCAACAGACACACACACACATTCGTTTTTATTATTAGCGGAAACGAAAGAGCTTAATTAATTATTACCCTTCGCATGACGGGGCACAGGAAACTCAAAAATCCTTTTACACTAGAGATTTTGACGAAGAAACAGGCAAATGCTTTCCCCTCTTATCATGTACAGTCATCTCCGAATTATGTAAGTAATGTTTCTTGTAAGCCTTCACATAAATTTATATAAGTTGAATTTGTATTTTTAAGCCATGAAAGTCTGAATATTTATGGCATAAGAGATAAATTACATTAAATCTTTCAAATAACGAGGGTAAGTTCCGTAGCCTGTTGAAAAAAAATTCCAAAAATTGCTTTAAAAATTACTGAAAATAAAAATTGTGGAAAATTCTTTATATGACTTTTGTTGACGACATCCCTTTTTCTCAACTAATCCAAACCCTAAAGCGACGAATAAGGCATCTATGGACAAGAATTTTTATCGGCTTCTGCACAGCATACTCAGATTTTGTTAAAACATATTGTTTGTTTAAAGTTTAAGTTAAAAAAAAATACTTGCATTTTTCATTTATAGATGGAAGCTCGATATATCTAGAAACAGTACCGAAAATATGTAGTTTCTGCATTTTCTATGACAGTCAACAACGCAATAAAAGACTAAATAATATTTTTTGGGGGAAGGGAAGTTTAATAATGTTAGCATAAGACTTCCTACAAATAGTGCGATGATATTCTGCAACCTTAATAGTGTTAGGAACATGGAATGTCGCTTCCCAGCAACATTAGTCTCATCGTTGGGAAGAGAGTTCTACAGGGGATGAAGAGAGTTCCACAGAGGGCAATCCCGATGGCAATTTTACTTAATTTTTAAGCAGATTGAAACGAATTTTGGAATTAATATTTTTTGAACTAGGGGACAATGGCCTTTGTTGCTAAAAATCCCTAAACCTCGTATACAATTCAAGTCAAGTCACCTCGGAAATCCGAACTAATTGAGGCTGACCTCTGTTCAGATTTCGGGAAATTCGGATTACCCGAAAATTCGGTAAAATACTCTTGATATAGCAAATGCAGTAGAATATTGATTGGGTACTCTGTGAAAGAGTACAGAAAGATCTAGTGGGTATTCGCATCGTCAAGGAGATTTAGTTCCTTACGTCAAAAGAAGATAACCGATTTTGTTTCGACTAATTAAGGTACTGTATTCATTTTTAAATAACAGTTCAAATGTTTCTTTTAAGTTAGGAATAAACATTCTTTGTTTCTGATTCCTAATTGTTATTTTCCTCCATTTTTTAATAAATTTTTTTCAGGAAATTAAAAAAATATGTTCGGATTATCCAAAATTTCGGATTTCTGGGTTCGGATTTCCCGAGGTTCTACTGTATCTCTATTGCGCGTAACTGTAAGTTGATCACAGTTTTTGGAAACCCATTTGGTCACCAAAGCTAAGGAAGAAAATATTTTAATATTAATTTCTTATGAATCCTACGCACAAGAACTTGAATACCCAGTTGATTACTCTTTTATTTCTCTAAGACATTGAGGGTATCGTTTCAAATTTTTTATCACTCCTACTTGGATTTATTCAAACGAAAATTTAATCAAAAGGATTGCCCGGATACCTTAAGTACTGAGTTTCCTAAGATTCAAGATTCATCCCTTTTCATTCAAAGTAGATGTAATGAAATGAACGAGATGCATCTCGTACGACCGCGGCTTTCTTGTTAATTTATTTCGTTAGAGTTCCAAGCATAATAAAAGTAAGAATAAAGATTGCTTCCACCGTAGAGTGCGGAAAATAAAGAAGACCAGCGAGCAACGAGGATTTTGCTCTGGCGTCTCTTTTGTTTGGTTAATAATGAAATTTTTCTACCTCCAGTCCTAATGCGTCGTCTTTTATAAGTGGAATAACATTTCTTTGCATTTTAATTAAAGATCGCGAAACTTCCAGAAAAGACATCACAGTGCTATCAAATGATTAAGAAACCATTTAGATGGCGCATAATTTAAATTTCCCTGCTAATAAGTTCGAATTAAGGAAGTGCTACATATCAGCTTTTGTTTTCTTAAGCTTTTGACGTAAATCCTCCATAGTGGTCTAATGGGTTGTCGGGGTAAGGAAAAAATTATGACGCTTTTCATGGTAAAGTTAAACGCTTATAGATCCGCAACCAAATACCATAGAGAGTTGATTTTAGTTTCATTTAACAGAGAAAGGCGGGCATTGCATATTGCAAAAGGAATTTTAGAAATTGGAATTACGGTTTAGTCACAGTCGAGTTGCAAAGTTGGTGACAATCACGAAGAATTTTGATGGCGTCACAGCGACCGATGCGCGCGCACGCATTGGCCAACTTAGCTTCCCGCGCTTTCTCATACCTAACTGTCTGGCGGCTTCAGTCGCTTGATGCTGTCGGTTGTGAGCGGTATAATTTTGCGGTTTCTAAATGTTGTTTCGTAGAAATTTCTAGAAACTACCAAAATGAGTCAGCGAAATGATTTTTTGAAGCGGAGACGAAATCGAGAGCTCAACGTCAAATAAATGAGGAAGGGAAGAACGAGAAGAAAGAAAGAGCAAAGCAGTTGCGGAAAGAACGAGCAAAACAATATTATGAGAAGAATAAACAAAAGAAGAATTTTGTCACAAATTATTTCCAAATAAACGAAGGAGCCTTTACATCAGGAGTAAACCAGGGACCTCAAGAACTACTTTAGTCACATAGAGCTATTTTAGTCATAGAAAGTCACAGTTGAGTAAGGTAAGTCGCAGTTAAGTAAGGTACCCCTCAATCCCAGCGGCCGCTTCGCAGAGACAGCCTCCCGTCGAATTTCTTTTGTTATAAACTTGGAACTGAAGGGAAAATTGTGCATTAACATGAAGTTGTTATGCCTTTGATTTAAATGAATTTTTCGTGTACTCATTATTTCTTTATAAATATGTGATATATTTATTCATGTCATGGAATTCTCTATAAATTCGCATATTTTAATATATTGGAAACCATAAGCTTTAAATTGGTTAAGCAAAAGCAGAAGTTTTCGGATCGCTTAAAATCAAATCAAAATTAAAGGAATTAAACTACCAGTGCTGCTAGAATTTAAATGGTTTGTTTCGCTACCCTATCGTGATAAAGGAATTAAACTCCCAGTTCTGCTCGTATTTAAGTGGTTTGTTTCGCTACCTTATCGTGATTATCTTAATAGAAATCATGACCAGGTCTATTGCCGACGCGATTTGATATATTGATAACCAGCCGGATGGAATTTGACTGAACTGCAAGTGCACACATTTGATTAAGTACCCAAAAGACGTGAAGAAAATTCCAAATATTTATAGCGGAAAACCATTTTTTAAAAATAATATATCCTGGCCGAGATTGTTGGGTGCTTTTTACAGCCTTGGATAGATGCTTAATTTGATTAGATTAGGTTATATTAACGTCCCGCTTCGAAGCAACACGAGGGCTATTTAGGGACGGACCTCGTAATTTTGAATCGCGGTCAGATGACGAGGACGACACCTGAGCTGGCACCCCCTCTCCAAACTTCCGCTCCACACCAACGGGAGGACGTTTGCCACTACGTATGATTTAGCGTGCAACAGGTCCCATACACGGAGGATCTTCAATGGAATCGGGTTCGAACCTGCAACCCTTCGGTCCCGACCTTACCACTAGGCCACCGCGGCCATGCTTAAGTTGAAGAAAAGGCAGCAAACTATGATGCTGTTGACCCAATTGGAGATATATTTGTTCAAATGTATTTTGCATATCAAATTACAGTAGCTTTGTGAATCCAAATGAACATCCTCACTCACCCAGCAGTACAAAAATATTGTACAATATTGTACGATATCGAACAATATTCGCAATATTGTATAATATTATACAATATCATATAATATTGGACAATATCGTGCAACATGTTGTGCTACCTGGGTCTTATCCATGTCGTAATTATTAAGAAGCTTAGTGGCGCGCATCATCAGATAGATCACATTGTTCCTTACAACAGTTGCTCTATTATGGCGCTTACTATACCGCGAATCCATCCAACAGAGGCTGTTATCATTCCTTTTTATAGACACCCTTTAATGAAGTGTCGCGTATTATGCACACTACAAGCTGTATTGGAAACCCAAACACGTAACATATTAAATCCCTACCCGCGTTCTTGTACAGTCTCCCTATAAAAAGAGAACCAAATCTTTCCATCTTTTTATGTGCTACTAAAGTTATAAAGTTTTGCATCACCGTATGCAAGAAAACAAAAGAAATTGATCGTATCCAGTATCTTACACCCTGACCCACCACTACATAATAGTTTCCTTACTATATCATGTATTGTATATTACCAACCCTTTACAACAACTGCCAACACCTTGAACACTTGCGATTACATGATAATTATAAATGAAATTTACTCATAAAACTTATACGTATATTATTAATTGTTTACGTAATAGTTGTTCAAAGTGTGCATGTATTTTTCTGAAGCCCCTTGTATTTTTTAAAAATTGTCCCACCTTTAATTGAAAAGTTTTTGATTAATTGCTAGTTTGTAGTTAATTATGCTAATTAATAGTTTTAATTTTTGTTTAATTAAGAAATTATCTATGTCGTGAATTTAGAAAATAACTATAACTGCATACGACAAGCTTAAAAAAAGCATGTGTAATATCACGTTAATAATTGATTAATGCACACTTGATATACTTTGCATATGTCAATTTTCATCAAAATATACTTTTATTATTAATCTCTTAGGATCAGGAACACAGTCATGATGTATTGCGTACTTAAAAAATGCTCATCACTCACAGCGGTTTTTCACAGTTACTTTACAGAGTTTTGATAATCGATCATATTTTTTATGATATACATGATCAACTTATTGAACTGCATATTAGAATTAATGGTGCGGATATTTCGACAAAAGAAACTTTTGCTCATCACGAAACTTTCAGTTCTTTCAAACTGCAAGAAATAGCAGCAGTTGCCAAGAGACGCATTTATCATTTTTTATATTTGCGAAATATTAATGTGAAAGGTATTGTATAGTCTTGAGCTTAAATACTTTCACGGTGGCGAACTAAAACAAAATTGTTTTATTTTCTTTAAATGGAAAAAGAAAATTTGATGAAGCACAACTCTAATGGTTACTGTACATTTTTTCTTACTTGCATTAAAAAAGTGTTTACGGAAGAAAAAAAATCATCACTCCTTTTTTATATTAATCTTTATTTTTAGCTTTCGTGTAGCGAAACTGTTTTTAATAGACAAATTAATGATAGAAATTTTCTAACTTTTTTATTAAGTTAACAAAAATTTAGTAAGGTGGTTTATGAAAAATTTGAAAACTAACAAATATAAGGCACATTATTTTTGTTTCTCGAAAATGCCCTTTTTTAATTTTTTGGTGCATTTAGTTCATGTACGCTGTTACTAAACTTCAAATGAAAGCTAAGTGGAGTATTGCGACCTCAGATCTCCCTACTGAGAGCTATAAAATATACACTTTTTGACAGATTTTTTTATTGATATTGTGCCGTTTGATGTTTACGCCTCTCTTTAATCATTCCATATCTCATATGACAAATGAGAATCCGATCAATTAACCTTCATTAATTCTAATTTTTTCGGTCAAAATTTCAAATTCGCATTTAGTTGTGTTGCTGTTTTTTCAAACTAATTAAATTCTTGGGCGTAATTTTGTTGGATTGATGACTTTTTATATAAATCCAATACGGCCGTAATAAATAAGTAATTTTTGTCGGAAAATTTTAGTGATAGTCTTAATGTTATATATATATATATATATAACCTGGCTAAAGCTTGTCCACAGCCAAGCTGCTATTTTAATTGCTGAGAACTCCATTTACTTGGTCTGCCTATTTCAATACTTTTAATAACAACAGAGTTTTTTTACTTGTTGACATATAATTGCTTAAACTTGATTTTTTGTTCATGGTATCTTTAGTATTTTCTATTTTCTATTTTTTAGATTTTATTTAGAATTGATGTATTGTTCAGATAATGATTTTTTAGTATAGGATTTGATTCTTGATATGTTTTGTTTACTTTATCTCTGTATGATTATATACAAGTTATATTTGGATTTATATTATATATATATATATATATATATATATATATAGATCGTTATCTGAAGTATAGAGCAAACATCTAGAATAGGAAGGCAGCCGTTGATTCAATACCTTATTCCAATTTCGATTTATCCAGTTTAAAGATGATAATGTAGATTATATGTATGAAGTTAATAGTTGTAATAATATCTTTAAAAGTAAATTCCATTCCATGGCCATGAATGAAATTTACACGCAAAGGCAACGTGTTAACGGAACGGAATTACATGGTGAAAAAGGAACGTTACAACACTTTACTTTATACTTTTATACTAGTTCGAAAAGGGGAAAAGTCCCGCTCGCCAGAGCTGATTGAATCCGGACTTCTTCCAGTTACAGCGGCAGTTATTTTTATACTAGAGCTTAAGTAGAAATAATTTGATGAATTAAAAGTTAAGAAACGTTTTTAAAACTAGGAATAATTCAAATCATTACATATATATTATGAGAATGCACTAGAATATATATTATTAAGGTTAATTTTTTTCATATGTGCTTCGAATTTTATAAATAAATTGCATTTCTTACAATGGCTATGGACGAGTTTTCTGGTTTGTTTACATGCCTGTAATACGTATTTCTGGTGTAATGCTAAGCCAATGGAATTTCAAAGCGGAAGTCCAACATACAAGCAGATAAAATCAAGGTTTTTAACATAAGTAAATAAACCAGAAAACTCGTCCATAGTTTTTGAAATATAAATATTTATAAAGCAAGTTCCAGCTTTATCGATCGGAAGATAGTTAATTTGTTAATACCAGAAGTGAATTCAATTCAACGCTGTCACAGTTTGACAACAAACGCGACTGCGCATGTCATCTAACTACACGTTATCTTACGATATACTTTAACATCATGCGCATTTACTTTGTTTCAACAGAGCTTCATTTCTGCGTTTGCTTTTCATCACGCGCCTGCGTAGAAACAGGAGTAATATTAAAAGCTTCTGCGTGTCATCTTTGGAATTCTCTTTTTGACTCAGCAGTGCGATGTCGACATTATCTAAGTTTGACTATTTACTTTAACTTTATTTCAAATATTTTGTTATGATTTATTAAAGTTTATTTGGTTTATAATATGCGTTAGTCATTCGGAGAGGCACAAGCTAGTTGGATACATAATATTTGTGGAAAATAACATCGAGTATTGACATGATTCAAGAGTTGACTGCAATATAAGATTTAACACAAGTCACAACTATAACTTCAACTAAAAGATTCTCAATGGATTTCAGAGTTAAATCTTTGCGTCACATTTGACTTCTACCATGTAAGCATAATTAATTTCAAAACCCAGTTATCGGGATTCTGTTGTACTATAAGTTTCTGCCGATATTCCCAGAGACAGATTAAGATATATATATATATATATATATATATATATATATATATATATATATATATATAGTATATTTCTTAATGATAATAATAAGATGAATTTACGGAACATAACATCTATGTGGCAAGCATCACATACAACTGCCCTAAGATTTAACTGAACTTTATCATAATAATGTGGCGTCACGTTCTTTTTCCTCCTGCAACATGCGCAAAGGACTCCAAAATGAAGCACTTGAACCTTATTGGTTCCAAGGAAACATAAGAATAAATTTTCAAAGCTGTTGTGGGGATATGCATTACTTGAAATTAATAAGGTTACTCCGAAGAATAAACTGCCCCTCTAGACAAATGCAAAATAAAACAATTAACTGTCTTTTTCGGATAAACTTTCGAATAGAATGTATCAAAAATAATAGGATACGACAATCGTCTGTTTAAAGATCTAATTTGCGAATTATACGAAACGGAACAAAAACATTCGTTAATTCGTAAAATCAAATCAGAGAATGTCGTTTGAAGGAAATTCATCTATAATATCTTATATAATATATCTGCAGAGACAAATCATGGCGGTACGACTTGGACAAAGTCTATTTCATTTTTTAACACAAAAATATTTTTTAAGTATCTAGTAAAACTTACGATTACAGAAGGGATATCGTCGTAGATGACAATGCGCTCCACAGATCGTATTTGTTCTCCGACGTCTTTACTGAATTTGTTGTGGTTTCCGAGGTGGATTCTCCAAGAATCAGGTTTTCGCATGCTGTAAAAGAAACACATAAGTGTACAAAACACCTCTAATTAATTAATAAAATAATATACCTGAAGGATTCTTTTTATTCCTGCAAATGCGTTCACAAAAAACATGTATGCGCTTGGTAAATATGTGAATATTTGAGGCGTAACAGTGAAAAACTATGAAAAAGTATTAGCAGAAAGGCTAGACATTTCATTAAAAATACTGTTTGTAATTTGGTATATTCCAATTGATATCTGTCCATTCGATTCAAAGAATTGAACTGAATAAAGAAAAAAAATCAACTCTTCCAAAAGATGAATGAATAAATCCTAAGAATAATTTATACAGGGTGATTCGAAAGTGTTCCGACAAACTTTAAGGGTAAGTCAGGCATATCGTAAAAGAGGCTGAGATTGTGTCAGATGGGGTCAGAATGTGGCAAAGCGGGTTTTTTGCTAGGTGTCAATTATTTGCTAACAGTGAAAGTCAGGAGTTTCTCCAGATACTATCAATTAGTGCCATGTTTATCAACTATTGGTTTTCATTGTTAGCCTGAAGAATACACATGCCCTCAAAAACCCATGTTAGCTCATCCTCATTGGGGTAAATTACCCCTGACAGTCCTCCAGGATGTCAATTTATCTCTATATACTGGAGGTAAAGTCAAACTTCTACGTCAGTTACTACCCAAGTGCTCCAGGGGATGTTTGACAAAAGTAACTGTCACACATCCCTTTAACAAGAGTCCTTGGCTCATGATTTTGGTTAATTAAATTAGATCAAGTGGCATTAAACAGAAACAATTTATTTTTAATTCTTCCTTGATTGCAAGTTCGTACGCATTACCTTTCTGCTTGTAAGTTCCAAGGAAAACTAATTTATTTTGGTTTGCTTGATGTACCCTAAAGTTTGCCGAGACGCTTTCGAATCACGCAGTGGATGTGTCTCTAGATATAGTATAAAAAACGGAAAAATATTTACGTAAAATAGGATAGGTATTTCATTAAAAAAATGGGTCTATAATTTGATATAATCCTCTCGATATTATTTCTATAAAATAGTTTAGAACTTAATACATGTTTTAGGAATAAAGATGTTTATTCCTAAAACATTTATTAAGATATCCTAAAAATAATTTGTATACAATATTTACGAATATATGCTTTATCTAATGCATTAGAAGAAAGTGTATCAAAGTCAATGATAGGTAACTTTGAGAAGTAAATGTGTTACCATCATTTTTTACATTTGTTCTCTTTTAAGGAAATTGATTTCTGTTCTAAGATGGAAAGTTTAAGCTAATTTAGTTTAAATATGGGTTCTTATTCAAAAATCTTCTTACCTAATTGAAGAATTGAAATTTAGTGTACAAACATTATTGTTACATAATAATTTCATAAATCATAAATAAATTAATAATGTTAATTGATAATACATAATATTATTATTAATAACAAATATTATTCAAATTGGTTAAAATCATTGATTACTAATATTGATTTATAATATTAATTTCATTTTATATAAAGAGAAAATCCTATTCTTCTCTCTAATCAATCTAATCTTCTCATTTATAGAAATGTATATTTTATAAGTATAAGTGAATAAAAGAACTAGTTCATGAGTGAAGAAGAATAATTACATTACATTACATTACACCACCTGCATCTCCGAGTTTAGAGCCATTTGTCTCTTTGAAGAAGAATAATGTAATGATTTATGAAATCTTTATATAAAACTCTAATTTTTTTAAATTTTTTTATTTACAAGTAAAAACGCTGTATTTTTACATGTCTGTGCAGAGACTAATTTTCTTTATAAAGAAAAAGAGATATATCGATGTATTTGACTAATATAAATAGAGACAAAAAATATGTATCAGATTTGTAGTCACCATCATGAATATTAGCATTTCCCCTCTACTATTGCATTTATTATCGAGGTGATAATCTTTACAAATTTTTTGTCGGACATATTTTATGTATCAGGGCTTTTGCATAAAGCAATAAATGCCGTATGTACCAAAAAGCCTTTATTTTATATTGAAAATCCGTTCTCACCAGCTTTTTAATGACCAATTTAATTTTATGCAAAAAACTAACTATTTACGGGAATAACTGTACATGACCAATACCAGTATGGATTTTTTTCAATAGTTGAAATCGGTTCTATCTTCGACTTTCTCTCCCATTTACGCTATATGGCGCGTTTTGTGGTTTACTTCGTAGTATAGTGAAGGGAATAGTGTATGCATTTTGGAAGTCTTCCCTGAAACAGGTTGGATCCAAAATTTAATGCAGTTTACAATTTTGATATCAGGACACCTTGACATACACACAAATAGCCAGGCTGGCAAACAGTAAACCTTACCTTTTGCCGTATTTGGTTCAAAATTAATCAAAAGCATTATTAAAAATAATGCTCTTAACTATTTTTAAGCTCTGAAATTATGATTATAAAACAACATGCCAAATTTAATCCATATATCTCGTTGAGAATTTGAAGTATTTTGTAGGTATGTGCACAGGCAGACAGGCAGGCAGGCAAGCAGACAGACGGATCGCCTCCCCATGTCCCCATGCCTGATGCCATGACAGCAACTGTACCGGTTGGGTGGACATGGGACAAAGACAGACAGACAAAACGCCTTTCATGCCCCCGGACCTGAAGCCAGTACAACAACCGAACTGGTTGAGTGGACATGGGACAAGACAGACGGACGGACGCACGGGCAGACAGAACGCAATCCCATGTCTCCGTGTCTGATGCAATGACAGCAACTGTACCGGTTGGGTGGACATGGGACAAGGACACACAGACAGAACGCCGCCCATGCCCCCGTACCTGAAACCAGTACAGCAACCGTACCGGTTGAGTGGACATGGGACAAGACAGACAGACACTCTTCTTTCGCAAGGTATTAAACAGCAAATCTTGTGGACATGAATTTACTTACATGGTATCCTGGAAACAATGAGCTGCTGAGAGAACCCACTGGGCATTGATGAGAGCACCTCCACAGGTGTGTCCATTAGGCACGATGAATTTAATCTGGAGGTCAGCCATCCAAGGCCAACTGCCCTGCAATGCCTCCATTCCTCCGACAATTCGGTCGTAATCAGAGTAGGCCAAAGGTTTGATATCTGGAAGACCACACTCTGTATCATCTGTTATCAAACCTGGTGAAGAGAAAAACACAATCGAACGGATTAGTGAGATAGTGTAGTTAATCTGCAGAGTTGTTGAGAAAAAGTATTATTTGTTAGAAATTTTTTGACTTTAATTCTAATCAATCTAATGGAAATGGAAAAAAATCTTACATTCCAGAATATAATAATTCAATTTTACTACAAAAGTTTACCTAACATGTTGTCAAACTGAGAAAACCAACAACGGTTAGCACTGGAATACTAATTCTGCACTTCGATGAAATCATTTCTAAGCGATTTCATCAAAGACACAGAATTATACAGAAAACACAAATAAATAAAAATTATCTTACCAAATAAAGACAATACGTATGAAATGATTAATAGATATTTATTGAGTTTCTAAAATTTAAATATTAGATTACTAGTTTTATACAAGATATACTAACCTCGCGCATTTTACAAACTTAAATGTAAAATCCCTGAAGTTTCAAATAAATATCTTGCTCATTAGACAAGTTTTCAACAAGAAATAACAATTTCTGATTTTAAGTCTAGAATTTTGAATTGAAACAACTTTTATGAGCTGTAAAATATACCGTTTGAAAATTTTATTCAAATCCTCGCTCACAGCATTTTCACTTCAATATCTGTATCTGACTTCAACTAAACAGAAAATAAACACAAATCCAATCTTTGAGCGCTTAAAATACAAAAATTCTGCAAACACCAGATACCTGTAACAACACCTCCGATATTCAGTAGAACCCATCATTCCAGTTATGGCATACCAAACCCTTCGTAAAATCGAAGACACTCAAATACAAGTTTTGAAGCATCTGTAGTGTTAAAGAAGCAAATTATTCGAGCGAAAAAGCTTATTTTGGAAATCGCTATTTGCATATCCAGGAAACGGCGAAAGAGTGGAATAGAAAATTTACTCAATTCTATAAACGGAACTTTCAAGCGTGAAACTGGGACCGGTATAAATATTTAAATATAGAGCGAATTTATTTAGGTTGTAAACGATGTGCGAAGTATTTCGAACGGTTTTTAAACTATAGGGAATTTGAGTTTCTTTCTTTACACATTGGTTTTGATGTATCAAGAATATTCTTCTATTTTGTTTCAGTCGACTTACGTAAATCAACCAATCGCTTGCGTTTCATTCGACAAAGTTACACACTTCTTTCTGGAAGTCTTTTTATCTTTTGCTGTGCATAATATATAATGCAGAGGCTTTGCTGTAATATTTTCTTTCAAAATAATCGTCTGCAAAAAATATTCGTGTTAAAATTTTAATAATATTTTTATGGTCATTCACTAATTCTTAAATTTAATGAGAAATTTGTAAGAAAGGCATTGTTTCTCGAAAGAGCCAGAACTTTAACTATGGACGAGTTTTCTGTTTTGTTTATTTGGGATTATGTAGAATTTCAGTGCCCAGGACCGATTTCAGGTGTAATGTAATGCTTCATCAAAGGCGAACGGAAGTGGACCTCGGCACGAATGTTCTGAGCACTCAAAATAAATAAAAAAAAATAAAAAATAAAAAAAAACCAGAAAAGTCTTCCATACTGTGTCAAATGAAAGTTTTTAAAAAAGAAGAAAAATCTTTAGGTGTCTTTTTGATTAATTTTATATTGTCAGAATTTTATTCTGCATTTTTTGCTTCCACATTTTAATTAAGCATTTGACATTTATGTTATTTATTACGAATACCAGATAATTAATTTTTGCATGCTTGAAAACTACTTTGAATCTCATTCTTCTGAAAGCAGAGAGAATTGTTTTCTGAGATAATTTTATAGTATGTGTCGAAATAAACGATGTTGTGACGATGTGGGACAATTTTTTTTTCATTGACCGAAATTTTAAATGGGCGAAAGAAAAAAAATATTATGGGTTAAAATGATACAAAATAAATAACCAACAAATATAATGAAATATTAGGAGATTCTCTAGGTTGTCAGGCCTAACTATATGCAAAATTCTCTTAGTGAACAAAATTAATTCGTGGGTTTTTCAAAAATGAATTTTTTTTGTCGGGAAAATGCTGTTAAAGTATCAAATACCATCTGGGCTTATCTCTTTACGTTAATAGAATTAAAATTGTCTAATAGTCTCCCTTTTAGCACATACTGAGTTGGGATAGTTAAAAATTCCAAACAGGGCGTTGCATATCAAACAAGCTTTCAACTTCGAATACTAGGCTTGTGATTTAAATTGAGATAGAAAGAATATGAAATCAAAGCTGATTAATGGATTGTAAAGTATTCTTTTTGGAAATTATTTGAATTTTTACTTTCTCGTATACGAAGTATACAAAGAGAAAGTATTGCAATCGTAAAAAAATTCGAACTCGAGATTTTGACGAATCTTCACGTTTTAGACCTCCCTGAGTCCGAAAAACACAATTTCGGAATTATGTCTGTCTGTGTGTCTGTGAACACGATAACTCGAAAACTATTAGAGCTACGGGGATGAAATTTGGTATGTGGTCTTTACACGTAATGTGTAGGTTTCTATCAAATTTTGGACAAAATCCATCAACGGGAAATCTGTCTGTTTGTATGACCGCGGTCATGTGAACATTATAACTCAAAAACTTGAATAGCTAGATGGATAATATTTGGTACAAAGTTTTATCGTCATGAATGTAGGTCCGTTTAAAATTTCGGGCCAAATCCGTCAAAGGGTAGACTGTCTGTCGGTACGTATAATTTACGTTTGAAGAGAATCCGTTATCTCCACGCGCATGCATACTGGTTACTGCTGTTCCCGTAATACGGTCTGTCTTGGCTCACTGCCAAATTCTTCTCGAATAAAAGTGAATTAATTATGGAGTGTTTTCTTTTAATTTTTCTTTCATGCCGAAACATTTTCTCAATAAGAGTTGCATATTTGATTTGCGGTTAGTTTATTTTGTATATTTCGTAATGCATTTTTTTCTGAGTGGATTTTGCATTATTTTTACTCTGACAGAACGAAAGTAGTTGTTAAAAGTAAAGTTATGAACTAACAAACCAAAATTAGTGTCAATTGATTTATCAGTTCTGTTCTTCATGCTTTTTTAATTTCTTAAGCACTCTGCCAATGTGCATGATATTTTCAATTACAACTATCGGTAGTAAATATGTAACAATCAGATCGGAGATATTTCTGGTAAGCTAAAAGGCTGCTTAGATGTGTGCAAATCTTTTAGTAACTTACATCATATAATTGAAATTTGGTATGTGGTCTTCTAATTTATCCACGCGGTGGGAGGGGAAACAATACCTTTTTGGGGAAGTATACGAGAAGGTTTAGGGGAGGCCACTCCCGCTGGTTGCATTTCTGTTTCAACGTAAGATGCCAATAAGGAAAAAAAACCTTTGTGCAGTTAAAACAAAAATCTTTTGCAAACACTAGATACCTGCTAACAACACCTACAGTATTGTCTGGAACTCACCATCATTAAACATTTCAGGAATTCAAAGATACTGAAGTTCAGATTTCAAAGGAAGCCTCCGTAGAGTTACAGAAGCAAATTACTCGAGCGAAAAAGTTTATTTTGGAAAACCGCTATTTACATATTCGTAAATCGCTGTAAGGGTGGAAAAAAAAATTGCTCCATTCCGTAAACGGAATTTCAAAACGCGAAACTAGGACAAGCATAAATATTTAAATATGGAGAGAATTTATTTGGGTTGCATGCTATGTGTTGAAAGTAGTTTGAGCGGTTTTTAAACAAAGGCAAATTTAAGAATTCTTCATAAACAACTCCCTTTGATGTTCCAAAACTCTTTAATTCTGCTGCTACAATTTCACATATATCAGCCAGTTTCTTGCATTCCATTCAACGAATTTCTAGATAGTTTTGTTATTTGCAATCAGCAATGAATAAATGCTATGTAGTTTAATGGTATATTTCATTATATTCAGACATTTAGAGCCTTTAGTTTAAAAGCTTAAACTTACTGGACCAGTATGTGAGACGAAATACATTATAGAAAGAAACCAAATATTTTATAAATATTAGTTTCAGTGTAGCGGATTCGAATCAAAGGATTCGGACTTTGACGCTGATGTTCGTCGTGCCTACCTCGGCATTATTGTAAACCAGCTTGTGGCAACTTAAAGACTTGACCGCCAGCGGAGTATATGAGGACGTTCCACCGAGAACTCTTTCTCTCTCTTTTGCCTTTTTATTTCCAGGTTGCCGTCACCCGGTTCCTTCGGTAATTGATGTTCTCTTCACCCATGTTTTGGAGTCCATGGGTTACCCTGACATCCTGAAGCGCCATGACATACCGATTTTAATATTGTTGTTTGTATTAAATAAATTGTTTTATTCATCCAGAGCGCCTTCTGATGTGTGCCACACACCCCACCACCACTTCCGCCACATCCGCACGTATTGTTGATATAATATAAATGAAATTATTGTCTTTGGAAAAATCATCTTCATTATCTCAATGTTCATTTATTTCTGTTTATATATGGATTTTCGTTTATAACATTAAAATGCGGAGGATACTAAATGTATAGTAGTTATTTGATGGAAAATACATTGTATGTGCCAGTCATTGGACAGTGAATGGTCTGCTTGCAATAAATCGGCGAATATTTTGACAAAGAGCGTATCATAGATAGATAGTATATGGAGATACTTAATTATGAGACAGCATGTAAAATCAACTGTTTTTAAGTAAACTGTATGTGTAGAAACCAGTGGTAATCAGTGTAGAGAAGTACAACCCTTGTTCGATTCAAGACTGACTGACACACACGCATTCGTTTTTATTATTAGTAAAGAGAACGGAAATCCGCATTCATATGAAATCGTCAAATGGCAATGATGATATGGCAATCAAACGTCAAATGGCAATATGATCGTCAAATGCTTTTGAAAAATATGTCATACAATTATTTCGAGACTCCAAGCTCATGTTAGTTGAGATTTTGTTACAATAAGAGTTAGATTAATTGTTCCTTTCATATTTTCCATTTCTTACTGTTTATTAGCTTCTTTAGGCAATTAATGAAGAAAATCAATAAAAATGGCTCATTATTCAGATTCAAACCGAAAAAAAACATGCTTAGGTTTATACATCGCCAAAAAGGGGGATAACAGAGCAATGATGGTAACAAATCTCTAAAAAGAAGTTCTTAGTTTAGTTGTTTAATTATATTAAAGTCTCTTTTAGAACAAACACTAGGGCTATTTTGGGACGGACCTCGCAATTTTGAACCCGGTCAGATGACGAGGATAACACCTTAGCTGTCACCTCCCTCTCCAAACTTCCGCACCACACTAGCGCTCTCGTAAATCCATCTGGACTCTAAACTCTATGGGTGAGTTGGTGGACGTGGGTTGTAGGCACCACACCAGAGGGAGGACGTTTGGCCTCCTACATATGACTCAACGTGCAACAGGCCTACATACACGTAGGATCTTCAATGGATTCGTGTTTCTAACCTGGAGGCCTACGGACCCGAAACCGAGACCTTGCCAATAGGCCACTGGAGCTCGGTATTCAACTTAGATAATAAACATTACTAGGCATTGAAAAAACTTGGAGCTTTCCAAGTACTCTAAGCCATAGTGACATCAAAAATCATAATAAAAAGATTTTAATGTTCATCATTTTTTTAAAATGTCGTGCTGAAAACTGTAGGATCTCCACTGGCAACGTAATATACATGTAATCGAATTGGTCAGACGGATATCTGAGTGTTTTAAATTAAATAAGAGAAACAGAAAACGCGATCACAAATGCAGACATATTCTCATATTCTTCTGATTTTAAGCTTTCATATTACTAACTACGCGCTACGAAAATAAAACTACTCACGTGAACATTTTTCTTCGTCTGTTCCATCTCCGCAGTCATCGTTACCATCACAGAGTTTTGAATACTCGACACAATTGCGATTTCTGCATTGCTTCAAGCCAGCGGAACACACATCTGAAACACATGCCATTTAGAGTTGATTAATAAAACGCACATTTCGCAACATCATCATCATGGTATCTCAAAATAACGTCAATAATATCAAAACTAATAATATTTTTTAACAGAAATTCACAGCGGCGGCCCGAGGATCGGGCAACTGCTAGTGGTGTCAAAACCGAGCGTGAAGAAAAAAAGGAGAGCTCCGGTTTATAATTTTCCGAGCTATAATTTTAAATATATCTAGAATTTATAAATTCTCACCATAATATTATTAAGTCATGTTTGCAGGAAAAACAGGCATATTTCTAAGTTCTAAACAAATGAGGTTTGTTCAACATTTAGAATACAGACAGTGTAGAATTTAAAAAATACTTTGGTTGCGTGTGTTTGGGGGGGGCCATATAAAAAATGAGGTTTGTTCAACATTTAGAATACAGACAGTGTAGAATTTAAAAAATACTTTGGTTGTGTGTGTAGGGGGGGCGCCATATAAAAAATGAGGTTTGTTCAACATTTAGAATACAGACAGTATAGAATTTAAAAACTACTTTGGTTGTGTG
>BGPR01000036.1:471368-648016 GCA_013235015.1 Araneus ventricosus | reverse complement strand
CCCCCCCCCCCCCCCCCCCCCCCCCCCCCCCCCCCCCCGGCGGCGCCTTTCCCGGTTGGGAAAGTTACCTCGGGCCACTCCATAAATTCAATTGCATGTTTGGTGGTTTATGAATACCATTTCAAAGCAATAAGTTTTATCACATCTATTTCTAATTGGAAACACCCAACTATATTAAGATCTGTTTGAAACATCAAATTTTATTAAAACCACTTGCGTTCTTTTCAACCTAAATTAATGATGGTGTCAAAACTCTTTTAGATACGGAAAAAATATTGCTACTAATCATATCTTTGAGAAAACAGCTAAACTTCTTTGACTTGCATATTTCAAGAATAATTTAATCAAGCATCGTAAAACGTTGCAATTATATAGATTTTCGACCAAAAAAACCCCAGACATTTTTCTAAAAAAATTTTTTTTTGAAGAACTTCTTGAAATCGCTGAACAGTAATATTCTTTAATAGAAGCTGATGCGTTTTAGCTTTTATGTGGCTTTTACTAGTTTATCGAAATATTTAATTTTTTAGCTTGCATTTCTTTCTTGTACACGAAGTATGTTTAGAGAAAGTGTTTCGCATTGTTTTGATGAATATCGATATTATAAACTTACTTGAGTACATTGTCTACGTCTCTGTCTGCATGTGTTTTAAACGTGGTAACTCAAAAACGCATCGAGCTAGATGAATGAAATTCAGTATGTAGCCTTTACATCAGAATTGTAGATCACGTTTGTAGATGACAAAAAATGCACGTTTCCTAAATACATACTTGTTTTTTCTCATTATACTTTGAAACAGATGGAATGTTCTATTAATACTGAATTAATTTTTAATATAAGCGTTGTCATCCACATTGAGCGACATTTTAACTATTTCTAGCCGCTTTTGACGACCAGATGTTCGCCCATAACA
Source organism: Araneus ventricosus (assembly GCA_013235015.1). Lineage (NCBI taxonomy): Eukaryota > Metazoa > Arthropoda > Arachnida > Araneae > Araneidae > Araneus > Araneus ventricosus. Next base: position 647,102 of record BGPR01000036.1, on the reverse strand, counting down.
TTAATAGCCTGTGGATATGTTAGCAACTTGGCGAAATGAATTGGCGGTTGTAGAGTTTTAGTTTGCGATATATCTCGTCAATAGAGTGTGGTGAAGGGCAAGCGACCATCGATGACATATCTTGACATCATGGTTTTGTTGAAATAAAAATTGTCGAAATCGATCCATTGGTTGGAGCTGGGAAACTGTCTGATGGTTTTTTTCCCATAGAGAATGCACAGTGGAGAAGTATCCTTTCGATTTCTCTCGAAAAATGGAGGGTGGTGGTGGCAGGCGACCATCGATGACGTATCTATGCATCATAAGCGTCCATATGAAATAAAAATTATCGAAAATCAGTCCAGACGTTGGAGATAGGGGACTGGTCCTCCGCGTTTGCCAATTATTTAAATTATATAGATTGCAATAACTTAACTGCTCGTTGACACACGCGTCCAAGGGAAATTTACATCTACGGCATTTATTCACAAGCGCGTTGCAGCTAAGCACAGTAATAATATTGAATGCATTATTTGTGTGCAAATTATTGTACTTTTAACTAAGAATAAGCTTATTTTGGTACGGGGAAGTCAAACTGGCGAATGAAACTAGCAGAGTAGTCAAACTGACATTATTGAAAAGACACTTGTTTCAATTTCTAAGTGGCGGAAAAATCAATTTATCAGGATAATAATATATCCGGAATACACAAAAATTGCAAAATCAAAAAATGACAGTTTCAGGGCTTAAGTGGAAAAGGCCATTTTTTATACTTTTAAAAACTTTTTATCGATGCCAACTGAGAAAACCTTTGAATGAACAAGCTTAAAATAAAACTATTTTTGACCTCAAATTCTATCCGACATTCTTCTCTGAAAGTATTCGAGAATGTCGAGGAGAAATCATTCCAAGTTTTTTCCCAATCTTGACGTAAAAGTATTTTTAAGAAAAGTGCAGATGACAAACACTATCTAAAATTTGGAGTTACGAAATTTTTAGTTTCAAATTCCAAGTTCATAATGATTAAATTTAGATAATTTTTCTGAAAGAATAATGTTTCATCAAATAAAAATGTATGAAAGAGTTTTATAATAATAAGCATACACACTTGTATAAAATTTATGTAAAATTATTAGAATATTTTGAAATGTTTTTTTAAAGATTTTAGCGACAAGTTATTAATTAATTATTGAAACATATTATCATTAGCTCTGAAATGGGACTGTTTTTCAAGTATTAATCAAAATCTTCTACTATTTCTTTATATTTTTGCAATAATTTCTAATAATTTCAGTATTTTTCAAATCAAATATTTAGGGTTGAATTCTTCTAGTTACAGTATTATTATATTAAGATACATATTTAAAAAAGATTAACTTAAAGATTATAATAAGAAAATCACACACGAATTGACAGAACGACGAACAGTCAACCCATTGGCAGAATTTGTCCACAATTTGGAGCAGGTCTACAGTTTTGGCGATAAAACTATATGCCAAATTTCATTTATATTTCTCATTATGTTTTTGAGTTACTGGTGCCACATGCTCACTTACTTTTAACAGTTTTCGTTTAAAATTTGACAGAGATCATCTGCAAATCTAATATTAAAACTGTTGGAGCAAACCAAGATAGAAGTACCAGAAAGTAGTTTGAATTTATAAAAAACTCTTACAAAACTGAAAATAGACATTCATTTTACAAAACGCATTACCCATGACTTATTTACATCGGAACTGAAACTTGAATGGAAAATGCCAGGCTCACAATTCTTAAAACAAAAATATAAATACAGCAATGTGCGTTTTACCAGTGCTGTCTGTTGTGTGAGCCCAAGAAAAACAAAGTGCTAAATTTTATCTTTATAACTTGTTGCGATTTAGAATTATCATGTTCTCATGCTCACAAATTGACAGACCAACAGACTTGTTCTTGACGAATTTGATCCAAAATTTGATAGAAATTTAAAGTTTTATGTATAAAGACTGGATACCAAGTTTCATCTGCCTATCTTATAATATTTTTTACTACTGAGTCCACAGACAGAAGCAGCAGTTTCATAATTTCAGACGTTTTATCCATTCAGGGAGGTCTAAAACGTGGAGAGTCATCAATCCTTCGAGGTAGAACATTTTTGACGTTTGCAATACTATCACAAATTAATTCTGGAAATACCCCAATAATTAAATTTATTGCACTATTTAAAAATAACATGCACTTTCTGACTTCTCAAAAAAATAGAACTTAAAACTAAAATTTTCTATGATAAGAAATAATGTATTTACTTCCCAAAATCATTACAATTACCTTAAAACGACAACAAAAACAAGCAGTAATTGACGGGATTAAAGCTCAAAGCAAATAGGAAATTCCATAATTACTCCAGAGTTATATTGATTAGTGAATCTCTAATAGCAATCAGAAAGAAAATGGTATTCAGAACTAACTTTCTTTTACAACTGTTTCTCGAAGATAAGTAATCTTCGTATTTTGTTGTTCATCTTTACGGAAAGAATCAGAGACTAATCAAGAACGAATTAATTCCGTAAATTGCTGCCTTTTTTACGTATCTTTAAGATAGAGAATTCATTTGCATAAAGTAATTGCTTTTACTATAATTACTTTTCGATTAATGCCATATAAACGAAAAGTAACTAAGTTATTTGAGATACTGATTATAGTGCAAGCTAGATAGTGGTTGGGAGACTTTCAGAACTTCTGTTATGTTGGTAGGTTAGTGCAGCTTAAGACAATAGTTGATTGTAAAAGGCTACAGTGTGCTGAACTCAATGTCGAAAAAGTAAAATTTCATGAAATGAATCGAAACAAAAATGTATACGAAAATCATAAAATGCAATTGACGCTAAAAATGAAATAAAAATTCAATATGGTTTAAAATCGCACTAACTGAAAACTACGAAATTGAACCAGCAGAAGTGTTTTCCTCTCCTCCCTCTCAAATACGTACACAATATGGTGTATTTTCTGTTTAGCTTCGTTGCATTTTGAAGAGAATCAAGCATGCATTTAGGATCTCCGTACAGACCTTCATCTCAATATAGCTCTCAAAATAGCAATAGTCTGACTTCAAAGCAATATATCGAGGGCTAAGAGTTAAAGTGGACCAAGTCCATGTTTTGCCCATTTTGCACCAACGCTGTCATGGTAGGGTAAAAATATTTATTATATTATTATTATATGTTATTATATTATTATTATATGTTATTATATTATTATTAAAACACTCATTATACTATTATTATTATTAGGATTTCAGTACAGACCTTCATCTCAATATATATCTCTCAAAATAGCACTCGTTTAACTTTAAAGCAATATATCGAGGGCTAAGAGTTAAAGTGGACCCAGACCAGGTTTTGCCCATTTTGCACCAACACTGTCATGATAGGGTAAAAATATTTATTATATTATTATTATATGTTATTATATTATTATTAAAATATTTATTATATTATTGTTAAATATTTATTTATTATATTTATTATTGTCAGATTTCCTACATAATAAGAGTTCAAGTCCACAGATCCATTTGTATCCACCAGGCAGCAGGATCAATTAGAAATTCACTGTTATTTTAAATGCAAAGATGCACTCTTCAACTTTGAGAGCTGTTTTCTCGGAAACGAATTTAAGTCTGAACCCTCTATACGGTGGTGACTGTAATCCCACTTGGCCTATCAAATCTAGCCAAATACATAGGGCACGGACTCATGAAAGTGGTATCTCCTGTGGGTCGTAGCGACCTTGGAGTGTCTATGCAATCTGAATTTGGTCCACCATATGGGGGGAGGTGTTGGTTGTCTTCCTGAAACACTCTCTGAGGACATTGGCGCATATTTAAGCTTTGAATGAATGAAAACAAGGGAAACTTCTCCTAATTGCTAAAACACACATCGGTCTACCAGATTTTAATAATGATGGTTAAGAACACAGCCATAGGATAGAGCATATAACATTCTTTCTCCGATTCAGGTTCTTCAGCTAAACTATGCCTTAAGCCACTGGTGGCAAAAATGGGATGCAAAATATTAAATCAAATCAAAATCAAATATGATAAGATGTTGGAATCTTAACCTTTTCGGCCCTAATGGGCATATACGTCCAGGAGATAAGTCTTTATTCCCTATTGGTAAATAAATCCCACTTTTACTTTTATTTGTATGTTTTCAGTGTTCTTAAGAAATTAGGGAATAAAATTATGATTAAAATAACTTTGAAACAATCTCAGATTGCAAATGACGGACTTATGTTTTTGTTGTTTTCGTAACAAGATTATTGTTGCGAAGCTGTAAAGTTGTTTCCCTGACATGCTAATCTTATGGCAGGAAAGAGAGTTTTACAGATGTTTTACTGGAATAGTCCAGTCGACTATACGATTGGGACTATTAAAAGGGGAAAGTGAAAAAACTTCTTCTTTTAGTATGCCAACATTAAATTAAACTACTTTTCATAGTTAAATTTTAATCATGCAAAGTCAGGTCGAAAGTGTTAAAATACTTCAATATTTCTGACAATTCTAAATTTGCTTTCAGTGGAAATTATTCAATATTAAAACATCTTTATTCAAATTCCGAAATACGTTTCTGTAAAAGAAAACAGTGTTAAGGAATCTTTCTATACAGGGTGCCCACTCTAATCATAGCCCAATAGTTAATTTCTAAACCGTTAGAGAAAGCCATATACTTCTAATTAGAAAAATTTGTTAATGATGTAAAGTGTTGTATTTTATGTTGCTTGAGTCAATAATGCCGAGAAAAGTGCGAATTCTAAGTTTTTATACATCATATTTATTTATCATAATTCGTAAAATATTTTAGTTCCATTCTTATGCGACTAAAACTGGTCTTCTTATGAAGCTTTGAATCTCATTATTTTTAGGCAGTCGACGCCCGCTTCGAGCAAGCGCCGTTGATTGGCGGATGTTACTCGAGGCGGTCATTGCAATGTCTACAATCGTCTAATATAATGATATTTAAAACTTCATAACCTGGTCGGTTTTGGTCGCAGACGAGAAGAACTTTTTTAGTTCAAAATTTTATTGTGTCAAGAATATTATACAAGAAATACGAATAATAGAACCGGAGGATTGCATGAAAAGTTATACTTCGTAATTTTTTCAGCAGTAAATTTATTGACTAAAACAACATAAAATATTATTCCGTACACCATTTAAAGCATCCTTCCAATTGGAAGTGTATGCCTATCTCTGACCGTTTCGAAATTAATTGTTAGCCCACGATTAGAGCCCAAACCACTCACTCTATATATTAAATCAGGTCTGAAACCAGTTTTCTGCATTAAATATTACTAATATAAAATAATAAAAAAATAATTAACAGACTGCAAGAGTTAACGCTAGAATCGGAATTAAAACTTGAAATATATAATTAGATAGCATTGATCTAGGTTGTGCAAGACTGAACCTCATGCAGCTGAACTGAGAATACTGTCAAACGTAATTCATTTGGGAAACTAAACAAACCAACTCCAAACAGTGGGCAGGGTAAATACAAACTGTCAACATTGAAGTCGATTGCAGCCAAGGAGATAGTCATGCCATCAACGATAGTGAATAGTGGACACGAAATCGGTCGAAACATTGGCCGCGAATTTAATTTAACATTGTCTTAACTCTGTATCGACTTATTCTGAATGTTCCTATACACTTATCAAAATATTGAAAAGGATAACAATTTATTTCTTGAACCACTACGATTGAAAATTAATTGACTTCTCTGGAATAAAGGTTTATTATTCATATTGAAGGTTAAGTTAGGACATTGATTTACAATTTATTACAAACACACAAGAAAAAGTAAATTCAATAAAAGCAATTTTTTGAAAACAGACTTTTATTAGTACACTCAAACGAAAATTATTTTATTTTCATTATATTTTGCTTTTAGGACTTTAATTTATAATTCATTGTTGGAAATATTATGGAATCTTGAAATCAATTTTTTCTCAGATTCATAACCAGGTAGCTCCACTCGTATGGAATCAAAATTATATTAAATCAACTTAATTAATAGCTGAACTTAATTAGCAGTAAATCGATTGATTTACTGATAATTAATTTCTGATAAATATTAAAATAATTTTTTGTCAACGAGAACGTACAAGTATAAAATAGTTCGAAACTCTAACCCATCAGCGAGGGAATGAAAAATCAATCACAAATCCATCTTTACAAACATGGAGCAAGTCAACTAATGAAAGTACGTAAAGAAAAAACTCGCAACATTATATAATTTTCTTCATACATGACATTATTTCTCCAAAAATACTAACATTTATTTATTTATTTACAACCCGCCCCGGGCCAGCCTACCCAAGAGGGTGTAAGGCCTTCCACAGTCAGGAGGGGAGATATAAAACAAAAGAAATGAACTACATTAAAAAGAAAATTACAAAGAACCCCAAGGGGTGAGCAGAACAATTTAAAAATAATCGTTTACAGCAATAACTCCAAAAAAAGGATAAAGAGCAAAAACACAAAAAAATCAAGAGCAGAAACCCATAGAGCAAAAATACAAAAAGCTTAATATTAAAAACACAAAACACAAAAAGATTAAGAGCAAAAACGCAAAAACTCAAAGAGCAAAAACGTAAAATGCTAAACATTACAAACACAAAACACATACAAAAATTAAAATAACCAACTTAAAATCAATAGCATTTAAAACCAAACAGTTACAAGCAAAAATTGAGAGACAATAAGCATTACACAAACCGCACAGAAGCACACAAGAGAACTAACAAAAACTTTACAATGGACAAGATAACAATTTAAAGGAAAACAAAACAATTCCTAAAACCGTCGAAAACTCGAGAACAGTTAACCGAATATTAGAATGACACCAAATTGAAGAATATAATAATAATAAAAAATTCCAGAAACCGGAACACTCCAATCAAGTCCAAAACTCAGTACTGATTAAGCCTATTGCACATGTCCCCACAGAATCTGAAGATCTTTTCAAGTCGCAAAATGTATTCCCTATTTTTCAATAAATTTTTGAACCACTCGACCCGATGATTCAGTGCGGGTTCTTTTAGATGGCACTCCTTAGTCAGCGGGCGATGAAAAACGTAGTGATCCGCGTCACCTGGTCGACTACAGGGCAAAGTGGTGAGTTTAGTTTTTTGAATCTGTGTAGGTAACAGCGGAATGGACCTTGTTCCGTTAAAAAGTAAACTAAGCATTTGTTGTGGACCAGTAACTTTTTATTTAGGCAGGGCACGAAACTCCTGGCCCTCTTCCCCGAATTTGAGTCATAATTTTCCCAGTTATATTGCCAATCTTTCATTAGATTTTTTTGTAATTTTGAATTTAACACATGAGAGCGGGGTTTGGACATTCATATTCTCGCCATTGACTTCTACAGATGCAATTCAGATTAGTAATATGATATACAGGGTGATTAAAAAAAACGTGGCCAAACTTTAAAGGTTGGCCAGTCATACGATAAGATGGAGTAAGACAAGATGGAGTTATATAAAGCAACCTATGTATAACTTAATACTTTAACTGTTATGTTATGCACCAAATATTTTCTGCTGTTATGTGAAACACATTTACAGTCATTCACATATTTCTTGCAAATCTGAGGGCAGAAACAACTCGCATATTTCTTATATTACAATAACTAGCCATTGTATGACATATGAAACATTGAGAATTCCTTCAATAATTAAAGCCATTTCAATATTTAATGAAAGTACATAAACAAAAGTATGAACAAAACAGCAAATTTCAATTCCAATTTCAGTTTTGAGCAAATCTGCATCAAACAAACAAATAATCTTAAAGAAAAGAAACTTTCATTAAAAAAGTAATGTCTCAAATTTGCATAAGCATGAAAGAGAAAATTTATACAGGGTGTCCCATAAATATTGGTACAAACTTTCAGGGGAGGTCAGGCGTACGATAAGCATCCAAAATCACATAGGAACATGAGCGCGCAAACGCCATCTGGAGGCAGCAGATGGCATTCCAAATAATACAGCGCTGGCTAAAATGCCGGTATCTTTCTGAATCTTAATGGTATTTACCTGAAATTTTTATATAATTTGCCCTATATATCTGACTTTGAAGTTATGAAAGAAAAACTACGCTACGTTTCGCACATGTGCATTAAAAATTATTAACTACAAATGCTCATATTTTCCAATTATTCAAGGTACTTACTTCAAATTTTAATACAATGCTTCTCTAACTTATTATCACGTTTTCTGTAAGATTCATGCAATTTGGTTGAAAATTCTGCAAGTTCTAAGCAAAAAACACGCGGAAAAATTTGCGATCTGTTAAAGAAACCTTTATATCTTCTCGAATATTCGTGCACATCACACAAAATAATTGATGAAAGTTACAAACTATTATCAGCTTTCTGTGAAGCTGGGTGAGCCAAAATTACTTTTCGACTTCATCAATTTTTGGTCAGTTCCCTAATAGCACAAAATGCCCGACAATATCGTTGCGATATCTTCACGATATTGTACGGTATTCAGAATATCGAACAACATCGTAGAGATATCGCTCAATATCTTGTGCTAATTTGGTCCTCTCAATGCCCTCATAAGCGAATTAATGTAAATTATGATTTAAAACCTATTCTTTATATGTTCGAAGTTCGAGGATACATTCGAAAAAAATGTGTAAATTTTAAAAAGTTTCCACAATTTTGGGCAGCGCTGTATCATTTTAAATGCCATCTGTTGGCTCCATATGGCGTTCGTACACCCCTATTTCTATGTAATTTTTGATGTTTATCGTATGTCTGACCTACTCTTAAAATGCGGCAACTTTTTAAAAATCACCCTACATAATAGTTTGATTTCAACTTTCTTAATAGTGCTCATATGGCTTCAAAATGGGATATTTTAGCTTAACAAAACTAAAGTAGACACGGTTTTCTAAAATGCATTTTCCAAACAGGATAAATCATATCGTTTCTGCATTTGAGAAATTTTTCATAATTAATATTACTTCTGCGCTGAAAATGCAATTGATTTAATTTTAAATAAAACAAAAATGAATTAAATCCATTGTCAGAATCAACAGTTCTCGTTTAAATCAGTTGAACTCCTTTTTCACTCCATTTACTGAAGAAAAATTATTTGTTCGCTGGCATTTATTTTCGAAATTTCTTGCAAACTGGACATCGCGTCTACTGTTTACGTTAGTGAAGAGAGAAATCTTTAATATTTTAGAATTTTAAATTGTAAAAGCCAAACATGATACATTTCAATGGATTGATTTGTTGGAATAATTTGTTCTCATAAATATTCAATTATTTATTGTTTAATATTCTTAATTCTAAAATTTGGGCGTCCAATGGTGTTCAGGAACAGCAAAAGGTTTCGTTTACTGTTTGATGCAAAGAAACATAAAAATAACCAAAAACAAATGAATTGCACTTTTTTTAAAACTTAACAACACTTGTACATTCATAAAAAGAAGAAGAAAAAAGAAAGAATTGAATGTCTTTGTTTCAATTAAAAAACAGTTGATTAAAAAAGTTTTCTTTTTTGTTGGTGTGAACTTAAAAGTAAGTCACATACTTTGAACATTTTAATAAAAAAGAACAATTTAATATAATTTATTCTGCAACGAAGGAAAGAAATGTTCTAGAAACTCTTCATACTCTTCAGAGTTTAATTTAGACACATAAAAAATAAACAAAATGTTCGGAGCACCTGCATCACTTGTGGTTGAAAGAAAAAGGCCATGAAATCGTTTTCCTGTGGGTGAATCCAAAGATGTTTAAAGAGGGTATTACACGGTGAATTTCATTGGATTTATTCAACAGAACAATAGTTTTACTTTAAGTAGCATTGCTTTTTGCGTTCCCTTCATTTCCTGCATTTTTTTCCCAAATCATTTAACGTCTTACTGTTTTACTTTTTTTTACTCAGGCTTTTCAATAGTGGCTATTTGCGGATCTGTAAAAAGTTTTTCGTCTTATTTTAATATCGGAATATGTTTTTTTGTCTGAGGAATTAAATGAGCTGTGTAAATAAGATCACAAGAACTATTCTAATTTGAAAACATCAGGAATGCTCTTCCTCGAGTTTTTCTTATTCTTCACATTAAAGTCACTTTCTAACATCACTAACGTCTTTAGTGATGCTACATAAAAAAACACCACTAAAGTTTTTAGTGATGTTCCGGATTGTAAGGTGTTAGTGATCATGTAAACCCATTTCACACAACCACTGTGTAACTTATCTTTAGTGATGTTGTGCATGGTAAGGTGTTAGTGATCATGTGCACCCATTTCACACAACCACTGTGTACTTATCGTTAGTGATGTTCTGCATGGTAAGGTGTTAGTGATCATGTTCATAAACCCAATTCACGCAACCACTCTATACTTATCTTTAGTGATGTTCCGGGCGGGAAGGTGATAGTGCTCATGTTTATAAACCCAGTTCAAGCAACCACTGTGTATTTATCTTTAGTGATGTTCTGCATGGTAAGGTGTTAGTGATCATGTTTATAAACCCAATTCACGCAACCACTCTATACTTATCTTTAGTGATGTTCCGGGCGGGAAGGTGATAGTGCTCATGTTCATAAACCCAATTCACGCAACCACTCTATACTTATCTTTAGTGATGTTCCGGGCGGGAAGGTGATAGTGCTCATGTTTATAAACCCAGTTCACGCAACCACTGTGTACTTATCTTTAGTGATGTTCTGCATGGTAAGGTGTTAGAAATCATGTTCATAAACCCATTTCACGCAACCACTATGTACATATTTTTAGTGATGTTGTGGACATTAAGATGTTAGAGAATTTGATTGCGAGATGAACACTCACCTGTTGTAGATTGTGCGGAATAGGTGATGTTGAAGCCCCTTCTGGAGCCGAAGAAGTCAGTCTTGAGGACCACTTGAAAGGCGACGGAACCTGACACATAATCATAAGGTAGTTGGTCACCACAGTGCATAGCCTTCAATATTCCTCTGCCCTGGGAATCGAAGTCGTGAATGCTGACGGAGTCAGCGCCGCAACCGTCCGTGGCGTCTATGTCCAGTACGTTGAACTTCAGTCGGACATGCTAGGGATGGACACAATGGACATTAAAGCTTTGTCTCTTGATAAAATGAAGAAATTTCGCGCCAGCATATTTAAAATATTAAAGTTATCTGTGTTCCTCAAAGAAGAATACATTTTTTTATGCGGAAGATTTATGGAATGAAAAAAATTACATAGGGATTATTATTACGGATACGAATACAAAATATTTGTGATGTGAATAACCAAAGTGAGTTAGAAAAAAATATTTGTGACATGAATAACTAGAGGTCCTGTGAGCAGTAAATCTCTCTTCCCTCCGCCACCCCCCCAAAATAAGATCTGCTCTGTATTGAAGTCTTTAAATGTTTAGCCGTTTCTCTTAGAATGTGAATTATTTACAAAAGTCTCTGCTTTTATCATCGTCAAAAAATTGTAATTAAATGCCGGCTTTTATCAATGTTAAGAAAATTACAATTAAATTTCTGCTTTTATCAGTTTTAACAAAATTACAATTAAATGTCTGATTTTACCAGTATCAACAATATTACAATTAAATGTCTGCTTTTATCAGCATATTAACAAAATTACAACTAAATGTCTTCTATGGGTATTTTTGGCGACATTATGAATGGAGTTCGGTTTGGATAGAATAGTTGAAAAAACTGAACATTACATGAAACGGAACTATTAAAGCGGCCACCGTATTGAAACGGAAAAAAAACCTTGCATATACGTCGCTTTTAATGACTTCAAGGAACAATAATGCCAAATTCGAAGGAAATTGAACAACGCGTTTGGACGTTATTTCGTAAACAAATTTAAGCTGGGCATTCACGAGAAGGCTAAGCTATGCCATTTGTTCTAAGACCGGTATTTTTCCCACCATTCAAGTCGAAATATAAGGCACGTCACCCACGTTGACTCCAAATTGCGCTACCGCCTCTCTTTGATACCCCATACTTCTTCTCAACCACACGGCGGATTTCTGATTTTCCAGCTTCGTCGCGAGGTCCTAATCTAGACAGAACTATTGTCTTCCCTCTAGCCTCGCAGCGAGGTCCTAATCTAGACAGAACTATTGTCTTCCCTCTAGCCTCGTCGCGAGGTCCTAATCTAGACAGAACTATTGTCTTCCCTCTAGCCTCGCAGCGAGGTCCTCCAAAGGTCATTCGGCCATTCCGCTATGCTAATTTTCATCGGTTTTTCACACTGACGAAAGGTTTTTCCTTCCCGTGTTCCAAAAATTCCAGTGTGGAACAGCGTTTAATGCCCCGCTTTACTGACAAACAGAGGAAATGCCAAACGGTCGAGACAAAAAAGGTCCTGGCTTCGCTCTATCAAATATACAACAAAAAATTTCCAGAAAATAAAATATATTTAATAATTCAAAAAAATTCCAATTATATTGATAATGTTTTTAAAAGCACTCTTTCATTAGATTGCTAAAAAGGAGAAAATAATTTTTTATCAAAAATATAGAGGTCAAACAAAATCGCAAAAGCTTAGGTCTTCATATTATTTTAAAAAAAATTTAATGAATGTTTAAAATGCTAATGTTTAAATGTTCAGTGTGGCTTAATTTCCTTACAGTATGGCTAACAACGCCTCATGCTTCTACGATTTTGTTTTTGACCTCCAATTTTTGATAAAAAAAATATTTTCTACTTTTGGTACATTTATAGCAGCGTCTTTTTATTTATTTTTATTCTTGTTATTTTCTACTATTTGTTTTTTAGTATACTTCATAATGCATTATTATAAATATTGTGGAATGTTATAATTAATTTTTGTTTTAATTCACTACCAGTTGGTGCATATGGAATAAAAATTTACTGGAAATAAATCGATTCATTTATAATTAAGTGCTGAAAATTTTTAAATAATTATTGCTATTCATACGCTATTGAGTACGAATTGATTACGAAGTTCCATCTTCATAAACAAAAATTACAGACATTCACAATCTTAAATTAATGAAAACATTCACACCATAAAAATTCTCCCAATTGGCGCGTCATATCAATCACAACATACAATCTGGATTTACATCCGAATCTTATTGAAAATTACGGAGTGGGATGATTCAGGACAACATCCTCAAAAGATATTATTGATCGGTTAATCTCGGCTAAAGCAGATCGTTTATTCCCTCGTACAATACAAACACGGAATAGACACATGAAAGTTACACACGCTTCTTTTCTCTGATTAAAGGGAAGAGCTATTACTCACCTAATCAATACTGGGCAATTGTCTTCTTTTTGACGGATGAGCCCGTTTGAACACGAAAAGAGGGCGAAAGAGATTGGAATGCGGTAGGAATTTATGTCACCAGAACAGAAAAGTAAAGAAAGGATTGGAAGATACGGGGGTGGGTCGTCTGTTAGAGCTGCAGGATATTATGCTACGTCTAACATATTATAAGATTTTATCTTTTATATTTTAGATATATTTGCGCACTATTCAGTTAGAAGAGTTCGAGTGTTCTACAAGGATAGAAAAACAAAGAAATGTTTATAAGGTCAGTGAGGATTATCAACTAGAACTGCAGATTTATAGCAACCTCTAACTTATTTCATGAGGGGTCCAGAAAGAAACCATTAATTTTATAGAAAACGAAAAACAAAGTCTCCTGGACACGTAGTTAACAATGTTAATACCATTATTTGCATTTTATTGCAATTAAGTATTGAGGTAATACAACAAATCATGATTTTTTAAAAAAATTACTTAAAAAGCAGCTGTAGCATATTTATATAAGAATAATATTTTGAGGAGATAAAAAATATTATAATATTTTAAAAAGTCACACATAAAAATAGAAAAATTACCACGAAAAATTGTTCGGATTAATCCTCTGGCTCTAATACTTCATCGAAAAAAATGTCTTCTTCGTTCTCACCAACTTTAGCATTCAGAAGATTGTCGTAGAATAACCTTGCTTCAAGTTTAATCAGAAATTTCTGTAAATGTTGGAGATCCATACTCCACCGGTGAAATTGGTAAGGGTCTGTAGTACAGTTTTCAATGGTTTGTTCGGCGGTTGCCTTTTTCCTTTTTTCGGAGCTTGCCACACCTCATTAGAATCAATGATTTTCAAAACAGACTGAACTACCCTCTACCACGTAACTTTCTGACTTTCCATCAAGCCCGGACTTGCTCTTCCAGAGGGCGTTTCGGGTTACCTTGAAACTGAAACTAAAACTCTGGAGAAGAAACTGAAACTCACGCCATTACTGTGCTCTTCTAATCTTTTGCTTCTAACTTTATGTACCTGTGTTAGTTCTGTGTTGTGATTTATGTGTAATTCAGTCAATATAATGCTTTTTCAATTTGAAAGCATGATTCAGCGTGTCTTATTTCGTCGTGCGTGATTCAATCGAATGGATTAGTTACAAAGTTTATTGCATATTCGGCGCATGCTCTAACCGGGTCGACAGAAAAGGTAGGTTCTTTTTGATATTCAATTTATTTTGAATAATTCTTACCAATTCTGAATGAAAATAAGATTAATTTCTTGACAAATGTAGTCTCCAAAAAAGTACCCTGATGAGAAGTCACCAGTTTTCCCATGTGAGCACGGAACCTTATCGTTTTTCCTCAGTTGTTCAATACTTGAAACGTGTCATTCTGATGGAATCTTATCGTCCTTCAAGGTTTGAAGTAGATATCGTAAAATTGCATCCATCAAGCTAACAGATGGTGCTGAAACTTTAAAATTAGAAAAATTGGCTCCTCATCGTTTTTCTTCTTTCTGATTTTATATTTTATATCTCGGATACATATGCGCGCGTTTCAGTTCGGAGAGTTCGATTATGCCACGCGAATAGAAAAACGAAGAAAGGATTGTAAGATCCAATAATACTCTAGTATAACTAATTAAGTGTAAGTTGAACAGACATCAAGCAGTTCTGAATTTAATAATGCAGAAAAAAACATCTGGCACTAAAATAAAAATTTTGGTCATATACCTAGATAAAAGACTCTTCCGAGCACGTGCATTTCACAAATATATTTTACTAGCTATTATGCCCGGCGTTGCTCTGGATTAAAATATTTTTGATGTAAAAAATACTTTTGTACAGAAAATTTTAATACCCACAATTCTTTTATCGTCTGAAGCGTTTTTTTGATTAAAATGATAATATCAATTGAACCAAACGATTTTTGCTGATCGTCTGGTTCAATTGATACCGTCGATAGCCAATTTTCTTCATAAATTATTAATATTTGTTGCATAGGTACTTCAAATTTTGTTCATAAATCTTGCTGCATAAGAAAGATTTTAGCGGATGTTTTGTTACAATTAATTAGATAGTAAAGTTTTCATTAAGAAAAAGCGTCAATATAAATATGAATAAAAAATAAAAAACTTAGTCTTCATCCAGAATTCTACTAACGTAATCTAGCAACAGTTCTTCTTATGTATTCTTGTTCTTCGCCAATAAAAAAATTGTTATAAAATGGGAATTTTACACATAATTATTTAATTTTTGAAAAATTATTAAAATGAGGGCAACGAATTAAACGGAAATGCAACTTGTGTCATGAAAATCTAATTTTTTAAACTTTTAATATGGTGTAAAAATAGCTTTCGTGAGATAATTCATATTTTCGAAAAATATCACGGAAAATGCCAAAATCTTGCTTAATTTCCAGTTTACTGAAATTTTAAATAGCTTTGGGGCTTTTAAAAGTTGAATGTGATCTTTCTCTTCTTATATAAAATATATTTATAAAAAGAAGCAAAAACTTCAGAAAAAAGGTAAATTAGTTGAAACTCTAACTGTCCCCTAGCAACGGAGTAGCTTTAAGTATGAGTTATTTCAAAATCGTTTGCATGTAATCAATTATTTATTAAATTTTGAAAAATTTATAAAAATTGAAGGCAAAATGAAAAGAGATAAAATTGGTATCATTGAGAAGGTAAAATTTTGAACTTTAAGTTGGTATATAAATATTTTTTTGGGATAATTTGCTCCGAACTTACTGCGGGAAAACGGTTTCGGTTAATTTTTAATTAACTGACTGTTTAATTAGCTTTTTCACTTTGAAAAGTTGACAGGTATCTTCCTCTTGTTTTAAATAATATGTGTGCAAAATTTGGTTGAAATCGGTCCAGTGGTTTAGGAGGAGATATGGAATATAACCACATACATACCACATACATACAATGACTTTTATTTATATTAAGGTATCCGACTGTGTTCGGAGACATTTTTTTGAAAAATAACTTATATATATATTAATGTTATTTTTCAACTGCATATGTTTTAAAACTATGAAAATATTGTAAAATTAGGCATTCAAAATAATATTTAAAAAAAACTGAGAAATGTGAAGAAAAATGACTAAAATATTTGCCTTACGCTAACAGTTATAGACAAAATCATATTCTAAATATACATAAATCCTTGTAGGAGTACGTTTTTATGACAGTTATCTGTGTTATGCTCTAAAATATTTCTTATACTTCAAAATAATTTTGAGATATAGCTGAACATAGTTACTAAACTGGTAATTTTTCATAAAAAATGCTTTTCGTTTATATTTAAGCACTTAAAAATATTACTTGATTTTAAAATTGACCTTAGTTTTTAGAGGAAAATATCGAGCATATTACAGAAAATAATCTCAGAAAATTTCATATCAATTCTTGAATAACTGTTTGAGAAATCATTGTTACGGTCAACAGTTTTCCTCAAAAATATCATTTCTCAGAAAACACATTTCAAGTTTTCATGCAACATAAAATAATGCTTACAGTTCGGTAATGAAACAGCTGTAACTCCATTTGTAATTCACGTAGAGTAAAAAGTGAGACAGTTTTAGAAAGCTGGTTAAACAGGCTACAAAATTAAGTCATAAAACGTTTTTTGATAATTTCGTCAAAAACGACGATTTTAAAGCAGTTGGATAGATTACGCAGTTTATTATTTTTAGGCTAGCAAGTCAGTATTCGTAGAATATTCTTGTAATTCGTAAAATAATTATTAATTTCCTTTATTATTAAATTTTAACTACAATTGGCTGAGTGTCATTCGGACAAATGGGTTCCGTACAGTGGCATAGCTGCAACTTTTGCCTCTCGGGGATAATTCGCAAAATGCCACCTTTCTTTTATAAGGTACATAAGACGCGTGGACTTCAAAATAATAATGATAAAAAGTCAAGAATTTTTTATTAGTAATGTAATTCGTCATTTCACGTCCTTCATCTCTTCAGATAGGTTATGAAGTCACACACCCATCACCAGTCATTCTTCCACGTATCAGCCATATAGCGACAAAAGGCGAAAAATACGAATTAGTAACGTTAGTTATTTTTTTATGCATACAGTGAATGAGCAGTGTCGCTGCTGTTTTTAGTTATAAAATTATTTTCCTGAATATCTGATTTTACTCCCACTTTCCAAATGCCGCTCGGAGGGGTGCACCACCACCGCCGCCCTTTAGCTACGCCACTGATTCAGCAGATATAAAATGGACGGATTACAGTTAGTTTTTCATACATTTTAAGACCATTTTATACCTTATAAATGATAGTATTTTTTGATTTTAAAAAATAAATTATTAGTTAAATAATTAAAAAATAAGACTAATCACCATGCCAGCCGGTGCCTGCAGCTGATACGAGCACTGCACGTAATCGGGGTAGCCCTCATTTTTTTCAAATCCAGGACTGTACAAATTTCCTTGTCCCCTGACTTGAATAACCTTTGGCTTTGGGAACTGCGTCCGCATCTCGTCGATGCTCATACATCCTTCAGGCAGAACTGTAAAAGAATTTTACATGTTTTATGAAATAAAATCAAGTTTTCGTTTAATGATTATAGCATAATTCATTGATATTTTAAAAGAGTTAAAAACTTTGTATAATACCTCTCGTTGGTTTTTTTCTTTCTCAAACTTAAATCACTTGATGTTTTCCTAATTCGAAATTCAATTATTGCGATGACTATGACAGTCACCAGTTAGATTCTACCGCTACTGTTCACCCGAATCAATTCACATTTTAGTAAATAATAAAGAGATTTCAGTATCTTGATTTTGTCACAGGAAGGAGAGAAATCGCCATTTTTTGCGGACTTTATCGAAATATGCGAGCCATTTTTCAGCTTAGTGTTAAGCACTGGCTCATTAATATCTCAAGGCTATGGTTGGTCACATATGCTTAGTAGAAGCAATTTACAGTACAAGTGAGATAAATTTGCAATTAATTAAAGACAGACAAAAATTTAAAACAAATTAATAATCATAAATATAGGATACCATCACACTTTTGGGATAAACATATATTTATGAAATTTTCTAACATTGATGAGTGCCCACCAGTGACATAATGGCCATGGCATGGCATCACTGAGCAACATGAATCGGTAATGGCGTCCATCACCTGGATGAGCTCTTAACTAGCATTTTTCAAATAAATGGTGCCTTTCAAAAACCAATGTTTGCTTCAGCAATCAATTGCTCGATGCTTTTGGGCAGGCTGTTGTAGTGTTTCCTGTTTTTCATCCGAGCAAAACAGAAATATGAGCTTTATTGCTGTCAGAAAGTCCACCAGGAAGACAACCTACCACATGTATTTGAACAAAATTAGATCTCTGGTGCTCCAAGCTCGCTTTCACCAACAGAAGATAGTCTGGCGCAGTATAGCTAACAAATGGCTCTTGCGCTAATAAATCAAACCAAACCAATAGAAGATGCCAGACTTCCCCTACACTATGAATCCTTGACTTTACTTACGACACACCCTTGACTCCAGAGATAAAGATATCCGATTTATGAATCCTTGACAGATGGACTTGACTAGATAATCCTGACCAAGTGGGAATAGAATCAGTACTGCCACAATACACGGATGTAAAGTAAAACCACGGGTAACAGAATTCGGGTTAACCGAAATCCGAGTTTTCCGAAATGCCTCTGAAATTGCAATTCCAAAAAACACGTACTGCACTGCATGGAAATAATCGCGGAGGCGAGACATTTTTTGCAAAGATATCCCTACTTATTTCTTTTATCTTCCCCAAGGAGGCCAGTGATTAGTTTTAGAATACTAAAATTCAAATTAATGGGTATTAGCAATATTAATTACGATTTTTTTACCTGTACCTGTCAGTTTTGGTTCGTATTAATTTTCTCTAAATAATCTTAGGGAGAAAACGGGACAAAAAATAACACGGTACTGAGTAGTGAAATACAGCGACATTCCTGTATACACTGGAAGTATGGCAATCCTAACTATACAAACATATAATACGTATACATACTTACACATATACATACGTACTATACACACATGTAATCCTTGCTTTCAAACTATGTTTTTAAAATCCTAACATTTATTGAGTTTTTGTACGTGTAAGTGAATAATTTAATTAAGTTGAAATTTGCGATTTTTTTTAAATATTTCGTCAGAGCGCAAGAATAAATATGTGAAATTCTGGACTATCCCAAATATGTAATCACGATGTCGTTAGGTTTCGAATTTCAGATTCTTGAGAACGACAGCATCAGCGCCAATAACATAATCTACTGACACAATGAAACGGTGATCGCTTTAAATTCTTTATTCATATTACGCTAGATGGAAAATAAGTGATAGGCCAAGTAAGAGAGATGCAGAATTTCACATTCTAACTCTTTTATCAAACTATCGCCTGTTTATCTAGTAGAACCTCAAGTATTTCCGCTGACTTTGCAAGTCAGAAGAAATTGCTTGGCTTAGCTTTACAGTATTATCACAGGAAGTTTTCTTGAAAATAGATTCTCACTTTCATTTGAATGGAAAGAAACGACATATTATAATCAAGGTTTATTATTATTATATTTTTGTTGAGTTAATTGGAGGTTGGAAAAAATCTTGGAAGACATTTCGTCTGGATTAGTTATTTTTATGGATAATTCTGCATTTTGGTTTAACATAAATTCAATATTTGTCCATAACTCACATTTCCATTTAAAATTATTTGAATAATCTCATGTGGAGTTGGGGAATGTAATCTTCTTATAGAATACTTGAGATTTTCCCATATACGGTACAGTTTTCTTTACTGAAAAGTTGGTACTTTAGTTTCAACTTAGCTTGAAGAGAGTTCTTCAGAGTATTCTTGAGAAATATATTATATATTTCTAAATTTAGTTTTCTGCGCATATTTTAGCCTTTTAAGGATGAATACAAACTATGGTTTCCCATATGATATAATTTTCATATTTTAAAAAGAGTTTGGTCTTTAGATATTCGATAAAAAGTTTGCTGTTTCTCTATAAATTGAGAATCGATGCATTTTAAATCCATTTACTTTTAATTTTTATTTATTTTACTGTAACATACATTTCGAAAGTCTTTTTTATTACTCAATTACATTTCAAATATTGTTAATCGTTTTCTCATAAAGTGATAACTGAATATTATTATTATTCCATTTTCAGATTATGTATCATTTGTGGATCGAGTTTAAACATTTTCCTTTTTCACTTAAAAAAATTGTAAGAACCTTATCTTGTGATCCTATATATTATTTCTAATAGCTTATTTTTCTATTAAAAGGCATGCGAATGCTTCTTTTATTTTTCAAAGTTATTTTACTATACTTTTATATTAGTTTAAAATTCTTAAGTAATGTTTTAGGCAAATCTTCGTTAACTTTTCTTGAATTTGTTTAGGAACCTTTCCCAATAATAAGTGATGAAACTAAAAATATCTTTGCTAAGTTATGATTTTCTTTATCATTTAACTAATTTCGTTACAGAAAATAATACGAAACGAAGCTTCTCTATGTCATATTGAGAGGAAAATAGTTGAAGGCCTCATAAATTTTTGGCGACGAGCATAGATGATTGTGGGCTATTTTTAATGGAAGATGGATGTTTTGCTACAACTTTTATAAATATTTTTTTATACAATTGGAATTTAAGAAATCTGTTTTGCGTTTAAAAAAGAATGTTATATTTTTTAACAATTCCTGTGTGCTGTTATTTAATATGCTGTTTATAGCCCAAACTTATTTGTTGAAAATTAAACATTTTTTAATACTGACAATATATCTGTTTTTTGATCATTTAAGTCACACCACATAAATAACACGAAAATTTATTTCTGGCCTAAAATGTTGTGCCATCTAAATAAAGTGCGATGTCCCAAAACCATCCAAAAGTTAATTGAGCAAATGATCAGTTACTAATTTCCTTGTGGTCAGTTATGAAAATTCCAGGCATTTCTTCCTTCTTTCTTATACTTTTGATTTTGAGGATAACAACTAAAGAACAATTTTCACTGCCACTGAACTTATATAGCTGCAAATGGATTATCAAATCCATATTCTAGATATGGGATTTATTTTTAAATCTATTAGTTTGTATTGTAAATTCTAAGACCTCTCAGTCAAATCTGTTAAATGAAAATATACAACATCTTAATTGTTCTATGTCGTAATTTAACACAGTTCTGTATTTAATTTGCATTTTTTCAAGATTTTAAATTATTTTTATACCCCAGTTATCTATATATACAAAAGAGAAAGTCAATCATTGACTTATCGACGAATCTCCCAAACCACTGGGACTAGAAACATGAAATTTGGCAGGTAGTTGCTTCTTGGGTAGCAGGTTCTCACTAATAAAGGATTTTTCGAAATTTTAATTAGAATTTTATTTAATTAAAAAATTACTTTAAATTTTAGCGTTTTCCCGCAATAACTTCAGAGCATATTATCGCACAAAAAGTATTTTAACATCATCTTAAAGTTCAAAAACTTATCTTTTCAATAATACCAACTTAATTTCCATGTGGCATTCTGCCTACTTTTAATTAATTTTTGAAAATGTTTTCAAAAGTGCTCCAGAGTCAATTCATTCTGCAGCCAGAGGGAAAAATCAAGAATGCTGTACATAAAAAAGTCCTGGTACATTGTATCTTGAAGACTGGGGAAATACAAAAGGTTCCAATAATTAGACTACATGTATGAAGACGCGGGTATCAACCAGTGTGTTAATAAATGTAAGTTTGTATTTTTCTTATGTTGTGTTTATGTTTCAACCCCTACTAGCACAAGATATTGCACGATATCCCTACGACGTTGTCCGATATTCTGAATTCCGTACAATATCGTGAAGATATCGTAAGAATATTGTAGAGCTTCTTGTGCTATTAGGGACCTTTCCTTTTGTCTTCTTGCGACAACTTGATTTGCATTTCTGTTTCATTGTGTCAATATTTTCAGCTGTTTTCATGTCAAAATTCGTCAACAAGAACAATTTTGTGATTATTATTATTGTTTAAAAATTTTAACCAGTTCTGATATCGCGCTTTAAGTTGCACTTCTCCTTCATTGCACCAATATTTTAAGATATTATCATGCCACAGTTTGTAAAAAGAATGGTCTTGTACCTCTTTTTAATTATTTTAATAACTTAACTTGCTTTTATGCAACAATTTAATTTGTACAGTAGAACCCCGGTAGTCCGGACGGTCCATGGAGAATGATGCAAACCCGCATCCCGCGCAGATCCAACCGATGGATCAGAATGTTATTCAAAATATCAAGCTGGGATATCGCAAGTTGCATCTTACGAACATTCTCAATGATCCTGTGCACAATGAAAACTTGGTAAAAACACTGAAAAATGTAAATTTAAAAGATGTCGTGTTCAGTCTTGATAACTGTTGGGCACCTGTGTCTACATTGCTGATCAACAAGTCGTGGACAAATTTGCTTCCCAATTTTATTGATTCTGAAGTTGAAGAAAATGCGCAAACTGAAGAAATTCAGCTTGCATCCCTCATTAACCAATTACAAAACACGAACCCGATGTCTAATACTGAAGCCCTCCAATGGGCTGCTGAGGTTGACGTAAGTTTGGCTCGAAACGAGATTTTAACAGAACGACGAAATTATCAGGACAGTAACAGCAGAAGATGATGATGATGACGACGACGTCACTCCTGTAAACCCTATCAAAATTTCTCATTCTGAGGCTGTGGCGGCACTCATCACTTCAGTACATTATGCTGAAGAGCAAAATTTTGAAGCACACGAAATTATGCTCCTCAGACGTTTAAGAGACAACGCATTTGAATTAAAAATTGGAACGGCCGCGCAAAAAAATCACTGACTTTTTTGACACTGATTATGTTCATTCACTTACATTTGTAGTAATTATGAATGTACATATCATGTTCATACTGTATCATGTCCATTCAATTTAACTATACAATGTTAGTTCATACAGATATACCATAGTACCTATATATACAATTTTTGAAAAAAGTGTTTTACGTTATGTTTTAAAAAACCTCGCCAATCCGGAAATCCCGCTAATCCGGACATCCATGTGCCTGAATTCGTCCGGATTACCGAGGTCCTACTGTATTTCTTATTTATTGTTTCAATGTTTTAAAATGTCCTCATTCCACGATTTATGAGCAAGAATAGCTTTGCATTTTTTCTTTTATTGCGTTAATATTCTTTAGAATATGCACTATCGAAATGAATAACAATCTTTTCCTATAATTTATCGTGAATAAATAAACAATTAACTTTAATAATATTCTAAAAGTCCCTTAATAAACCTTTAGGACAAACGTTTAATAAACAAATGATTTAAAACAAGATAATTTGTCGAAATTAGCAAGTTTAGACAGTAGCAAACAATGCCACTAGTTAAAGTTTACAAATTCAAGTACCGAATATCTCAAGCGGAACAATGAAAACCTTCTATTTAGTTGAATAATTTCAAACACTAAATAAA
This sequence comes from Araneus ventricosus, assembly GCA_013235015.1. NCBI lineage: Eukaryota > Metazoa > Arthropoda > Arachnida > Araneae > Araneidae > Araneus > Araneus ventricosus. Next base: position 623,317 of record BGPR01000036.1, on the reverse strand, counting down.
GCCATATTTACCTTTCCCACAACAGGTGTAAGCCAAACAAAGGAAAACTGCGCCAAGAATCCACATTTTAAAATGTTTATGCGACAACCAGGCAGAATGTAGGCAGATGGAGCATTGATTTTATTCTCGGCAAAAGTGTTCTCGTTATCGCTCAACTCTCTGAGCAGATGGTTGTGTTCCCAGAGATACCAAAGGAATTGTGTGATAGTATTTTAATATCGGATTTTTCATTTCATTGTATTTAAATAATGTGCATTTATATCCGGTTTTCGTAACAGAATTTTGAAGCTTTAGAAATATGTTTAAATGGCTGTTGGAAACGGGGAAAAGAGTTCTAAAAACAGAATTTTTAAAATAAGAACATGCATTTGCAAAAGCTTAGAGTCATTTCATGCATTTAATGTTTAACTGTTTATTTATTTTTAGTTAAACATTTTTATTTCATTTGATTAGATTTGTTTGTATTGTTTGTAAAGAAGCAATATTTTAATCAATTTTTTAACTCACTTCCTGATATCCTAGAGTTCTGGTATTTTGAAAACTTGTGTGTTGCACATATGACAGTACACTATTTTAATATTTTCAGAACTTAATGATCAGTTAATTGATTGATGTAATTTAATTTTGATTCCATATGAGTAGCTGCATCTGGCAATGAATTTTAGGAAACAATTGTTTTCAAGATTACATAATTTCTATAATAAATTATAAATTACAAACTAAGAAAGTAGAATATAATTTAGATGTAAAAATCCTTTTTAGTACATCAATATATGTTTTCCTTCAAAAACTGCTTTTATTTAGCTTATTTTAAATACTATTGTGATTTAAAAAATGAACGAGTATCCCAAGAATAATTCTAATAAATTATTCGATATTATATGAAAATAAATTTAATCTGTATCAAGATATTGTTACCCTAGAGCTCAAAACGATCATTACTCGAAACTTTGCATATTATGGTCTAATTTAGTCTTTTTGTCTTTTTCAAATTTAAATCAAATGAAATTCATTTCGACGACACATTCGATTTATTTCATTTTATTTGAAATAAAAGTAAAATATATAAAGATTGACATTTTCAGTGTGAAATTAACTTTGAAGTTACTCTTAGAATAATTGTAAAGGTCCATGAAAAATATTAATATGGAAAGTTGGTTGAAAACATATTTGTTAACTAATTTAAATTCAGAAGGATAAAATTTGTAGTGTTAAAATATGTGTATTTCAGTTATCAGCCGTCTTTTGCGATCACCTCTCATCCGAGGAGTACTGGTCGCGTTTCATATCAATTAATCCCTAGTGCTCTTCTTGCACTTATAAAGTGAAATTTTGAGGTTCTTGTCCAAAGAAAACAATTTTTTATCAAAACTTTAACAATGGAAAAAAGAAGTGGTTTAATAATTTGTCTAAGCAATGAAAATGGTTTGAATTTCATTTCAGCAAAGAAAGGCGATGTTACAATTCTATATATTTAAAAGGATCAGTCCCAAAACCCAATCATTCGGCCGATTTCACCAATTTTTACTTTTTATGAAAGCTTATGACCTCTACGTCATCAATGGTCGTATGATTCCTACCAACTTCCATTTTCGAGAGAAATGGGTAAAACACTACTTCATTGCACATTCTCTAAGGGAATAACCTTGAAAGACTTCCCCAGCCCGAAACACTGGACTGACTTCACCAATTTTTATTTTACATACGACCCCCACGACCCCCTAGATACATTACCAATAGTCGATTTGTCACCTCTACACCTCTACCTCCCATCTTCGAGAGCAATCCCCAAAACACTACTTCACTGTACATTCTCTATGGGGAAAAACCTTGACGGAGTCAAAACACTGAGCTGACTTCACCAATTTTTATTTTATATGAAAGCCCATGACCCCCTAGGTTCATCATCAATAGTCTCCAAGACATCACTACTTTACATCTTCGAGAGAAATCCCAAAAACACTACTTCACTGTACATGCTCTAATGTTGAAAAACCTTGACGGAGTCCCTAACCCGAAACACTGAGCTGACTTCACCAATTTTTATTTTATATGAAAGCCCATAACTCCCTAGGTATATCATCAGTAGTCGCCTCGCCACCTCTACCTTCTATCTTCGAGAGAAATCCCAGAAACTCTACTTCACTGTACCTTCTCTATGGGGAGAAACCTTGACGGAGTCCCTATCTCATTAGCATTACCAGCCTTTTGCCAATTTATGTCGCCACTTTGCAAATATAGTTCACCAATAAGAATGCTCCAATTCATTGCGCAAGTTTAAAACAGTACTTTTGATCTGTATGCATTTCAGTCAACATGGCGAATTAAGAATATTTAAATTACCTATTGTAGGGGATGGAATCTTTATTTAGAGCGATATCCTACTGCATATATTGCTCTGAAAAATTTTATGCATAAATTCGTGACAGATTTGTTCAAAATATCAGGATTCAAATGGACTTTATTCATCTTATAGCCTATTCCACTAATCTATATACAATATTTAATTCTGAAAAATGTAACGGTTGCCATCCGCGGTCCGGTGAGGTGCTGCTAGTAAGACTTAAAATTATTTTTAAAACAATTTGTCAAAACTCAAAAAATTGCATAAAAGCCAATCTGATGTCACTGGAATAGGAATTTTCTTAACTATAAGATGGTTAAAAAGTGGTTTAAATGTGATAAGACCTATTTATTGTATTGTCACAGTAGCCTATTTTTATAGCTTAATATGTAGGAAATTAAAGAACTGTAAACTAAAGGACTGTGATAGTAGTGTATTACTATAAAAACAACATTCAAACTGTTAATATGTGTCGGATTCCCTCGTTTTAAGTTTAGACAGTTTGATTTGAGACGTATGCTTGCTTTTAAGGTGCTTTTTATTGAATTGGGGAAGACAATTTGAGAACTCTGTCTAGAAATGAAGATCTGACACGGGAGTCGGCCACACGCGTAAATTGGTCAAAACAAGCAAGCTAAAATATTCTAAGAAATGTTACGTTGCATTTAATGCTTGTATATTATTCCCCCGGTAAACCTATATAGATGGAGCATATAAACACTTGTAAGTTTATTACAAGTAGAATTGTATATAACTTTTTAAATTAAAAAACTATAAGGTTTGTTCGTGCTTAAACAGAAATTAATATCTGGCTTGTGAAAAAATCGTTATATAACAGATACAGGTTTCTAAAAAGTATGACTTTTCAAACTATACAAATAAAAAAAACTTTAAAAACACAATTTATCAACATTTATAAGGACAATATTTTTAAAAACAAAATACCCCTTTTGTTTCTACCAATACAAAATGAAATATCTTGGAAAATAAAACTATTTTTCTTATATTACCGGCGGGCCATTGGCAAAACACATTATTTACGAAATCGCATTATTTACGAATGAAGAAAAAAAATGGAGAAGGAAGAATCACGAAATCTCAGGAAATTGAAAGGCGAGATCATGAATAGAAACTTGGCCTCTCTAGATAAAAGCACTTCGCAAAAATGAAGGCCTCAAACTGTGAAAATGGTACATTGATTCGACGAGATTGGCCGGCAAGGAGTCTAGACAAACAGTATGCCATCTTTTCACTTTCAATGAAAAGTGACACTCAGAGTTCGACTTTTCTGTTATATTTTTTGGCTCCCTTTTTCTAGAACCCTAAACGTCTATCTTTTTTGGCATTACTATTCTTCACTTGATTTCGACGATCGAGCACGTATATCGTGTCGATAAAGTTTGGAAGATGAGAAAATTTGATTTGCTATTTCCGGCTTAATGTTATGTCGAGGCTATTCTTTTGTTTTTATCGAAGATAGTTCTCCGATTTTTGTATTTAACTTTGTTAGCCATTAATAAATTTTACTTTCTTTTTAGGAACACTTAATAAGAATAATGTTTGAAAACGTTGCTTAGGGCTTGCAAAAAGTCCTTTAATATCTCTTTTATAAAATATTATATACGGAACTATTAAATTTTATATAGCTAGAAACAAATTATTTGAATGCAAACTCTGAAATGTTTTGAATTCATTGATGCAAAAATCTTACTGAGAGTTAGTATTAATAAGAGCTTCATTATCAATTTTGGCCTCTGCAAGAAAATGGTAAGACTTCAAAAATCAGTACGGTCATTTTAACAGTTCTTTACTGATTAAGAAGTAACTATTAGACGTTTCATTATTATTATATTTCACATTCTTTTAAAGGCAAACGATATCTATTATTCTATTTTTATTTTGGTGGGATTTTGAAGAAATGTTTTTCTTTTTCTGATTAACTTCGTCACCGTGTGAAATAAAATCTCTTAACAGAAGTCCTTACTATTGTTACTCGCAAGTGAAAATATTGTTCACAAAATAACATATTAAACCTAATTCTATGCACATTTTACCAGCAATATAACAGTCTAAAACCAAGATTTCGGGTTTAACCATTTAAATGTCCATTTGTTTTCGAATAATCATGTATAAAATATTTTTTGGGTTGAGATTTATATAAGAAAGAAGGTTGATTTGTCTTATTAAATAAAATAATTTTATTTGCTAATTCATTTGGTTAATTAATAATTGATTAACAAAACAAGACATTTGTCTATGTTTGGAGATGAGGATAGGAAGGATCTATGTTTTCTTTCAATGAATTTTTGGCAAGAATTTGCGACTCTTTTTGCATTATTAGGTGTTAGTACATCACTCTATCAAAATAATAATGATAATTAATTAATAACTAATTTGATTATTAAAAAGTAATCATGTGATCAAAGTGTTGATTATTAATTTTTGTGATTTTTGAAGTTATTAAGAGAGAGTAGTTCTAATCAGAGGTTTTACAATACCTTATCATGGACATTTAAAGAAATGAATTTGATGGTAAGTATACTTCCCAAACCTTAGAAAGAGTTAACGGACATATTTTGACTAGTGTAGCAAATGTACTTTGAAGAAATTAGCATTACAATCAAAACACATTTTTTTCTTTATAGATAAAAAAAGGTGAAATAGGGATTCAAAAAAATGAATGATATTTTCCTTTCTTCAAATATTCTCTCTCACATTATCACTAGAAAAGAGCAAAATCTATAAATAAATGGTTATTTCTTTAAAACATTTCACATTAAGTCAACCTATGCTGAAGCTGCACCAAAAGCAGTTACTCAGAGACTCTTATCTAAAACATAATCCAATCACTCCGTGAACACATCACATAAACCTTTTACAGAAGCTCTACTCTGAATTCAAGATTTTCTTCTGTGGAGAGAAAAAAAAGAAATATATTGAAAGCGATGGCTGAAGTTTTACAAAGGAAGCCGATATTTTTTATTCTTATTTTGGCAACAGTAAAATGTACAAGACGTTTTTTTGTAATGCTATTTTGCTCATCTCTTGGGAGTTTTATTTATGGTATCTGTCTACGTTTGGGGAGCTGTTTGAAAACTATAATGTGTTGTTTAAATATGAATGCTCTTATCTGAGATGCGAAGCAAGCTTTTCGAAAGAAATAAAAATGAAAGAATACTGTCATAAAATATTTAAAAAAAACAAAAAACAGAAGGTTTTTGTTTTGATCAATACTTTGAAATCTTTTCTATGTCCATTTCATCGTCTTTATAATAATACCAATGAATAGTTTCCCCCTTTATTAAGTATATTTCTTTGTCAAGTTTACATTTCATGATTGCATATAAATTCGCTTGAAAAGTCAGATGGAGCGGAAAAACACGCCATCTTTATCTAAATGTTTCGTCATTATACACTGGGCTCCAAAAGTTAAGGTACAACATGTTTTTCGAAGCTCACCATAAAAAAATGGCAGTAACAATAAAATTCATAGTTTATATGAATGATATTAACGAACTTTAAAAAAACTTATGCAAAAATGACAGTTACCACTTTCATTTTATAGAAAAGAACAGGTATATATGAGTGAGAAAAAAATTTGCAAATATTAAGATTTCGTAATTTCGTGTGTAACTTTTGTTGATTTTCAACTGTTATTGCTGGCAGTTTCGTTGACAATAGCCAGTAGAGTCTAGCAATGTCTAGGAGAAGTCGTTTTCCCGATTCGTTAAGGTGGCGAGCTGTCGGGTGGATGGAAATGGGGTTGTCAGAGGCTGATGCTGCTAGACGTCTCAATGTGTCTCGCAGTGTGGTCCAACGACTCTGGAATCAATATCAATCCGAAGATTCTGTGTCCAGAAGACATGTTTCAGGCAGACCACGAGTTGCAACACCTGCAGAAGACCGTTTTCTAGCTCTTTCGGTACGAAGAAAAAGAAGCACTACTGTGCCGCAGCTTGTCGCAGACCACTTTGTAGCATCAGGGAGAAGAATCTCCGCTACTAAGGTGCGAAGACGCCTTCACAAAGCAGGCAGGCAAGGCGACCAGTTGTGTATGTCTCCCTCAACGAACGACAGAGAAGGGACCGCATATGTTGGGCAAGAGAACACGTTTCCTGGACCAGACAGCAATGGGCTTCTGTACTCTTCACAGACAAGTCCAGATTCACACTGGAGAGCGATTCATGTCGTCTGCTGACCTGGAGGGAACAACGTACCAGATACCATCAATAGAATAATCTTGTAAGGCACAGTTACAGAGGTGGTGGAATCATGGTTTGGGCAAGGATCTCACTCGGTGGTCACACTGACCTGTATGTATTCCATGGAGGAACTCTGTGTGAGATAACGGGATGAGATCCTTTATCCATATGTCCGCCATATTCCGGTGCTATTGGTAACGATTTCATTCTAATGGATGATATTGCACGACTATCTTGAGGGTCGCGGTTTGGATCGAATGGAGTGGCCAATTCAATCTCCATACCTGAATCCGATAGAACATATTTGGGACTATCTTGGCAGACAAGTTGCTGCTTTAAGTCCTCATCTGAGGTCGTTAGATGAACTAGAACAAGGCTTACTCCGTGTCTGGTCTTCGCTTCCCATTTTGGTGTCCGACAATTTAATTGACAGCATTTAAAGTCAATGCCGCCAATGCATTCAAGTTAGGGGTGGACACATTCCTCATTAGAACCCATTTTTGAAATGTTTGTATAACATTTTACCACATAAAACTGTGATGTACTTTTTTCTCCAAGAATGGACTTTTCCACCAAGAGTGCTTTTTTTGTTGTAAATCATTTTTGCGTTTAACTTATGTAAATTTCTATGTAGCGTTCAATAAATAACTGTTTAGTTCCTCCAAATTGTGTTGTTTCTACATTCATTCATTTGCAAATTAAACGCAAGAAACCGGTTATATATATATATATATATATATATATATATATATATATATACATACAACCAAGGAAAACCTAATGCAAATAAAGGAAACACTAGGAAATAGTTTCAATATTATAATAATAAATTCTAAAACTAAATGACATATGGGAAAACCTTCACTAACCCGGTGAATGCGCCAATGCAGCAGTACATCTATGCAGTGAGAAATATTAACAAAAGAAATCACAGAAAAATGTTTTAGAAAAAGAAAGAGAAAAAAACCAACAGAAAGAGATCGCTAACGTCCGGGGCGCGTCGTAAGCAGGGAAATCCCGTCAGAGCGTGGAAGTAATAATATTCGGTGTGCTCTTCACAAACTTTAGCCTGAATTCTGAAAAACTTTTTTTTCCCGGAACACCGACACAGAAATATCAAAAACTAAGTTCATGTATAAGGACGGTAAATGCAAATTAAATCAATGTTAAAATACGTCAGATTTGAAGTTCACCAGGGCCACATACATGGCGGATCTTCAGACAAATCGGATTTCAAACCTGGAACCCTAGTGTCGAAAGTTGAGACCTTGCCACAAAGCCACCGCGAGCTACCCTTCTTACAATAGCAGAATTTTAATTTAGGAAATATAGGCTCAACTGTTTGACTTTTATGTTTGTCAATGCCTTTCTTTTTTATTTTATAGAGTAAAATATTTAACTTCGTTTTCAAATTTAAATAATTTCAAATGAAATATCTTTTTCATCTAAATGCTTTTGAGTTTGTGTTCGTGAATTGCGTAGGATGCAAAAATGATGCATGTTCCATGATGCTATGTTGTATAAGAATTGCTCCATTTCTCAATTAATGCCGGAGCTAAAGCGTGCAATAAAATTATCGTGTTTTATGGGGTTACCTGTATGCCATCCACTGTAAGAAGAAATTTTCATTTCTTATGTTTCGAAAAGGCAGGTATAATTCTGAAAGTACAGGATGAGTAAAAATGCATGCTCTGATTTTAAAATTTTAATGCACAACAGGTAGTTGCTGTACTTATTCAAAAAATACATACATCAGTAGGTAAAATGTTCAAGTTATGATTGCAATCAAAAACGATGTTCAGTATGTGTTCCTTTTTTCACTCAAAATACGTAAAATCTGTAACGAAATTCTTGTAAGTTTTTCTGTAGCATGTCTCTGTCGATGCTGGGAATATCAGATATGATACGGTTTTGACATCAGCGATCTTCGTTAGACATAGAGTCATTACCTCAATAACCATATCGGTTGATCGGCCACTCATCTGACAAAGATAGTGAAATGTTACCTTGGCCACTACGACACCAAATTTCACAATGTGTGATTTCTTTTTGTGGATAAGGGGTTATTGAAGACCACGTTTATATGCATATATGTTCAACCAACATCACTGATTTGAAACCTCCTATCACATCTGTTATTGCCAGCTCAGCTGATCTTAATGTTACCTTGGCCCCTACGAGGCCCAAATGCACTCTGTATTATTTCTTTTTGAAGTGAGGGGGTTATAGAAATTAGCATGTATGTACCTGTTAGATTGCAATTAAGCAATAACATCGTTTTCGGCTTTATCAGTGCTATTCAAATAATTAATATTTTCTTCACAAAAGTTTCTTTCATATCTTGTAGCAACTCTTACCTTTTCAACGGATTTTTTAAAGTTTTGTTAAATTTATCAATTAATTATTCCCTTTTTGTAATGATTAACTGAACTGTTAATTGCTTTGACTTTTTATGCAATTTGTTTGGTGTTTCGGTGTTTAATCAATTTTAAATTATTAAAATTGCCTTAAAATGATTAAACATTCAAACTATTAAACCTTAAAATTATTAAACCTTTTTCTTGCACCGGACTATATGCTCGCCATTTAAACGGCGGAAGTTTTTTGGTGTACTCAGGTCCGGGCCTTCCCTGACTGGGAGATTTTTCTTTGTGTGAGTTGATTTCGCTTGTCTGTCTCTGTGAAATAAGGTGGTGCGTCTGCGAGGTCTGGAGTGCCGGGGATTCTTAGATTAGGCTCTCGTTCTTGCAGACGTACCGATGGTTCGAGAAGGGAAGCTGCTGCAATCGTTTAGGATGAAGCAACGAAATTCATTTCATATAACTGAGCAATGAAGGTGTTTTCAAACAACAACTAACTGTGAGTAGAGTTCTTCAGAATAACTGTTTCGTGTATTTACATAGAGAAATGAAGTAATTCCTCATAAGCATAATTGATTTTTCAATAAATTACATCAGTAGTCTTTAAGAAAACGAGCAAAATCTTACAATTTATTTGTGTGTGGAAACTGTGTCAAATAGCTTTAAAACTTTAAAGAATTCACGAACATTGTCCAGCAACGATCATGGATATTCAGCGAATGCCCGGGCCTAGTTATTTCAATTTCGATATTTATCCTTTGCAAATGGTGCAATTCTAAGCTAGCTTGCTGATCTTACCGATCCTTTTCATTTGAGCTCTCGGGGGTTATATTATTTAAACATTTAATGTTACTGAAAAATTCGTTTCTTTTTATACTCTATACATTTAAGAGAGTAATTTTTGTGAAAGTATTTTTTGATAGCGCTTAATTTTTCATTTAGAAAGTCTGCAGCAGTTTTAAGAATGGTATAATGTATGTAATTTTGACAAATTAGAACTCTCTGATCGACAAGTGCATCAATAAAATCTTGGTTGTTATTGTATTGTATTGTTCCACATAATCAAAAGTAGCTCCTTGTTAAAGTTAGCAATAATTTATTTAATATTGTAAATAAAAGTATAATTAGTCAGGAACTCGAATCTCTTGTCTTCTTTCCTTTTTTTAGTGCACAAATGCAATGCATTCTTTTCTAGGATTTTCTTCCATTATGACCATATGTTCCAGACAGTATTAAAAAGGTGGGTAATAATAAGAGTGTAAAATAATTGTACAAATCTCACATAGCTTATTTATCTTGACTCATTTGTGAGTCATCCCAAACTAATATATTAGTGCCGTCTAATAGTGCCTCTATGTCCAACGACCATTATTGATTTGAAACCTCTTATCACAACTGATATTGCCAGCATCAACAGAAATATGATAGAAATAGCTTTGCAATAATTGCATCAAAGATTTGATGTATGGCGTGTAACAGAAGGAGCGCATGTTGAGCATCTCTGATGCTTTTATCCAAAACTTGAATATATTACTTTTTAAAATATACAGTTTTCAAATAAATATAGAAAATATCTGTTACACTGTAAAGCTTTGAAATTAAGACGTTCATTTGGATTTATTCTGTATATAGTTTTTAGAACTCAAAATAACGCCATCAAATCTCTTGAAATGCTTTATATGTACATTTTCTGCGGGAGATTTTAAAAAGAAATCGTTTTATAGGAAAATTTATTTAACAAATATTAAATCCAGGAAAAGTTGCAAAATCTCGTTTTCAGTATTAAAATAGAGAACGATTAATTTTTTTCCTGGAAAGATGTGCTTAATCCAGAATTTTCAAAGAAATCTTAATTATCACTTGTCAGATTTTTAAGGAGGATAAACATATTTTCTTATACGAAGAACTAGCTAACTTTAGAACGTTTTCTCGGAAAACAGTCACTGCTAAAGGAAAAAGACCCACTCTCTGATCTTTAATGTCAGATACAGTAAAAGCACGTCTTTCAACTTCATACGAGGTTAAAGTTATCACTTATTTTTCTGGTCACGATTTAAAGTTGCAATGAATTCTGAAAATCATGTCTATATTCTCAAGAATATTTCTTTATATTCATTTTTCAGAAAGTTGTCTTTTACTTTATATTCTTCTTATCGAATGTACAGTGTTAAAGTTATGAAACAATGATTATGTCTTAAAATTCTCTGAGATCTAAAGATAGCTCTGTCAAAATGTTTTCGAATATCGAATACTTTGATTTTTGACGAAGAAATGATCATTCACCTCCCCTCGCTTTAATTGAAATACAGTTGAAATCCGGGAATCCGAAAATCTGTTTTAATTTCCAGAAAAATTTTTACTGAAAATTGAAGGGAAAATAACAATTATGAATAAAAAACAAAACTAATGCTTATTCTTAACTTAAAAGAAGTATTTAAATTGATCTTTAAGAATGAATACAGAACCTTACTTAATAAAAACAACTAAGATATCTTCTTTTTACCGTCAACTTGTTTGCCACTGCACCTTGCGAACCGTCGCGAGCTCTTTCCGTACTCCTTCACAGAGCACTAGTTCCCGGAATTCGAAGAAAGGTCAGCCGCAATTAGTTCGGATTCCAGGGGTTATACTACAGTTGAAGAAATTAAAATAGTTAAATGGAACACTATTAAGAAACTTAGCAAGTTTCATCCACTATCTTCATTATAAGAAATAAAAATTATTACATTAAACTTCTAATCATATTTACGAAGTTGTTGCAAAAAATCCTGGCTTGGTTTAACTAAATAAACGTCCCGTTTAGAGGGATATTTTCTGATTCATTTCGGATGAGCCTTTTAATTTTGAATCATGGTGAGAAGACAAGGGGAACACCTGAGCTGGCACTTTTTCATCAAACATTCGCACCTCAGCCTCTCAGGACATTGGATCCTGACGGATTTTATATTTCCCAGACTTATATACACGACGGATTTTATAAGCCCTAGACTTGTATACACGACGGATTTTCGGTAGATTCGGGCCTCAAACCGGAGATCCTCTGCTCGAAGTCTGTATTCTTCCCCCAGGCCACGGAAAATCCATGTACTTTCTGCAGAATGAAAAAAAAGTCACAACGTAGTTTTGTGCTTGTCGCGATTGCGACCTACTATCTCAATATGGCCTTGTGTTAAAAAAATACTCTCGTGCCATCTTCCAAAAGTGTTTTAGTGGGGAATACTATGCCGTGAACAGTGTGTTACCGCGTCTCAGCGATTGCTCCTTGCAATCTCTATAGGGCTCTGTTCTAAGTTACATTGTTGTATTATCAGCAGAATTATTTTAGGGGCCTTAGAGGCGAAGTGTGTGATTATGCCTTGAACGGTGTGTTACTTCGTCTGAAAGTTGTGCTTCTGCATGGAAGAAGACACATTGAACATTATTATGTCGTCAACCTACCCAAATTCTTAGCTTATTTGACGCATCATTTTATCAAACGGAGAACAATCTTGTAGTTTAGATTGTTAACAGTTTCTACTAATAAAAAAGCGAACGCATGTCTGTTGTCGCTCAGAAGGGAGCATCGAATGAACTAAAGCTACCAAATGTGGCACAAATATACTTTGGATTGTGAGAATGTGCACCTCGAAGCAATTTTTTTAAAATTTTAACTAATCAAAAATTAAGCAAAAGTGTGACATTTTTGGCGATCACTTTTGAAAATATTGTCAAACAAAAATTATTTTTACACCACCTTCAAATGCAAGAAATTTTCAATGATATTAATTTAGTTGCCATCCAACTGTTTCCCTAATTTTAACAAATTTTAAAAAATATTTCTGAAACGATGAAATCAGTTTGAATTTCAATACAAGAATGAAAAGTAATGTGGCAAATCTTTAATTTTTATCCTAAAATTTCGTTAAAATCAGTGATTAAATTGGTATAATTAAAAGATAATTTTTGGAATTCTAAAATTATATATAAATAATTTTTGTTCGATGATATTTTTAGAAGTTATCTTGGAAAACACCAAACCTCGCTTAATATTTAATTACTTAAAATTAAAAAAAAATCACTACGGGGTGCACATTCTACCCTGCGTATATCTGTGCTAAATTCGGTAATTCTAGGTCCAATGGTTCTGCTCTGTAGAGCACGATCAGATAGACACACACACACATTAGCATTTATTATTAGTAGAGATTTATTCATATTATTTGTTATGTAAACTCCTATTTATTGAAAAATGGGGGAGGAAAACAACTAGTGTAATGAAATTTAATTGATTATTAATTAATTGAATGATTATTTAATTTTATTTAATGTTGTCTACAAAAAAATCCCTTTATTTTTGAATAAATCTTAATTCTAAGCAGAGATATTGATTTTCTATCCCGTTTTTTCTTTTCAAAACATTTCATCTTGGTTTTAGTGACGTAGGCAGAAATGAAAAATTAAAACTTTATAATGTATCCATTAAAATAATTGCTACTAATCAGTTTTATGGTGCATTCGATAATTATTTGGATTGCGATGTTTATTTCTCTAAGCTTTATTTCATCAATCTAATAAATAAAAGCAATTGAAAAGATTTTATGGCGATTAAAAATGAACAACGTGCTTCATTAAATTGAAGATAATATTTAATTGGAATCTTTATACAATTCAATTAAATTAAAACATTAATTTATACGAAACATATTAAGTTGAGACTTTAATGAAAAAAATATATTTAGATAAATTTAATTATTTTATGAAGTGAGATCGTTTCCTAGTACTTAGTATGTATTTTTAATACTACATATTAATGCATGAGTAATGCATACGCAGTTATTTAACTAACAATTCTTCATATCTAAAATTAAATGGGACAATGGAAGTATTGCACTTTATTGATGAAAATTCCATTTTAGTGCTGTTATTTTCAAGTTTTTTTCCTAATCTCCTTTTATTTTAATTCTAGGAGCGGTTAAAGATAATAAAAATGGTTATTTTACTGGATTTTTTCTAAAATAAAGTTTGCCTTCAGGCTAAATGCGGTTGATTATCTGAATATATGCGTATTTCTCAATGCGTATTTAAATAATTAACATTTATTTTAATAACAAACTAATTTTTTATGAGGAATATATAAGGCGTGCGCAATTGAAAAGGAGACCTTAGCTGTATCTGCGTTGTATCAAATCCCATTGAGTTAATGTGCTGGCCGATAGATGGCGTGGTGGTATTCCCAGTTGCACCTGCGTAGTTAACGGCTTCGTCTCAATATCCTCATTTCTGGAGAGTTGTTTACGCAGTTCGTTGCATGATCGCTTCCTCCAGATCAGCACAAACAGCAGTTATCCAATTTCTTCGTGCAGAAGGGGAGCATATTTCACAAATTTATCGCAGGTTGAAAGAGGTGTACGGAGAGCAGTGTCTGGCATGGTGCACCATATTCCGGTGGTGTCAGCATTATGAGGCGGGACGCAAAAACATCAAGGACTTGCCACGCCCTGGGCAGGCGCACGTTGTGACCAACAGTGCCACGATTTCGGCTGTGGATGAGCACATACGGCAGAATTGTCGGATCACCACACGTGAAACTGTTGTTGAACTGTCGATACCCAGCTAAAAAAACCTGCAAAAAATCTTTTTTAAAAGAATCTGCAGAAAATCTGAAGGTATTTGGAACATGTTTTCTTCAGATTTTCTGCAGAAAAAAATGTAGAATATCTGGAGAAAACTATGTTCCAAATACTTTCAGATTTTCTTCAAAAAAATGCAGAATATTTGAAGAAAAATATGTTCCAAATATCTTCAGATTTTCTGCAGTCAAGGCTTAATTATTAATTTCAATGTAATTATTAATTTAAGTTAATTTAATTAATATAATTTGTAATTCAACTTCCTTGTACGATAGCGATTCAGATTATGATAAAAATTCAAACTCATCCTGGCTAGGATTCTAACCCACGTTCATAGATTTGGCAGGCAGGAACGCTAACCACAAGGCCACCCCGTACTACACGAGATGGGCGTAAAATAATCTACTTGAGTTTTAGAGTCATCATAAATCTAGTGGCGCCATTTAGTGCTATAAAAATCAACCATGGTCAGAATACGTGTTTCAAAGTCGTAGAGATGAGTAATAGATGAGATTAGTAATATTTTTGTTCAATAATTTAGATTCTCTGTTTCAATAAATTCGTTTTCACCTTTTATATTTCTGATCAGCCTGCTATCAATCCAAAGGCCGCAAACTCCACTTTTCCCTTCTTTTTGGAGGAAAATAGCTAGTCAGAAAGACAGTTGGAAAACTAATTGGAAATTAATTAAATTATGGGGGAAAAGTTTAAAATGGTAAAACCTCAATTATTTATTTTAAAGATTAATTTAGAATTCATTTTTTCAGTGGCATATTTAAAAAAATTAGTGCCTAAGACAATTTTCGATTGGGAATTTTTTTCTGCTGATAAAACAAGCATTCCTTTTCTCTACAAGTATATGGTCGATATCACTAATTCAAATTGAACTGATGAAACTTCTGTCTGCTGTAAAATAAAACAATGATGGTAATTACATTCTAATTTTGTTTTATATCCTTTGGAAAATAAAGCTGCAATATTAGAGAATATAGTGCAAAATATGTATTTAGAGAAATGCAGATATTATGAAATTGCAGTTAAATCTTCAAAAAATCAAGAGATAATTAGTCAAGTTTAATGATGTTGCGAAAATCTGCTAAATAACTGCAAATTGAATTGAAGAAAAAATGCAGACTTTTTGCTGTCTTACAAAAAATCTGCAGAGTATTTAGAGAATAATATAATAAGAAATTTTTTTGCAGACTTTCTGCAGATTAAATCGAAGAAAAAATGCATATTTTTTCTGTCTTCAAAAAATCGGTAGAAATCTTTAAAAAAACTTCAAAAAAAGTTTTTTCTGCAGGTTTTCTGCAGATTATTTTTAGCTGGGTAAGCAAAGGAACTATGCATCACGTAATACACAAAAAACTTGGTTATGGCAAAATTTGTACGCAGTGGGCGCCCAAGCATCTGTCAGAAAATCAGAAGATAGCGATAATGGCTATTTGCCTGACCCAGAAGTTTCTACACTGAAGCCATCCACTCCCTTCCTACGCTCTGGGATCAGTGTATCAATGCCAATGGCGATTATTTATAGTTGTACTTTACCACATGAACTGTAATTAGAATATAGTTATTAAAATTTCATTACATATAACTTGGGTTTAATTTTCATTTGGGCACAGCTTATAGTAGAAGCATAAAAATTGAATATATGAATTCAAAATTGGCGGAGATTTCCTGATACGTTTCAAGGAATTATTCTAAAATGAATTAACATTCGTTAATGGCAGTTGTTATTGCATATTAGTTTTAAAAAGAAATATATTTGTTCACATTTTTATAGAATGAATATTTTAAGGTAAAACATTCTGTGGTTTTTTTAATATAGGTACTCCTATACTAAACGCGTTATCTTTGAAATTTCAAAAATAAAAAGAACTCTTTGACTCACAATTACACCGAATATTCATGATTATATTTGATCATTATTTCGTAAGAAAGAAAATAACGTTTTTGTTTGCATTCACATAGAACATAAATAACGATGGTGCCAAAAGCGAATTCTTATATCTTTTCTCAAAACGCAGTCTTTTCTAAATCCTGTAAATAAAAAGGACAGAGTCCAAGAATGAACTCGCAGGAAATTGAAAGGTGATATCAGGAATAAAAATTCGGACGCTCTGGATGATAAGTGCACTTTACAAAAATGAATGTCTCAAGCTGCGAGACTAGGACATTGATTCGACGGAATCGCCCGTCACGGAATCTCGCCAAACAATGGGCCTACTTTTCACTTTCTGCCGCTTGCAATGAAAAGTGACAAGCGGAGGCTTTTCGATCTTTTTCTTCGGATCCTTTTTTTGTCCTAAAAGTCCATCATTTTTTTTCCATTCCTATTTCTTAACATCATTCAGATGATCGAGCACGTAGATTGTATTGATAGGTTTTGGATGAAGACGAAATTTGATTTGTAATTTTCAGTTTAATGCTATTAAGAGAGGTGCGCTTCGCGATCGTTTATGTGAACTCCCAGTTATTACCTCTTGTCTATATACTTCTTTCTCAAGTAAAAAAAAAACTCTTTATTTTTAGCAACCTGGCTCAGACCTTCTCTTTCACTAATTAAAAACCTTTACGATTGTATTTCTTGAGCAATTTTTCTTTCATTTGACCAAAAATCATGTTCCTCATAGTGAAAATTAAATTCCTTTCGTCTCTCTCTCTCTTCTATAAACATAAAAGCTACGAGGCGTGTCCGGAAAGTAAGTACCGTTTTGGAAAAACTCGCATAAAAAATGTTTCTTTCAAAATAAAATTTATTTTTACATGAAAGAGCATTTCGTAAACTATTTTTCTACATAGTTACTACCATTGTTCAGACATTTATCATAGCGAGAAACCAACTTTTCTATACCATCTTCAAAGAAATATGCCGCCAGTGAAGACAGCCACTGCTGAACACCGTTTTTTGCATCGCCATCGCTGTCAAAGCGCCTACCTCTAAAATCACGCTTCAAGTTCAAGAACAAACCCAAGTTTCATCACCGGTCACAATTTTGTTTAGGAATTCATTGCCGTCTTCACTGCATCGGGTACGAAATTTCAAAGCACTGCCAAGTCACTTCGTTCTGCGGACATACGTAAGCATTTTCGGAAATCAACGGGAACACAATTTGCGATAATTTAAACGATTTGTGGCAATATCATGCAAAACAGTTTTTGAAATTTGTGGAAACTCATCAAAAAGCATTCTTATTGTGAACCGTCTGTTTTCACGAATTTTCTCATTCACTTTTGCAACCAAACCATCATTGACAACAGAAGGTCGCCCACTCCGTGCTTCGTCAATGGTGTGTCCACCATTAAATTGTCTAACCCACTTTCTAACCATTCCATCAGTCATTACATTTTCACCATAAATCTCTACAAGTTGACGATGAATTTCAGCTGGCTTAACTTTCTTTGCGTTCAAAAACCGTATTACAGAATGCACTTCACAGTCGGCGGGATCGGAAATCGTCTTAAACATTTTGAACGCTCACTAACGCATGTAAACACAACACAATCCGGCTGCGATGGCGTCAGTAGACAGACAATGAACCAGAGACACGTGTGCGCATGCGCGGAACTGCGACACTAGCGCTGCGGTGGCGGTAGAACGAAACGGTACTTACTTTCCGGACACGCCTCGTATATTTAAAATCAATAACTCTGATGTAATGGCGCAAGGTTCTCATTGAATCAGAGGAACACCGTAAACTGATTCCATTGCCGTGCTTATAAGAAGTTTTTCCAGTATTGTAGAACAATGATTCTCCACTTTTTCAATTACGTCCTAAGTGAATCCAGATTTTTCCGATGCCCCCTAATTAAACTAAAAAAAAGCAAAAATGTCGATGAGGTTGGATAAAGATAAATAAAACACAATTTTGGTTACATAAAAATGTATTGAGCAAATTTTTACAAACATGGATTAGTCTGCTGATCACTATGCATTTTCTCAGAACGTGGGATAAAAATGGACACAGCTACCTTCATTTCATTTTACACATTGATTTTCACTCGATACTTTGACTTTATATCAGGAGTCGCCGAAACACAGCCTTGCAGGTACAAAATTTAAGAAATTGTATTATACTTTTGTTCATATTCATATTTTGCTGGAATAGATAAGTCACTTAATTTCTCGCCTTAAGATTTTGTTTCTAATGAATTGACACAAGACAACTGAATTAGACTATCTTTTTCTGCAGCAAAATTAATTAAACAGATTTTGAATCCGTTGCAATTTATTGACATCGTTTTGAAAATATGTCTCAAAGGATGTGATAAGCTATGATAAATGTTCTTCAAGATTGTATTTCACGCCTCCAGGGAATTCAATTTCCCTGTAGCTCAGAAACGGTAATAGAATAATGAAAATTATATACAATCTCACGTCGTCCCTGTAAGGAAGCCTAGAATCCCCAGATGCAGAACATGCACACTTTGGTAACTTATGTTTCAGAAGATAATTCTCGGATTCTGATGCTAACCTTACGATGCATAATGTTAATCACTGAGACAAACAACCTTTTATTGTTTTATATTAATAGAATTTGAAATTGTCTGATATTTTTGAAGACATTTCAGGTAATGGTGCTGTTTTGATAATACGAGTAAAGTAATTATTAATCTATAAATACATGGGAAATTTCCCTCTTAAGAGGACTTATCAAAACCAATGTAATTAGAAATAATTGCCGCCAAAACTAGATTGATAAATTATCTGAAAAATTGTATAAAAAGTTAAATTTTGGGGCTCTTTCGGGGAATGAAATTGGAATGCAAAAATTCCGAAAAATATCAGCATTGTCATGCAAGTCAATAAACAACTTTTGCCACCTAGTGATATTTGATAGGACAACTTCTGATTTTTTTGCAATATTGATAAAAGATCTGAAAACTTGCATAAAAAGTAAAACTTTGTGGGTCTTGCGGGGATGGAGATGAATACAAAAATTCTGAAAAAATTCAGCAATGATATGTTAGTCAATAAACAACTTTTTCCACCTAATGCTATTTGACAGGACAACGTTTGATTTTTCGCTCCGCCCTACATACACATACAGCATAGACCGTTGGAACCTAGAGATACCAAATTTGGCACGTAGTTACTTCTTAGGTAGTAGGTGTTCACTAAGAAAAAGGATTTCCGAAATTTTAATTAAACTTTTTTTATTAATCAAAATCAATATCTAAATTTTTGTTTTTCTTCAATAATTTCGGAGGTTATCGCAGATGAACCATTCTTACACCACTTTAAAATACAAAGATTTAGATCTTTAGTTATACCAAACTTATATCAATGTAATTTTTCTTTAATTTTAATTAATTATTAAAATGTATTCTTGAACACAATTTATAACAATGCTTTTGATTGTCGTAATAAAATTTAAACGAATTTGATTCTTCCATCAATTTTTTCAACCGCACGCTTTTGCTGAGTTAATGTTATGATAAAAAATGGTCTTCTTTGGACATTAACTTTAGAGCAAAATTTTCTTTTTCATTTTAGTTAACAAGATAAACTTTTTAGGCTGTCATTCTTGCTGTAAACTTCGTGATGTAACAATATTTACGTCAGAATGCTACGGTCGATTCAATTCTCCTTTAACTTATTTGAATTTTCATGGCTCTATTACCAACAAAATTTTCTTGAAATTATAAAAATAAAAAAAATCTGCTCGTCTACACTTTTCAAATAAGAATATAGCTGCATAACTTTATTTATTTATTGCGTTCACGTAGAATGCAGTATCTTAATGGACAAAAAGATGCTCCTTATATTTTCATTGATCAGTTCAAAACACGTTATTTTCGAACCAATATAAATGAAAACAAATTTACACTCTAAAATGACGATCACACCTGCGTACTATTTTTAAAAACGAAATATCATTTTTGCTTGGATTCATATGGCAGAACGTAATATCTTGGGGAATAAAAAGCTATTTCTTATATCACAAGTGCACCGTTCGCAAAACGCATTATTTTCGAAATCAGAAGAAAAAAATGAAGAGGGCGAAGCAAAAAATCGCAGGAAATTGAAAGGCGATATCACGAATAGAAATTCAGCCGCCACCCTCTCCTCAGATAAGGAATTTTTGAAAAAAATGAATATCTCAAGCTGTGTAAGACTGAGACATTGATTCGACGGAATCGGCAGTCACGGAATCTCGCCAAACAATGCGCCAACTTTTCAATTTCTCCCGCCCTCAGTGCAAAGAGATATTCGGATGATTTTCACGTATCAGATTTTATATTTTTTGGCTTCTTTTTACATTATCGTATGAGAAATATACAAAGAAAATATGTTATAATCGTCATAAAATTTGATCATGACACATTTTTACCTATTTATACGTTTTACACTTACTTGAGTCTAAATTTTTGTTTTCGGAATTGTGTCCGAGTCTAATTGTCAAAATTTGTGTGAGCACTATTATGACAGATAGCAGAATAAATGTCCATATCCAGATTTGTCTTCAAATCAAATTGTAAAAGATGTGCAGCCATTTTAAGACATCATGTTTATTATCAAAAACATAAAAATGAAAAAAGTATTTACAACCTTGCCACTAAGGCTGCTATGTAATAAACTAGAAAATGATTATTATATTTTATATAAACATTATTATTTTATATTGTTTATTTATTGTCACAATTTTGAAAATCGATATCAGTGTGTATTGAGAATATGAGACAAAAAATTAAAAATCAATTTTCATCTAAAATTTGAGTTAAAATTAATAAATTAAAAATGTTTCGTTATTTTTGTCGTAAGTAGAATAATTAAATAATCTATTAATTAACTATTAAATGATTAAAAATAATGTCTAAAAAGGAATAAATTTAAATAATTTTGCGACATCAGATGAATTATTTCAAAGATAGAAAGTTATTTTTAAGCGTCTCCTTCCTTTAAATTTTTCTGAAAAAATTATATAATACGTATAGATAATTAATAAATGTTTTTCTTTCACTGAATTCAACAACAGTAAAAAAAACTTACCTGACTAATCTAAGTTTTTAAGCAATTGGCCCGAAATATTTTTCGAATAATTAAATGAAGGCGTCTTTCTAGTGAAGAAAAGCATGCTCAACCATTCGAAGTTCACTTTAATTTAAAATCTTTATTCTCATAAGAAAATGTCTGTTTAAAGGAAAAAATTAATTGACAAAGATAATGATACAAATCTGTAAGAAGATATTCATTATAAATCAGCTATGATTTGCTTATTATTTTTTTAAAAAGAAAAAGTAAATAAATTCGTTTCGGTTCAAGATTGGAAAGCAAATCTGTTTATTATATGTAACAAGCTGAAATGCATTTAGGAAAGTTATTTAAAAATACGATTTAAATTTAAATCTTGGAAAGAATAGATTTGCTCTTTATTCTTGGAAAAATTGTTTGGAGAGTTAATTAAAATGCATGTCTTAGAGAATTCCTTTTTTGTAAAGAATTTTTTTTTCAAATCCCTTAGATAGTATTTTGGATGCTCCAGGCATTTTAAAATTTAATTAATATTTTTTCAGTCCCATGTTTGAGCTGCAATTATATTGTTTTATAAACGGGCATTTGTGTTTTTTAAAAAAGAGAAAAGTATTGAAGCAATTTATTTGATATTGCTATATTGTTTTGATGTCACTCTTGCTGGTATTTTGGCAGAAGGTAATTTTACTTTCTTTTTTTTCTCTCGATTGGATTGATTAAAAAGACTTTATGAAGTTTTTCTTATTTAAGAAGGGTTTTTTCCTTTATTTCAATTATTTGATAAATCCAGGCCACAGAGGGAATATTATTTGACTATTTAGTGATTCCCTTGACAGAAAATTTATCCATATTGGAACTCCGATGGCGAGTGGCACTTTGAAAAAGTTCGCCATTCGAGTTCTCTTCCACTTTTTCTATTTTATTTATTTTATCTTAATGTGTTTTAATTTTTATTAAAGCATAATTTTTGTTGTTTGATTGTATCTTTATTGGTTTGTTGACTTCAGACAATATTGTTAATGCAATAACTGGATGCTGCTGCGTTGGCGCGCAAAAGGTATATTGTTATCACTATTGTTTATTTCTTCAGTTTCTTCTGTATTTTCCTTTTTGTAATTAAATATATTTTTCAGAAGAAACAGTGTTTCACGATACATTATTAGGATAGCTTATCATAAAAAATGTTTTTCAACCGAATTTCAAGAAAGCAAAAGTCTAAATTGAAAATTATATGATGTACGACTCTAAAAATCGTTTTATGTTACGTGCCAAGTTTTTCAGAAAGATATCGTTCTGAAATTTCAACATTTTTTCCTCCAATTTGACCTATGTTAAAATTCTTTTTTTGTCCTTTATACGATCTTTGTTTTTTAAAATTAATCAATTATTGACCGAGAGAAGTGAGGCCCTGTTTTAACTCAATCGTTCGGCATCTCGTCTATTTGTCTGTCCAAACGTGTTGTTCGATTTTCTTCGATTCTGTCATGAGTATATTGTTACGAACATGTAATATCGCTTTCCCACAATGTTAGTCTTATGGTTGGAAAGAGACGTTTACAAAGGTTTTTAGTACCTGTCGGGGAATGGAGGTCAGCGACACCCGCCCTTGGCAACCATTTTGGCGACAAAATGAAAAGACCTAAGAAAATGCTGGAATTTTCTTGATATCTCTATTAGGGACGGCGACATACAGAATTGACTAGATGATTCTATGTGACGGCACATCCTGTCAGGAAAAGTATAAAAACCCAGGAGTTGCTGAGAGGAATCAATCGTCTTTGAACGTCTTTGGAGTTCGAAGAATCTGTTTGGAGTCTTGCCATTTGGTCAGCTATTAGACGCTGAGCGCTTTTGTTCGTGCTATTGCTGTTATTGTTAGTGATTTGCTGTCTGCTTGCACTGCTAATTTGTGCAAGTATTGTTTTTACTGTTACCTGCGTTTCATGTGTTACGGAATATTCGAGAATAAAGTGTCAGACTCCGTTATCATGCTTGTTGCACTGTTTTCACAGTACATACAACAGACGAGTTACGTAACAGTATAAATGATGTGAATGAGTATAAAACGACGTTTGTGTAAGGATTTTGATTTTTGGTTCCGTTTCAAGATCGTGATCGATTTAATGGTTCTATTGCTTGGTAAATCAGCTGCGAGTTTGACACCATTAAAACATTTGAAGGGCCGCGGTGGCCTAGTGGTAAGGTCCTGGCCTTGGGCAGGAGGACTTCAGGTTCAAAACCCGATTACAGTGAAGATCCTTCGAGTATTGGGCCTATTACACGCTAAATCATACTTAGGGGTCAAAAGCCCTTCCGTTGGTGTGATGCGGAAGTTTGGAGAAGTAGGAGGGTGCCGAGCGTCGTCCTCGTCACCTGAACGAGGTATAAAATTATGAGGTCCGTCCGAAATAGCCCTCGAGGTGTTTCAAAACTGGACGTTAATATAACTGAACTAAATCATTTGAGCCATTTTGGTAATGACAATATATTTAATTAAAATTTTGTTAAATCTGATAAAAGCAGATATTTAATTGCGATTTAACTATTTGTGACTATTGATAAAAGCCTAGATTTCTGTAAACATTTCGCATTCGAAAAACGAAATGGCTAAACTTCGATGAATTGCAGATCTCAGATTTTTTTAAACGCGATTTTTAATGTTCACAGAACTACTAATTATTTTTCTGAGTGAGCAAAAAATGAATATTTTCGAAGATTTTCAGCAAAATCGTTTTGGTGTTGAAATTTTATATTAATTTTCTGGCGTTTCTTTCCCTTTTAAAAATTTTGCTCAGCGTTTTAAAGAACTTTCATATTCGAACGATATCTTCTATTTTTAACAAATTACTCCTAACACAAGAAAGTACTTTCAAGAAAGACCTCGAGAAATAAGCAAAACGAAATTATAGAAATGAAATCTCGAGAGCATTTTACTGTTGCCAATATAAGAATGAAAAATTTCTTCTTCCTTTGCAAGTAGTCTGCCACCGTTCGAAATGGATTTTTTCTCTTTGCAGAAGAGAATCTGGAATTCAGACAGAAACTTCTATAAAAGGTTTATGCGATGTCTTCTTGGAGTGATTGGATTATACCTCAAGTAAGAGGCGTTCACGTATCTGCTTTTGGTTCAGCTTCCACATAAGCTATCTTTTAAGGCGAAAGCTATATTTTTGAAAATTCATGAACCATTTAAATAGATTTGGTGCGTTTTTATTAAAAGAGTTAAAGATATTTGAAGAAAACATAGTTTTATTCATTTTTCCGTTGCTATTTTATTTACCTGTTTTTTAAAGTGAAAAAATCTTAATTGTAATGCTTCTAGACGAATACTAGCTATGCATTTTTATTTTAAGTTTTTTTTTATCTGAAGTCAAAGAAAACTTCAGTTGCTACTTAAAAAAAATTTTAAAAAATGAAGAAAGATATACGCGTCATTAAAATTGAATTAATTTTACTAAGCCACAAGAAATCGAGACCTTTACATTTAAAAAAAATCATCATTCGAAGCATGGTTTTTAGTATGTATGTATTGTAAATAGCCTATTAACTTTTTACTTAATCACGACAATTACATTACTTCATCTTGTCAATTACCCCAGCAGTAAAATACTTAATAGTGTTGCATTTAACAGTGTCTATCTTTCAGTACAACTAACCAAGTATACAATGAACGCAGGTTTGTAATGAAAATTATTTCAGGCAATTGATAACAGGAACTACTTTATTATATGCAAATATTACCTCATATTTCATCGATTGGTATCGTATTTGTAAGTAACACTTCAATTTTTTCAAATGCACTTGGTTACTCAAAATGAATGTTTTGTGAGGCACTCCCAGTATAACATATGAAACTATTCTGTCTGAATGTTATTAACATTGCTGTGAATAATTTTTAGCCATAATTAACCTTATTATTCGAGGAACGGGAAAAGGTATGCAATTCCCAACAGGTTTATTATCTCCATTTAGCCTCTCTTTGGATGGGGCATTAGAGCATAATCTCAATAATCATCGATGTAACGGAGTACCGGAATAACTGTTTTAATCAAAATAGTAATTATTTGAAATAATAATGCAACTTTAACATTTGTTAAAGTGTAATTGTCATAATTAGTATTCAAAATCTTTTCAATCAATGTTCAATTAATGCCGACAACAAGCATCAGCGAATGCAGGTCTGTAAAAGAAAATTATTGTGTGCAATTGTTAACAGAAACTATTCTATATATGTAAATACTACCTTACATTTCATCGATTGGCATCATATTTTGTAATACATATCTCAACTTGTTTTTCAAATGCACTTGGTCTCCCATAAGATATATGTTCTTTGAGACACATCCAGTATAACCTCTACAAATGTTCGGTCTGAATGATATCACCATTGCTGTAACCATCAAACAATTATTAACAATAATAATACCTTAGTTATCGAGGAAATGGGATAGGCCTGTTATTCCCAATTGGTCTGTTATCTCCTATTAGCCTCCTCTTGCCTTGGTAAGGGGCATTGACCTCTTCCCTACACATAGAGTATAATCTCAACAATTGGTGTTTAATGATCTTATCAAAATGGTACCAACCAATTTTCACCCAATTGCAATAACATTGAAACAATAATGCAAATTCCAGTAATTGTAAAAAATGTTAATGTCACAACTAGCATTTAGAAATCTTTCTCTATCAGTGCTCTTTTAATGCCGATAACATGCATCATGTATACATATAATCAAGAACGGGTCTCAATTCTGTCGGAGACCCGCATCTAGAGACAGCTTTGTACCCCATCTGTTTAAAAAATAATCTTTTATTGTAATACCTAATAGTTACTTTGATTGTTGTAATAAAGCTTTCTAAATAAAGTCGTTCGGGGGACGGCTTTCTGGTGCGGGGCCTTGTGTGCCCCGTGGGGGGGTAGGTTGATCGCTTTTTTCTACGGGCAGCCACCTAAACTGCGAAAAGAGATCGCACGATCTCAAAAGCGGGGCTGTCCGTAGTGTGAAGAAGAAGTCCTTTGAATCGAAATAATACCACCCTTACAGTTGAAATACTTGTTTATGAGTCAGGCATATGAAAAATAAGCTGAGAAGGACATTGACATTTTGATTCATATTTTATTACTGTTTCTCAAAAATATATATTTTTCAATTAATTTTGCAATAAGTGTTTCAGCAGGTATAGAGCGAAGACATTCTTTTCTGACAAAATTCAAAATCGAACAAAAAAATGACAAAGAAAAAAGAAGTAAGCTTACCATACTTATTTATTCCATTGCCCAATGGCATATTTACAAGTTGTTGAAATGTGAAAATATTTTCTTTGATTGATGCTATCGATTCAGAGTTTTTGATGTTTTTTTATCTTTGATAGAAAGGATTTAAAATAACATGTACGAACTCTACACACTGTAAGAAATTACAAACAGAATCTTTTACGAAACTATGATCGTGAAATGGATCTAAAACCAAAAGGGGTTGGAGTATGATTTGAAAAAAAAGTTTGAAAAGCCTTTATATATGCAGTGTTATACTGCCCCATTTCGACAAACTTGTGAACGAGGTAGGAGCCATATCAACGATTC
This sequence comes from Araneus ventricosus, assembly GCA_013235015.1. Taxonomy (NCBI): domain Eukaryota; kingdom Metazoa; phylum Arthropoda; class Arachnida; order Araneae; family Araneidae; genus Araneus; species Araneus ventricosus. The sequence continues at coordinate 596,239 of BGPR01000036.1, read as the reverse complement.
GAAGTCACAGCTCATTAGAGCAGAGATTCCCAACCTTTTTTTTTCTCGTGTACTCCTTGATTAGGTTTTTTATTTTCGAATACCCCTACTACCATATATAACCACCCCAACTATACAAAGAAATTTTACCAATAATGTTAAGGGCGTAGGTAAGTTTAAGAGTTAAATGACTTAAATTTATAAAATTTGCAGGACTTATTTTTGATTTCACGTTTTGTTCCGTTTTTACGATAGTATTAGTTCAATGTCAAAACAGATGAATCAGTATTTTAATAATTTCGCAATAACTTATAAGGATAGCTAAAAATTACACATCTTTCTTTTTTTCTTCTTATTTTGAGTGTAGGTGTAGGACTTGCACAACTTTCAGTTTTTCTTTTACATGAACTTGGGGGAACAAAATTCTGTGACTTTTTTAATCCCTTATGTTTTCTTGTGTTCGCCATTACTGACTTTGGATTCGCGTACAACAGAGTGGTTCTTCTGTTGTGATTTTTCATAGCAACAGAAAAATCTGTTGTTTTAATTCTTGTGGTTTACTGAACGGAGTAATGAAATACTGTATTGCACATACCCCCCTCCCCATTCATATGAGTGAAATTTCTATGTGTGGGTTTTTTCTATGTGAAAGGCTGCAACAGCTGCAAAGAGGTGTGATGACTTCCTTTGTAGCATGAGAAGAAAGAGAAAGCATTGTATTCCTTAAAAACGGACGTTTCTAGTGGAGTTGTGACAACGGCAATAGATGGTAATGGATTACCTCCTTTAAAGAGGTAGACACATACTTCGGTTCCGCACAAATGGACCTTTCTTCGTGTTTGGACAACAGATAGTACTTTTGTAATCAATGTTACGCTACCCTGCGGGTGGTGACGCCTTGACCCAGCTGGAACAGCTGCAGTGTCATTAATTTTACCTTTCTAGATTTTACTCTGGTGACATACAGATAGTTACCTAGGGGTAGCTTGGCCAAATGGGAGGATAAAAAATGGAGGTGACGGACCAATAGCGAGTTAAGTATGGGCGTGCATTTGTCTGACCTAACCATAGAGGGATGATTTTGTGGGCGTGGATATCTTTGCTGGAAAGTGAACTTGGAAATATAAGGAGAGAAAGTTGGGGGAAAAAAAGAAAAAGGAAGAAAGGAGGAGAAGAAGATTGAGTTTGGCAACGAGAATTGGTTTTTTCAACGATGGATATGGCTTGCCGGTGACACAAAAAAATCCACTAAGACTTCAAGACGGTCAGCTGGTTACCTGGAATAATGGAGCCCTTCACGCTTATCTTAGCTGTGCTCGAGGAGGTGAAAGAAAAGGTCGATATGTCCTAAAGTGGAGGAAAAGACTTTGAAATTTGTACGGCACCAGTATCTCACGCCCAGCCCCAGGTGTTAGCGGAAATTACGACGTTCCAGGCAGTGTTTAGCGGTGGCTCCTACAACAGTGACAAGGTTCTGGAAGCAGTTCTGCGATCAGGAATTCCGTCTGGCCGAATCATCACAAGTTGGTGATTCCACATCTGTTCACATGTCCCAGGGGGACGCTTCATCAAGATAATTCCTTTTATTATAAACTTTTCCTTTTGTCTCCCATATGGTCAACTTGTTAAAAATAATTCTTGGATATAGAATGTTAGGCAGTGATTCAGACTTTGGTGGTGGGTTTATTTAGAGTGCATTGAACTTTTATTAAGAGATGTTTTCACAAAATTAATAACCCATGCTAAATTGAGTAAATGCTAAATCTAGGATCGAGACATATGGTTTGTTTAAATATGTTATATTTCTGTATTGCTCATTGGCGATAAACTTGATATTGTAAAAATTAGAAAAATTAGATGGTAAATGGTCTTAATTGAAAACTTTAAGATTAAGGTTTTGAAACTAGTTTGAAATATTTAGGTGATCGCCTTAGGATGAGGAATTTTCTTATGATAATCATGTTAAACGTAAAAAATTCTTGTCTGGTAAAATTTAACTCAGAACTAGATGGCCATGCGTTTGTGTTTTATTAAGATATATGCAATTATATGCCAAGATTAATGCAATTAAGCTTGTAATAATTAATTATAGTCAAGAAGTATAGTTGTGTAATTTGTTATAATCAAGAAATGTAATAAAAATGCTTAGTATACATTATTTTGTATCCTGGATCATTCATGACCTTTTGCTAGCTTCTCAATTGGTATTTTAAGAGAGTCTGGAATGAATCTGTGTTATTGGTGTGATGTTAAATGCCTTTATTAGAAAATATTTAAGGAAGTAAAATTCTAGTATATTTCAGTCACTAGCCACTATACGATCTAACGATATGCTTAAGATAAAACATTAACTTTTAACTTGTGAAATTTGATTGCTTAAATCAAAGTAATAATTATCAATAATTAAGTCAATAATAATAATTATCGACCAACACAACACTTCGCGTACCCCCAGGGGTACGCGTACCACAGTTTGGGAAACTCCGCATTAGAGGGTCGGAAACAACAACAAAATAAGAAGTAAAGAGAGGTAAAAAATGAAACAGCAACATGTATGTATAACAGAGTATCTTAATCATGAGATTTACATTAGCGAAAATCTCAAATACTACAGAAGATGTTCGATATTTTAAATATAAGTTCTTACCCAGACTTGAGGTTGGGGCTCCATGGAATTCAAACAAGTTGGAAGCTTACTGTTGTATCTTGGACCTTTCCGGTAACTACAAGGATGAGAGCGATAATGTTTACAACTTATCAGCAGGGCTTTCATTCACTTTTCTTTCATATGACTAGAAAAGAAATAATCATGGCAAGATAGACTCACCGATCTAGTAGGCCTATGAACAGAACCATCACGCCCTATCCATTGCTGTCCAAACGCAACTATTAGGCGTTGCCGGACTTATTGGTGAATTCAGAAAATACCTATTCGTGGTGGAACCACAATGACCGGCGCAGCAATTGAGGAGCATATTCATTTTTGGAACGTTTCGGTTGGATTTTCTGTAGAAATATCAAGTATTCTCAACCGACCAGGCGATAGGCCGTAAAGTCTTATGAGATGGATTCCTAGAATTCCTCCTAAACATTTACATCGAAATAATTTGGAACTGCACGTGAGCATTTCCGCTTCTATACAACGTCCTCTAGCACATGAAGAAGACATTTCGATCCCGAAATGTTATGTGATTCAGGATAGTCTATGTGTTCCTATCTCTAGAGCTACTTTGTCGGTGCTAAATCAACCTGTACAAGTTTTCCCCAGTTCACACTTTGTCTGACAATTATTATTTCAATGTTTATTGCCTTCTTACTTATTCAATTATCTTTAGAACAGAAAATGTAGCCCATCTAATTACAAAGGAAGATCCATTTAAAAAGAATAAAAAATGGAATATGTTAAATTTGAAATGTTGTATTGACCATAGCTATGGATGGTGTAGTTTGTGCATGTCAGCCTTTTTCGTTAGGAAGTAAAGTCAATTCATAAAGGACAAAACATTAAGAAATATTGAAATGTATGTTATACAGAGCGACCAAGAGTTGTGGGATACATTTCAAAAAAATAATAATAAAAACTTAATAATTTTACAGCTAAGTACTTTTTTAAAATGAGATAGCAAATAAAAAAGTTTTTTCCAGATAAGTAACGCGGCGTTACGGTGTTCTAAATTTGCTACAGCGAGAGAATTCCGTATACGCAATGGCTACCGATCGCCAGAAGCCGATGCGCGTTTTCTTGTTTCCTATTTTAGTTTTTCTTGAATATCTAAAAAAATATTCAGTTTTCACACTACATGCGAATTAACAAATTGAAGAGCGTAACAGTCCCTACAAATATATGCTTTTATTTTTCCTCCAGCTTTAAAATTTTCGCAGATAATGGTTCTCAAAAATTGGAGATTTTTCAATTATTTACGGCCTCCTAGTCCACCGTAACAACGTCTTTCATATCTGAAAAAAAATTTAACTTCTTTAAAAAAAGTTTTTTAAAATTAATTTTTAAAATGTGTCCCACAATTCTCGGACACCCTGTATATTAAATTTAAATGATACGTTGACCATAGCTATTGGTGAAGTCATAACATATATAAAACAAATCAATAGCTGTATTTTAACCACATAGCTTGACGGAAAGAAGGATTTCGATTAATTCTTACAGATTCATATGATTATAAAATATCCAAAACATATGATGTAATAATTTAAACTTCTTATGACATGTAATCTTTTAATCTACCTCTCTAAAAGTTAGTAAAAAATAATTTTTTTATGATTTGATGTTAGATTTATTACGGTTATGATTTTAATTCAATATAAACAACAGAATGGAATAACCTAATCGCTAAAATTTTAGATCGATGAAATTTTATGTCTGCGTCCGAAGTATTTTACCATCAATAAACCCGATTTGTTTCTGCCCCAGTAAATAATGATTAATTTCGTTTAAACTGATATCAAACTCGGAAGCAAGAGAAGGTTTATCAGAAAAACCAACATTTATTTTCTACTAAGATTTACGCTCATTGAGTTTAGGAACTAAAACTCTCTCAGGCGAAACTGGAAAAGAGATTAGAAATTTCTTCTAAGTACTAGAGTAAGAAAAAAATAGCACAGAAATTCCTAGTACCTAGCCGTACCTGCAGTATAACTACACGAATGTCGAGACGAAAATGGAAGCAAAGATTAAAAATCGGACGTCGTTACTTTGCCAGTGGCTAAGTCCCTGATTAGTGTTCATTCCAACCATTTAATGATCTCACCATTTTCCCTTAAAACGAGGAAAAAGATTACGATTTCTTTCGGGTAAAATCGATAATGGTGTTTGGGAAGTTTGTTTTCAGAGCTATTTCTAGATCTCTCAGAAGAATCCGAGATATAATGAGCTCCACGAATATGTTAGACAAGCTGTATATTGCTATAAATTTCGACATCTTCCAAATATTTCTAGAAATCGAATAAAGAATTGAGTTTTAGGAAATATACACAAGCATTTTGAAAGGTAGAATTCTGCAATTTTTGATTATATGATTTTGTGGAAATTTTAATTTCCATTGCAGGTTAAAAACTTAATTGACTGAATTTATGATGAATGTTTAATCGAATAAAAAATGATCCAATAATTTAAAAAACATAAAACGATTAAAAAGATTAAGTTATCTTTTGGAGGAAATTGATGGGAAGTTTTAGTAAGTTTGTTTTAAAAATGTTTCTAGATCTCAGAATTTAGCGTTTCATTATTTCTATCCGGAAAGTATTACATAATTACATGGTCTGACATTTCTTTAACGGTAAGAATGTTTTAAATACTAAACAAAAAGGAATAACTTTAGCGCAAGGTATCTTAATTTTTCTCCCATTTATGAAGGGATTTTGGTTTTAAAAAAATTTATCGTTTCGGAAAAAAAATCCGTTTTCCCTTCTTCAAGTATACATACATGTAGAAAAATAAATTAGACCAACACAGCTATATTTGGTGTTATTGAAAAAAGATTTTTTAAAATACATTTTTCTGAGAAATTTAAATGGCAAATATCGAATATTTAATAGAATGACACGATGTACATACTTTCACAACCGCTTTGGGACAAAGTAGTATACATTCTTGATAATTAATAGAACATAAATTTTAATTTGGTTAGTGGAGAAAACTTGCAGAAAAGTGGATTTCATAACATGTTAAATGACTTGATGAAGCCAATATAAATTCTTATTAACTTTTGGCATGAATGGTAGGAATTTAAGAATCTAATAAAACATGAATCTAACAAACACGATTCCTTTTGAGGTCGATTATTTAAGAAATTATGCTATAGATTATTGCTGATAAATATAGTTTAGTTGTAGATACGTTCTATTTTTATGCAAGAGGAGACCCATTTTAGACCGGACGTCGTAATTTGTAACCATATTACATGACGAGGACAACATCTAAACCTACAATCCATTCTCAAAATTTCGCGCCACACCAGCGGAAGAACCTTTGACCCTCGATGTCTGATTTAATAAGCACCCTTAATTGTCTTTCTGTACAATTTATAAGGAAAGCAAAATATCAGTACATCATAAGTAATATTTTTCTTTTGGATATTTGTCGAGAGAATGCACTATTTATCAAGAAGAAATGAGTAACTTATCAAGTTTTTTTATTTTCAAGAAATTTTGATTTCCATTAGCTTCCAATTTATCACTTTCTCACTTAGTACATTCCCTGCGTGCTAGCTTTGTAAAAATTGTAAAAATGAGATTGTCTCCTATATATATTCATTAAAGTATTTTTTAAGTTTGAATTAGTAGAATATTTTTTCTGCACAATACAATTTTTGTTCCGTTTGGCGAATAGGATATCACACTCGTCGTGGAACTAATTTTTCTCTCCTGTAATTACCTTGCAGATAGTTTCATTTCCCTATCATATTTAACCACCTCAATGGTGATAGGAGATACATTTATCATGAGTGAATACCAGTGTAGAAAATCCACCAGTGGTGAAATTTAACCTCAAATTTTATCGTCCAGTTGTATGACTAGAGGTATTAGGTACGGGGACTTGGGGCGGCGTTCTGTATGACTAGAGGAAAACAGTTTCAGGGGTTGTATAAGATTTCATCTAGCACGTAATCAATAGATTAATTATAATTTCAGTTTTATTCGTTTGTAAATAATCCTCACACCGTTTGTAATCTAATATTGTTTGTCAAAAACAGAAATCAAAAATAATCATTATGACATCAGCTATCTCTTTTGAAATGATTAAAGCTTATTGCATTAACATTAGACATCCGCTTTACACAAACACAGAACACTTAAGAGGAATAATCATTTAAATTATGTCTTAATCATTAAGCAAATTTTAGTCTCAAGTATTTGGGTGCATGTTGTTCAGTGGCTTGTGTTTCTGCTCAGTCTGGATCGTCACAATTCACGCTACAAGGTGGAGCGAAGATTAGGTTATTTGAAGCAACACGAGGGCTATTTAGGAACGGACCTCGTAATTTTGAACCGCGGTCAGATGACGAGGACGACACCTGAGCTGGCACCCCCTCTCCAAACTTCTACGCCACACCAACGGGAGGACGTTTGGCCACTACGCATGATTTAGCGTGCAACAGGCCCCATACACGGCGGAGTTTTGGTAGAATCGGGTTTTGAACCTGCGACCCTCCGGTCCCGAGGTCGAGACCTTACCACTAGGCCCTCGCGGCCAAAGGTGGAACGAATGGCAGATACTCTTTTAACTCGACTCTAGGACATAGGGAAAAGTGAGGTAAAACCGGGTACCTAAGACTCAAAGGCCTGTTGGAGCTAAAGTATTCGACATAGATCTTGTCAAATTTTATTAAAATATTCATTGTTTATCGGAGTACAATATATCTTTCAAGGATCTTCATAGTTTTACTACTTTTCTTACCGATGATATTTTTTTTAATAAAAAGTCCTGCCACCTGGGGTAAAACCGGATACACATGTCAACTTTATGATAAAATAGGAAAACTCGATTTTCAGTGGAAAAGTAGCAAACATTTTTATTTTGTATGACAATTAAAGAATATTAGTTACAAAATTCATATGTAAAGCAGTTGTCTTCTTCCTCCGCACCATTGCAACATTCGTGGGCCAGCTAAGACAGTTTCTACATTAGTTTAACCCTTCTCATTTATTTAAGGTATCCGACTGGTTTAAAATCGTCGTTTTTGATGAAATTATCAAAAAAAGATTTTATGACTAAATTTTGTAGCCTGTTTAATCAGCTTTCTAAAACTGTCTTACTTTTTACTCTACGTGAATTACAAATGGAGTTACAGCTGTTTTCTTACCGAACTGTAAGCATTATTTTATGTTGCATGAACGCTTTAAATGTGTTTTCTGAGAAATGATATTTTTGAGGAAAACTGTCGACCGTAACAATGATTTCTCAAAAAGTTATTCACGTTTTGATATGACATTTTCTGAGATTGTTTTCTGTAATATGCTTGATGTTTTCCTCTAAAAACTAAGGTCAATTTTAAAATCAAGTATCATTTTTAAGTGCTTAAATATAAACGAAAAGCATTTTTTATGAAAAATTTTCAGTTTAGTAACTTTGTTCAGCTATATCTCAAAACTATTGTGAAGTACAAGAAAGATTTTAGAGCATAACACAGATAACTGTCATAAAAATGTACTCCTACAAGGATTTATGTATATTTAGATTATGATTTTGTCTATGGCTGTTAGCGTAAGGCAAATATTTTAGTCATTTTTCTTCAAATTTCTCAGTTTTTTTAAAAAAAATATTATTTTGAAAGCCTAATTTTACAATATTTTCATAGTTTTAAAACATATGCAGTTGATAAATAACATTAAAAAATATATATAAGATATTTTTCAAAAAAATGTCTCCGAACACAATCGGATATAGAAGACATAGCATTAAAATATACACAATAAATGTCTGATGTGTTTTTATCGTCTTCATCGGAGGAATTATCATTACTGACTGTCCCGGTCTTACGCCATTTTGAGTATTCGGTTTTACCGCGGGTGCAGAGGCTATGAAAAACGAAATAGAACAGCTCAATTATTGGGGTAAATCCCTATTGTTTGATAGGATATAAATCCTTACTAAAAGTATAATAAGCTGTACTAAATATAGTTTTTAGAGCTGTAATGATTATTAAGTAAGGATAGTTTAAAATCAAACATTAGAGAGTTGATGCCTTAACACTAATAAACCTTCACAGATGTAGCGAATTCAACAGCTACAATACACCACTATGTCTGTTCCCCCTTCTTGTACAGTAGAGTGAAATTTGGTATCTATCCGCTAGGAAGGCCAAGTGGTGTACGCATAACAGAAAAGTAGCCAAAGTACAATGTTCACAATAGTAAATTGGATGATGTGAACTCCAATTTGTGAATTGATACGATTTTTATCTCCGCTGACTTAAACTATTTTGACTTTGATCTAAACATTCTCTGGATCGCCTAAGCTCATATACTTCATTTCTAACTGATCTGTTTTGTGTAATTTCATGCAAAGTTTCTTTATAGTGTAAGAAATATTCTGAATTCTTCCCCTTAAACTCATTTTTTTAGGGTTAAATTATTTTACACCAGAACGAATATAGCAATAGGTTATGACTATTAAGTTATGCCTAACATGGCGGAGGCTACTCTTTATGTTTTACAAAAAAAAAAAAAAAAAACGGAAGAAATTAACCTCTTTTCTGTGGCACGTACTCTAGCGATTTAAATGTATAGATTGGGATCGTCGCGTCAAGTTAAGATTGACTTATTAAAGAGTGTTGGATATCGCGAGTTGCTTTGGGAGAAAGGCTCATGGTATTTTCTGAGTCTTATTTAATTAATCAAAACTTTGAAAGTTTATAACTTGAGAACAGGATGGAAGTTTTCGATCATGTCAATTAAGGAAGGAATGAAGGACATCATTAAGGATACAAGGGATCAACATATTTATGGAAATCGGGATCGTCACATCGACTTAAAATAGGCTTATAAAAGAACATTTCAAATCGTGAGTTGGTTTTGTGAGAAAGGTTGATGCGACTTTCTGGGTTTTATTTAATTAATCACGGATTTGCAAGTTTATAACTTACAATTAGGATGGCGGATTTTATCATTGCAATTAAGGAAAATTTCCTGTGGCAGCCAATTGTGAAATAGAGCGTGACATATCGTATAGTTGTAGGAGGTTTGAGTTTGAAACCTTATTGATTAAGTGATATTTCCATTAAATAATTTCATGAGTTTGTTTCTGAATATTTTTTTATCATAACAGAGGAGTTGATTTCGAAGTTATAATTTTAACCTTCGCAGTACGATTTTTTTTATTTTTTAAAATGAAGTTTGTAAATGTCTGTAAATGCAGGTAAGGAATGCAGAAAAAATGAGGGAAATTTTAATTTTGAACTGACATTTTTAACTAAAAGTTTTACTGTCTTAAGAAAGAAAAAAGTTTTAAAGCTTTTAATAATATGATTAAAATGTCTTTAATAAAACATTTTTTGTACTTCAATTCAAACTTATTCTCAGTTTCGACATTTAATTAATACATTATTGCTTTTTCTAACTAGTCAATTAGTATAATTGACTCGTTTCACAAACAGGTTTCAACCGGTATATACAGATTTGAAGCCAGATTTTGAAGCCAAAGTATATCGTTATTTTGAAATTTTTCCCTTTGGTGTTTTTTCCGAGGTGTTGCAATGTAATCAAATGTAATCTTTGTTTTTTGATATTTTACTATATTTGAAATTTATTTTAATGTATATCTATAAAAATATATTAAAATTATTTTATTTCTTTTATTTTTTGATTCTTTAAAGAAAAGCAAATAAAAAATAAGAATAAATAAAAATAAAAAGAATAGAAATGAAATTTACTTCATATTTATCTTAGTGTTTTAAGCACAATTTAAAAGAATTTTACTGAAATTCATGCTTTAAATTAATTTTGGTATTAAAGGGTTCAGCGAACATCGATAATACTTAGCTTCGAAATGCAATTGTCATCAACATCACTATAATCATATTCGTGCATCTCTTTCGAAATATCTTCTTTAATCAACAGAAATATTCGTTACATTAATGAATAAAATGAAATTATTTCTACCGATAAATTGTCACTGAGTGATTTATACCTTCCATTAGGGGAAGCTCTAAAACATCGCTTGAAAGGAAAGAATCGGATGTTTGCCTTTCTGAACGACCCAATTTCCTGTCATCAATCTTCATTTTTGAGCTTTAAAGTCAATTTGTCAGTCTATACACAATGTATCAAAAATATACCGGACGCCTTAAAAGCTTTTATGATAAGCACAAAGATACGAGAAAAATCAACGCGGAGAAGGATTTTTTACGTATGTGGACAGCTTACTTTATTGATAATAAAATACTAGTAGATTTGATTAATGGAAGCTGCAATACATGTCATAAGAAAATTTAAAAATACGGCTTATTTCAAATATAGCTTTATAGCTTATGTCGCTATGCCAATATAGCTGTCGCTTTGCAATGGTTTAGGGAAATTGGAACACTTAGCGTTACATAGCAATTTGTGGAGCACATAATTGATGTCACTTTTTGTAAAAAGGCTAGGATTTTTAATTATATTACGACATACAGGGTGACCACTTAAGTCCTTTACCACTCTTTTAACTACGGAATGACTGCAGCTATCTTCATAAGAGTGGTGTCTAGGTACAGCAAAGTGACTATGCGCTACTGGATGAAACCACTTACGGCGCCACCTGGTGAAAAACGGTGCAGTTAGCGTTATTATCTCTAAAACGGTACAAGGTAGGGAAAAACAGTGAATTACAAAGTTGTAGAGCATCATCGATTTAGTACAAAAAGACACCTTATGGTCATGAATGCTAAAAACAGAATGCTTAAAATGCACATTTGTTTGTTTGCGGCTTCCGAAACTTGAACGAAAGGAGAAAAGATTATCTTTCGGACGAAAAACGAGCCCCCAACGCGGCACAGTGGTATCGCTTGTAATTTATAATCAAATAATCTTTTCTATTTTCGTTCAAGTGTCGTGACGTCACAGTTTCGGAAGCCGCAAACAAAAAAATGTGCATTTTAAGCGTTCTGTTTTCAGCATTCATGACCATAAGGTGTCTTTTTGTACTTAATCGATGATGCTCTACAACTTTGTAATTCTCTTTTTTCCTCTATCTCGTACCGTTTTAGAGATAATAACGCTAACTCCACCATTTTTCACCAGGTGGCGCTGTAAGTGGTTTCATCCAGTAGCACATAGTCCCTTTACCATACCAAGGCACCACAGCCATTTGGTATTTAAAAGGGTAGTAAGGAACTTTAGTGGGCACCCTGTTTATGTGGCAAGAAATGCTTATTTTTTCTACTGCAACAATTATGATGCTCTTAATAAAGAGTAAAAATTTTCAGTTGGGAACAAAAAGAAAAAAAAAACACATTATATGATATAACAAAATATTTCAGCAAAAATTCGACTGCTATATTTTTCTAAATATAAATTAATTCCAAAAATTTATTAGCGTTTTATGACGTATCATATTGCAATAAGTTCAATGCAACAAAGTACACTATATGTCCAAAAGTATCCGGACACTTGCAGATTTTCACATTTTTTAGAATTTCTCCGGAATGGTTTAACCGACTGCCTTTAAACTTCGGACATGTAAAGAATAGACAATAACTCACATTTTACATTGAAGATTCGGTCCTGAGGGCAATTAGGGGACCGTCTACAAACTGATGAAGACAAAAAAGTTTTGGGCCCACCCCGCTTCACAGAATACTCATAACAAGATGAAACTTTCAGAAATGGTAATGTTTAATGTGCGTAATATTTACAGGAATTTTTGTAAACTCAGCGCAAATATTTGGGAAGACATAAAGGTTTTCTTAAAAAATCTCAAATTTTCCCACCTGTTTTTTGCTTATAACATGCAGAGTTTTCTGTTATATTATACGAAACTTACAGAAAAGATGACAATATGTTAGAGAAGCATTTGTGTAAAACTTTGGAAAAGAATTGTTGAATATTACAGGAATTATGAGCATTTTTATTAAATAATGTTTTACTGCGCATGCGCGAAACATAGTGTAATTTTTCTTTCACAACTTTAAAGCCAGATATATAGGGCAACTTATATAAAAAATTCAGTTCAATATCATTAGTATTCAGAAAGATATCGGCATTACAACGATCAGAATTTTAGCTCCTGTCGAAGAGAAGCTAAAAGATGAAGGGTTGTACACAAATTGATATTTTTTAAACTTATATCTTTAAATAGTTATATTGAAATGTATAGTGGTTAGAATTTGCTGAATACCCATGAACACATCAATTACGTGCATAACTTAAATTCCAGCTAATTAGGCACTATAAATAACAAACATTTTATTACTTTAATTATATTATTTACATGATTATTAACAAGTTGCATATTACAATTTTATGGCCAAACGATATTTTTAAATATATTTATTTTATGGCGAAACGATTTTTTATCTAATTAATTTCTTTTCTTAAAATATTTTAATAATTCTACATATATATTTTTTATTCGTTACGAATATTAGATGTGTTCATGGGTATTCAGCAAATTCTAACCACTATACAATTCAATATAACTATTTAAAGATATAAGTTTAAAAAATATCAATTTGTGTACAACCCCTCATCTTTTAGCTTCTCTTCGACAGGAGCTAAAATTCTGCTCCTTGTAATGCCGATATCTTTTTGAATACTAATGATATTGAACTGAATTTTTTTATATAAGTTGCCCTATATATCTGGCTTTAAAGTTGTGAAAGAAAAATTACACTATGTTTCGCGCATGCGCAGTAAAACATTATTTACTAAAAATGTTCATAATTCCTGTAATATTCAACAATTCTTTTCCAAAGTTTTACACAAATGCTTCTCTAACATATTGTCATCTTTTCCGGAAGTTTTGTATAATATAACAGAAAACTCTGCATGTTATAAGCAAAAAACAGGTGGGAAAATTTAAGATTTTTTAAGAAAACCTTTATGTCTTCCCAAATATTTGCGCTGAGTTTACAAAAATTCCTGTAAATATTATGCACATTAAACATTACCATTTTTGAAAGTTTCATCTTGTTATGAGTGTTCTGTGAAGCGGGGTGGACCAAAAACGTTTTTGTCTTCATCAGTTTGTAGACGGCCCCCTAATTGCCCTCAGGACCGAATCTTCAATGTAAAATGTGAGTTGTTGTCTATTCTTTACATGTCCGAAGTTTAAAGGCAGTCTGTTAAACCATTCCGGAGAAATTCTAAAAAATGTGAAAATCTGCAAGTGTCCGGATACTTTTGGGCATATAGTGTATATTACATGCAGTTAAGCACGATTTTTGATAGAAAAGCCTCAATCATTAACTAGGAATCACGTATGGACTAAAACAATAAGTTAGGGGAGTATAATATAAGCTAAATATTAGTTTACTATTTATATATAATTTATTTAAAATAGTTTATATTGAACGTTTTTTATATCAATATAGAAAATATTACAATGCAATCGAGACTTCAAGAAATGCAATTTATAGCTTAATAACTTTTCTTAATTTATAAGTGTTTATGCTGATAAATTATGATATTTATGTTTATTAACACAAATAATGACTTTTAAAAATGATTATGGGATGTCTAGTTTTAGCCATACTTTAAAATAACAAGTATATGAATCTAATTAAAACGACAAGTCGTTATTTCATACCTATTTAGTTATCAAATATTTAAAATCTTTTTCATGCATTTATGTTAGATGATCGAAAATATTAAATCAGATCTTGGATAGAACAATTCATTCATCGTTATTTCAAGATAATTTTTATCGAAAAACTGAGTTTTAAGGAGAAAAAAAATCTGATTTTATTCTGTAGTATTAAAAGACATAAATACAGTTGGAAAAACAAGGACAAACTTTATTCTTTGGTATAAAAGACACGAAACAACCACCAGATGGAAAAATGACCCTTAAAGTAGTTCCCAAATAGTTACGGAAATACCTTGACATGTTTTCCAGTTTGTAAAAATCAGTGCTCTTTGCTGATATTGAGCTCAAAGGAAGACCAAAAAGAGAGATTTCCAAGCTATTTTTTTCTGAAAAATGTGCAAGAGGCGATTCTTTCGTTGAAAAATTGCACGATTTGCGGATTTGAAATTGATTGATCGAGTCATCCATTTAAAAGTGGCGTGAATAAAGTGGGAGGAAAGAACGATAAGCCAAGCTCTCTGTAAAGAAAAGAACCTCTGGTGTAAGAACTGGAGCTAAAAAGGACAGTTTTTCCAGTTGTTTAGGAATACCAATTTCTTGATTTTGCTTTCAGAAATATGTAAAGGAATTGAAAACTATACTGATCACTAAATCCTGGAATGCTTGTTTTATTAGAAGTATTTGAAGAAAAATTGAAGTGATGATAAATTTATATATAAAAACTGAAAATGAAATGAAGTTTAACGGAACCAAAAACTATTACTCTCTTAAGTAATGATATACAGAGTGGTCATAAATTATTGGACCAATTTAAAAAAATAATGAAAAAACCTATAATGTTACAACTACGTGTTTTTTAAAAATGAGAGCACATTTTAAAAAGTTTCTTTTTTCAGATAGGTAACGCGGCGTTACGGTGATCCAAGTGGTTTGCAAATTATTGGACAGCTACCATTTTTGAAAGCCATTATCTGCGACACTATTAAAGCTACAAGAAAAATAAGAGCATGTATTGGTATGGAATTTTGCTCTCTTTAATTTGTTAAGTCAATTGTAATGCGAAAATTAAATACTTTTCGAGGTATTAAAGAAAAACTAAAAAAGGAAACCAGAAAACGCGCATCGGTAGCCATTGCATATGGAAATCTCTCGCTGTAGCAAATTTAGAACGCCGTAATGGTACGCCATCTATCCGAAATAAAGCTTTTTTATTTGCTTTATTATTTAAAAAAAACTCAGTTGTGGCATTATCAGTTTTCTTTATTAATTTTTGAAATGGTTTTATGACTGCCCAGTATAAACGTTTTAAATTAATTTTTTCATGAAAATTCATTCAAATTCATTCAAGTAAAACAAAAATAAAACATTTAAAAGAAGAGTTTGGGATAAAATAAAGTTTTAATGGAATGAAATCCCAGTAAAAAATGTTAACAATGAGCAAACAACTAAAATGCTTAAAAAATGAAATTTGAATTTTGAAATGAACTATTGAACAGTGTTTTCGGCAAGTGTCGTTCCTGCTATCTAATAAATACTCAAGCAGAAAATACACTTAACAACAGTTCAAATAGTATTTATATTTTACTTTTAGATTAAGGATTGATAAAATCTAAATATATCTTATTGGGTTATCGGGTAGTTAAACGGGGATACTAATAAAGAAACAGGAAAGTTCTTTTTCTTTTCCCAAGATAAAATCTGTCCGCTCTTTCAAATGTTCTCAGTATAACTTATTCTTTCTTCATTAGTTATAAATGGTGTCAAGTATGTGGTGATACAATAAGCTAATCAATTATATGCTAATGAAATCTCATTAACTTAACGTTAAATCTAGGTAGCTTGTTTTTAAAACGTTTCTTGCTGACGTTAATGACCAGTTTTTACTTAAAAACAATGACAGACCCATCAATCCCCTACAAATAGAGAATAAGCTTTTATTTACGAGCTTTGCAGATACTGCACTAACAGAAATTTTGCCTTTTCTTACGGGTTTGCCTAAATGCTGTACCAGATAAGGACTAAGATTTCATTCCCTCTTCAGACTAATCTAACTATTCTCTAATCACCTGGCATCATTTTACTCCCCTATCTTTTTCTGCCGAACGGATGAGTAGACTGAATGTCAATTAGACAAATCAAGAATAGATAATCCATTAGCTTAGATACACCTTACACTTTTTTTGGGTAAATGGAGCTTGTGAAGGTAAAATAATCTGTACGGGCTGTCGAAGGAGAACACAGAATTTACCTTTCCGTTTCTTGAAAAAAGTGTAAAGGAAATTCCTGTCCCTTCGTCCTAATCCCTTTGTAAGTCCAAAGGAACATCACCTTGCATTGCCTAAGCATCCAGTAAACAACTGAAAGACCGGCCGCAGCAACAGATAGTCAGGCACTGTGGTTCCTCCATAATAGCTCCCATTACGAGTGGCCCTCTGCAGCAACCCTCCGTTTTTCCGGGGTATGGCCCGGCATCGGAGGAGGCCCAACGAGCCACACCACCATTATTGTGCCATCGGGTTGACGAGAGCCTGCTTACTTATACGGCAGCCTCTCCACCGCGAACTCACGGTGTCCCCCCGATGGGGCTAATCACTTTGTAAGAGGATGTTTGAGTTTACCTCTAGAGTCTAGAGTATATTCTGAAAGTAAAATTTCAATTAACCAACCATGTGGTCTCAAAATAAACCAATTAATAATGTTCGTCGGGCATATCACCACTGTTCGTAAGCAGATGAAAAGTTAGGTTAGTTCAGTTTAATTATATTAATGTCCCGTTTTGAAGCAACACTAGGGCTAATTTGGGACGGACCTCGAAATTTTGAATCGCTGTCAGATAATGAGGAGGACACTTGAGGTGGCAACCACCCTCGCCAAAGCAACACACCAGATGGAGGACGTTTCGCCACAACGTTTGATTTAATGTGTAACAGGCCCCATACACGGTGGATCTTTAGTTGAATCGGGTTTCGAACCTGGAACGCTCCGGTTCCAAAGCCGAGAGGCCACCGCTGTCTCGCAGATTAGAAGAATCTGCTAGTCCAACATCTGTCCACACGTAAGTACCGAGTTTCTCCGATACAACATCAATCTAAAAAAATAATTTCATTCATCTCAAGAGCTTACTTCATCATAAGAAGCTACAAAAAGAATAAATATTCCAGGCTAATTTGCTATTCCCATTTTTGTATTTTGATTAGTAGACAGTGTTACGTAAGCCTGCAGTAACATAAGTACATAACCTTGCAGTATCAATGAAATACTGATCATGTCAATAGCTTCGCCCATGTGCGAACAACAAGTCAACTTCCATTCAGCGGAGAAAAATAAATCATATTATTAAAATCAAAAGAGGTCTGTCGTATTTAATACAATCCGCTCCAGAGAGTTCACTTTAATTTCAATTCCCAATTTATAAAAAAAAATTGAAGAGGATATTCTGCCACAATTGTATTGCGGATGAAATAAAATACACAAGCAACGAATATAAAATACCACGGGATACAAGTAGGCCTGATTTCTACATTGGCAACTCATTTAAGGTCACTGTGTTGACCTATAGAACCAATACGAATCAAACGTCTTTGGCTTGAAAATCAGATCGATCGAAGGAACCGCCGGAGCGATAACAAGTTCTGTCTGTGTGGTAATCGGTGTCATTACACCCGAAAACACGTCTGAAGGAATCGATAAGACCTAACGAAGATTGAGTGAGGAATGAACTCCGGCTGGGGACTCTTAATGTCGAATTAAGGAATGGGCAGTTGATGGCCGCAAGTATTACGAGATAGTTTAAAGATATGTGTCCGGGATCAAATAAATCGTAACTGGCAGTTTCGAAATTCTAGTTGGTTTTAGTTTAAAAATCTAGAGGTAAAAATTTATGTACCAAAATTATTTTGTTAACCTTATCCTGAGATTCTCATATTGTGGGGTGCTTCCGTTTAAGAAGGTAGGGAATAAAAGTAGAGAATGTCCGAAGGCAAAAAAAGTGTATGTGAGAGAGAGAATGCCGGAGCATTTTATTGAATTACTACAAAATTATAAGTAGAATTTTTCTTACATAAACATATAACGTTCATACACAACGCAAATATAAAACATTCATGCATAACATAAATATATAGCACTTAAACATAACATAAATATATAATTCATTCTTCAGTCCTTCGGAATCGTAATTTCAGGAATAGCTTCCTAATTTTTCTTAATTTTAAAATAGAATTTTCACATTTTATCAGGTAGAAATCTAAAGGATAAAAATAAAATTATTGTAGAAAATAAAGTTTTTCAAGCATATATTATTTAAAACTCCAAAATTCTTTTGAAAAGGGAGACGCAATTATAATTGACATTTAAGTTCTAGAATTATGGGAACCGTTGAATGCGTTAAGTTTTATTTACTGTAAATAATTTCTTTTCCATATGACCTTAGATCAAAGAACTGAAAACCATGGTTGAGGATACAGAAAAGCCAGTCAACCTTTGTGATTGAAATATCGAACGATATTTCTACTTATCGAACGTTTATAACGAATTGTAACGAATAATTTAATCAGGGCCAGACTTCCCGTAGGGACAACCTGGGCTGTGGCCTAGGGCCGTCTGGGGGCGCTTATACAGAAGATATAACAACTAACCAAATATTTACACATTTTTCAGTATTATTTAGAAAAAGCCATATAAAATGATGCTTTTGAAAATTAAAACGGCTCTGTTTTATTTGTAAGGTTTACTGAGAAGGCCATTACTTAATCCACAGAAAAATCTTTCCAAATGAAATGAAGAGGACCCCATGAAATTTAATGTAATTATTTAATGATGGCTAAATGATTATTTACAGTTATATACATTTTACAAAGAAACGAAAAGAAAACATTTTTCTGGTTTAACACCACCGGATCTCTTCATGTGTCTTACTCTCACACTGTACAAGATTCATCTGCTAGAGCGCCATCTGGTATATATATATATACATCTGTTACAAAATTACATTCGTTACATTTAATATATTGAACGATGCATTTGTTGTCTTCTATTTGACCTTATGGTCTCTCTCCTTGCACTTCTTTTGCATTGAAATAGAGTTAATAAGATCAGTCCACTTCAATGATTCTTCAAGCTTATTCATGGACAAAAGTATGAAGAAGCTCTAGTAGGTATTTCAGACGATTTCAAAAAATTCACTGGAGTAATCTTGTAGGCGTTATTGTAATGCTATTTTATAAGTAGTGTAATTTTGAATTAACAGTTTAACGTGGTTCAAAGATTATAGAGATTGTATTAAGTGTTTTCGTGTTTCAAAAAAACTTTTGTATATTAAATTAAAAATTATATAGTAGCTTTTTGTAGGGGGGCGGCGCAGAATATGCTTTGATATAGGGCGTAGAAATGTGTAAATCCGGTCCTTAATTTAATTTTTAAAAACCAAACAGATGGACATTGACAGATATTGAAAATTCATTATAAAATAGCATTTATTTTATATAATAATCTGTTATTGTAGTTATATTAATGTTCAGCAGTGGCCTGGTGTCGGAGTTGATCGTTTCAGATATGATGCCATTGAAAAACCACCGTGTATGCTACCTGTTGGATGTAATATACGTTGGGATTAAATATCTTCAGATGAAGTCCTCATCATGTGATCACACTCTAAAATTACGAATTCCGTTACAAAGTAGTACCCTCATATAGCAGCGAAACGGAACGTTAATGTATTGGTAAACTATTCCAGTATGTTTAAAATTCCTGAAATGAAACTGATAAAGACAATTGTGTTAGTTTAACACAGCAGTTTTTAATATTTTAATATTTGGAGCCCAAATTTCAATAACAATTTAAATCTCTGCTATCGTGTTTTTTGCATTACCAATTTGTATTAATATTTATTTAAGAGAGATTTTATGCTAACAGAATCTAATTGTGATACCTGTGAATCAATAAGTAGTTTTTTCAAATCATTTAATAATTTCTTCATGTTTTTACGTAGCCTTCTGTTATTCCTCTCTCTTCTAAGAGGCAGCGACCCGCATTTTTAGAATGGATGTGTGGGTTGTATTCTTTTTCTATTTTCTACGACTTTAGAAAGTCTGTGAAAGTAAAAAATGAGGCTGAGTTGGGAGAAATCAAAATCAATGAATTGACGCCGTGATAAAATAAATTAGAAGCTGTTTGAGGTTATTGAGAATGTATATACTTATATGGATAGACTAACCATTTGGGTTCAGGTTAGCACTGAAAATTTTGTTTTTGATACACAATGATGTTTGTAAGTTGATTATCTCATAAAAAATCTAACGATTTTTTATGAGATAACCAACTGTCTGTATAGCTACAGACTGCTCTACAGTAAAGATATTTTTCTGCTTTAACATTGTTTTCTTAAATATTTTACCATTACCTACAAAACTGAGCAGTAAATATGGAGTTATTACTCTTATGTGGAAAGCTGTCAATAGTCAAATTAAGTCAATTAGAGACAAGATAAATGGAAACTTTGAAAATTCACTAACTGTGTTAGTTAATCATTAAATACGTAATTATGATAATGTTATAACATTACAAAGTGTTGAAAATAGTTTTTAAGTTTATTTTGTAGGTAACAAACTCAGAACTACATTTTTTATAAGCATTGAAAAAAGTATTTCTGCTGATAAAAAATGGATAGTAAATCTATTCCTGAGAAATTCAGATTGCATCTGATGTCGCGATTAATTTTGCTACAATATTCGAAATAAAAAGTCTTCGGAGTCTTGTAGCTGTTATTATCAATGGTCTGAAAACGCATGGGCCAAAAACAGAAATGTTATTGAATGCTATTTAACTCGTTGAATACTGGTGCAAAAATGTTTTTTTATAAACAAATATTTTTAATTAATGGATTGTTTTCTTTACAGTACAATAACAAGCTTTATACAGAGAGAAAGATGCAACGTGGAATGCCTGTTCAGATATTCTTCTTGTCCTCCAACCTTGGTTTAAGCTTAGGTAGTCCGTTCCGATCGGCCTCATGTTACATGAAACCAAATTACAAATAAATCAAAGGTAGAGGGAATACGGGGACATTGATACATTTTTTTGGAAAGCTAAAAATGATTTTACCAACGGTAATAATTACAACTCATACAATAAATTTATACATTTGTTAATTTACTACAGGATTTCAGTCGAGTTTTGGTCATAAATGGCAAAATAAAGTATTAATTACACGTTTTTTCCTAAAAATGGATTTGTACTAGTCTGCCCCATACAACGGGTACATTGATACACACGGAAATATCGAAAATAATGATGGTTAATAGGACTGGGATCAAAGCAAAATTTGTTTTATCAATGAATTTTATATTCCAAATCAAGGTTTAAAAGTTTAACAAAGAAACAAGCTTTTATTTAAATCAAAATTTAACTTTTTTAATGAGACTGGAAAAAGGAAACAATAATGCCTCAGGAAATAATAAATGCTATCTCTACAAATAATGAAAGAGAATGTGTGTGTGTAAAAATACTTTGGAGGGAGGAAATGTGTACCTCGAAGCAGTTTTTGGAAATTTTAATTAATTAAAAGTTAAGGAAAATTTTCGCGGTCTTCCTTGATAATTTACGAAAATATTATAGCACAAAAATAATTTTTACTCCATCCGAAAATGCAAAAAATTATCTTTTTGATGATTTGAAGTTTCTCTACAATTTTTTTCTCCAATTTTAATAAATTCGTAAAAATATTTTAAACTTATAATTTACAGCAATACTTTTCATTTTTGCAATGAAATTCAAACCGTTGTCTTGTTTAAACAAATACTTAATTGCGCGTTTCTCTTAGATAGTTCAGTTTTACGTTTTTTCATTTCTGAAGACGATTTTGAAAAGTTGTTACTGTTAAGGCACACTGATACGCACAGAAGACGCGTTTAAATGTGCGCCGGAGTCAACTGTATCAATCTGCCCCAAGAGAGCCTTTTTACTCAAAATAAATGGTCACTAAAAAATGCTAAACAACCTCAAAAATTAATATAGTTCAGAAAAATAAATGTTTTCTCCTACCTTTGGGGTAGATGCTCTTGCAGGAAAACGTAAATAGTTAAAGAAATCACGCAACACATTCCTAGAGTAAAATTCACTTGGACGATTATATTAGCTGTTTGAATCATTTGTAACTTAAAGTATGTGCCTACCTTCGGAGCCCTTTTTTTAAAAAAAGGAATTTTTTATTCAACATTTATGTTTTCAGTTATAATAGTGTATAAAACTGTGAATTCAAATGTCATTTTAGTGAAAAAAAATTTCATTTTTGAAATTTTGGCTTTTTTTGGTCAAATTTAGTAAAAATTGACGTTTACGCCAAACGTCATATAACAAATTCTAATCCATGTATTTCACTTTTCTTTCAATAATATATTTGTTATACATTTACCTGTGTCGTGAAGCAGAATATTTAGAGTACCATTTAAAGTTACTGAGATATATCAAAGTTTGTATACGCAACAGGTTTTTACAAGAAAAAAACTATCAATTTTTAAAATAAAACAGCTGTAAATAAATAATTATATACTTTTAAGCTATATTCGAGGTTCACAACATAACTACAGATGTATAGAAAATAGTGGTAAAATTTCATTTGAATATATTAAAAACTTTTTAAGAAATGAGATTTATCGCAATCCAAAAAAAATGAAAAAGCGATTTACCAGAAAACGCAAATAAAGATTTTAAAGTCCCATAAAAAATTATATACATATTTTAACAACTTAAAATTCACAGTTTTTGTAAGGCAAGCCTTCTTTGACTTAATTTTTTAATTAATTTTGATTTTCTTTTAGCTTCTAATTTTTTTCTTAATAATTTTGTTTCCGGTCCTACTTGTCGATTTGATTTTTAATTCTCTCAAAATCAATTTCTATGTAGTTTTTTTCAATAATTTCTGGTTCAAGTTTTACAATAAGATGTTTAAATACAGATATCAGCCTGAGTTGAATAATAAAACTGCTATCTTGTTAACTAATAACGATGTTTGGAGTGAGCGAAATTTTCTTTAGGTAAAATACACCGTAAGGAGAGAAGCAGTTGCCAGATATGTATAAAACAATAATAAATAAATAAATAAAACTTAATTATATATTTAAAAAGTAAATTCTGCATTCACATTGTTTAAGAGTAAAGAAATAGCTCATTAGATGCGTCGTTTACAATTCTATGGTTTAGTTTTGGTTTCGAAACTTTCACTTCTGGTTCATAATTTAGGCAATAACTTTGCTTCTAAATATCAAAGAAACTAAAGTAAACCATTTTTGGAATTCAAAATGTATGGGCGTTAATAAAAAATAATAAAAAAAATTTCGAAAATTTTCGCGAAAACGACGATTTTAGGGTAGGCACATACATACCTTAACTTTTGATTAAACGTGGCAGAAAAATATACCGTGCGCTAAGGGTTACAGTGGCATGTATATGAGGGGATATGAACATCTTGAGCCATTCCAATCAACAAAATTCATGAACTGTATCAATGTTCCCGCGTATCAATCTACCCCAACTCCACCTACACAAAACCAATTACCATAAAACTTACTTTCGCATTTGTTACCTGAAATATTTCACCATTGAAATTATCCCATTTTGAACTGTTAATCTCACTACAATTAAAATAACATTCAGGTATCTGATACAATTAAACCAACTTGCGCAGAGAGTTTCTTGTGCATCAGATACTTACGTTGGCGGTATTGGTGATATTGTTTTTCAATAAGCACGTTATGTCTTGTTGGATGTTTAATTTTTACACACAAATTATTTTGCATATAACATTAATTATTAAATGGTATTTATATGTTTAATTGTAAATTTCGTCTCTCTTTCTTATGATTCTTCCATAATGTTTTGAAACAAACTATGTACAGAAACATCTCCATCACAGACATAAACGGCACTGTTTTCCTCATTACTCTGTAAGAAAGGACTTTTTCAAACGATTGATCTATAAAGCATATTTTGAGTTATAAAATTAGAGACTTCTTAGAAATGTCCCTTTTAGTAAAAATGAAGGCCCTTTAATACCAAATATTTCTGAAAAAGAATCTGATAAACATATTTTATTTGATAGATTAATGTTGAATGCACTTATGAAGCCACATGGAGGCTGTTTGAGTAGGATGTTTCAATTTTGAATTGTAGTTACATGATGAAGATGGCACAAGAGTAGACTCTCCACATTTTCACGTCACACACAGGAGAGAACGTTTAATGAACGGCGGTAAATTTACTTACGTCAGATGAGCCTCGAACACGAAATACTAGAATTTCAAAAGTTCTAGCTGGCCATTAAACCAAAAGAAAGAATATAGAAACAAATTCAACTGTTTAACTTCATTTTAAACATATTTTTCAAATTTTCCCTCACGTTAAAAAATGCTTGAAAACCTTTCTTTACGAAATAAAAATAAGAAAAATGCAGACGACTTTTTTTGCTCTGCGAATATTTTTTAAACGATAGAATATTCATTAATTTCATGGAATCCTAAGAATTCGGAAATTGAGTTGAGATTTTCTCATTTAGATCTAATGAACTCTTTTAAACAGGAATTGAACGTCTTTACAGAAGTAATTTTAATCAAGCTGACATTTGCGCAATTCTTTCTGAACAAGTAATTGCTTTCTACCTTTAAATTTTTAGCTTTCTTCTTTCCTTACAAAGTAAAAGAACGATCGATATTAGAGATGCAGTTACAAAATATATTTTTGAAATATTTTCATGCAATTCGGAAGACTCTTTGTTGTTGTTTTCTTCTACGTTATGTTGTTTTGTTTTTAATTTCTCGTTCAGGAAGACTATTTTTAATCAGTTACTGTTCCGTTAGCAAATAATTAAACAGAGTAGTGTCTAGTGTCTCTTATTCCTTGTTTCAATTTTTTTTGTTTAATTTGTTTATAAATACACCTTTGATAATTTGTTATTGCGTTTCTTTTTCCGCAGATGAAAGATTTTATCGGAAGAAGAATTTCAGGAGAAAAAACTGAATTAAATAATATGATCCCCATTTTGTTTGATTCTATTGTTAGGTAATTTCAAAACTCCAAACAAAGTCTTATTCTTTCTAGAAAAATCTTCTCCAATAAAGATTTGATATCCTGGTTTAGGGATGTATTTTTGAAATGTAGTTCTGCAGTCACATAGTATTTTCTTAAGAAAAATAACTGAAAGAGGTTGTTGGAGGTATGTGTTGAGAATCTTCACCTTTTTTCATTTTCTCTTTTCTTTTGGAATAAAAAACAGTAAATTATGACTAAAATGCTCTTTATATTCCTCATTTTATGAACTGATATCAACTAAATAATTGCTACCGAAATCGTGTACGTTTTCTTTTCCCAAAATAAGGGTGAACTATAAAGTTACACTTATAATTACATTCAAGAATCGTTAATGAATTTATTCCTTTACATTGAAGTTAGTTACAAATCAACACATGTACGTACATTTATAAAAAATAGAAACAAACACAACTACAATAATTCGACCTAATAGTTGAAAGCTAATGAAAACTGAAATCTTTTATTCTACGTACTATCTTATCAATTGTTCACAGAATGCAGAACGCCATTGCCTTTTTTCTGGTAATATTCTTTTCAAAAGCACGATTCAGAACGAAATATTTAAAACCATTTTTTATCTGAGTTTAAAAGAAATGAACCGGCATTGCTTCATTAAAATTCACACATGAAATGAAAAACCAATATTTCCTTTTCATTATTCACTACCATTTTACTTGAAAACAGTAGCAAAGAGAACGACGTCTCCTTTCTAATTAGATTATAAAGGATGGAGTATTTTTCACATTCTATTCATCAGTAATTTTGGAAGATAGAAAGTGTCAAAAAAAGTTGAGCATCGATTATTATCCGCTTTTTGACACCGAAAATAAGTTTAACTTTTTATTTATGACATTTAGGATTTATGACAGAAAGATTAATGTCGCCATGGTATTAATTTATACGTGAAAATACTTTAAAATGATTAACGAAATAAGCCATTCATCTTTCTCAAATTAAACGTTTTTATCTCCTCTGCTGACAAATTAATTTACATTTGAATGTGTTTCTCGTCAAATGCAATTATCTCAAAATTAATTGGATGGGTTAAAAAAATTCTTAGCTTTGCTAAGTTTTCCGGTATTTCGATTGAGGGTAAATGTATTATCAGCATTTTTTAAATTTAAAATTCCACGCATGTCCTTCCTTAAATTCATTTTAATTTTTAATGTAGCATTTAGAACTTATTTTTAAAAAAAATCTTATATAGGGCAATGCGTCAAATTATCTCTCAAAAGTGTTTATCTGCTTCCAATAATCTATATTTTTTAGCCATATATGGGATTTTGAATTATTTAAATTTTATAGTACTTTTCATAACCTTTAGACCATATAACGAGAGACGTGAAACTTCGCAAACGAATGAGCAAATTCACATGTTTTAAAATTTGAAGGCGTTTCTAATAAATTAAGGAACCATACGTATGCGAAGCAGATATCTTTTTAAAATTGAAAATTTTTAATTTGGGAAAAAACAGTATGAAATACGAATTGCACTCCGACCATGTTGAAGATAACCATTTCATTTATAGCAATAATATTACGTAAAGAAATTTGTTATTAAATATTAAAAATGAAAAATGTTTGTATAAAAATTAATTTTACACATAGTCTCAATGAATTAGCCCCATTGCAACGCAGCTAAGTTATTATTTAAATGCAACAAGGATACTTTATAAAGAAAGAAAGCGTTGAAAAGGATTCCGCGCATGCGCATTACAAAACTATTTCAATAACCTTTTCCTATGTTCACACGAATAATTATTTCTTATGAGTAAGAAAACAGCAAAATCTGAGCATTCATGGTGAATATCTCAATAGCTGTGGTGAGGCGCAATGAAAATATAAATTACGAGGCGTGTTTTTTAAGTAAGGGCTGTTTTATTGTATAAACTAATAGGTGGCGCGCGCGCCGTAACGAGTGCTTGCGTCATATCCCGGCATTCTTTGGGAACAACTGTGCTCAGTTGCAGCTGTTTAGGTAACCTGTACGGTCTGTTCTGTGTCTTTAAAATGTTCGAGATTATCGAATCGCCCGCCCGTCCGAGGAGCGGGCAGTGATACGTTTTTTGTCGGCAAGTGAATGTCTGCTGCAGACATTCACCGGCAGATCTGTGAAGGTTACGGAGCTACTGCCATGTGTGAAGGCAAAGTGCGTAAGTGGGTCAGAGACTTCAAATCTGGCCGCGACAACGTCCATGATGATTCCCGCCCCGGGTCGCCCATCTGTGATAACGGACGAAATGGTGGCTTCAGTTGAAGCGAAAGTTCTTGAGAACAGACGCTTCACCATAAGCGCTCTTTCAAACGACTTTCCTGAAGTGTCGAGGTCAGTGCTGTACAAGATTGTTTCTGAAAAGTTAAACTTTAAGGAACTGTGCTCCCGTTGGGTCCCTAAACTCCTAACGGAAGAGCACAAAAACAAAAGATTTGAGTGTTCGCTGAATTTTTTGACTCGTTATAACGAAGAAGGTGGCGCCATGTTGAGTCGGATAGTAAAGGGAGACGAAACGTGGGTTTCACATGTCACGCCCGAATCGAAGCAACAGAGCATGGAGTGGAGTCACACACACTTTCCTGTAAGGGTCAAGGCCAAACAGACTCTGTCCCAGAGCAAGATCATAGCGTCCGTGTTTTGGGATAGGCATAGTGTTTTGATGGTCGACTTCATGCAACGCGGAACCACCATAAATGCGGTAGCCTACGGCCAAACCCTGCGAAAGCTACGCACAGCGATTCAAAACAAAAGACGCGGCATGCTGACAGACGGAATTTTGCTACTCCATGACAATGCAAGGCCTTGCACCGCAGCTCAGACCCGAGATTTATTGGACTCTTTTGGCTGGGAAATTTTGGACCACCCCATGTACATCCCCGACCTTGCGCCGAGCGATTTTCATCTTTTCCGCCATCTCAAACATCATCTTGGCGGCAACCACTACAACGCTGACGAAGACGTGAAAACAGCCATGACCTCTTGGTTAACGGAGCAGGCAGCAAGTTTCTATGAAGAGGGCATTCAAAATCTAGTTGTAAGGTATGATAAGTGTTTAAACAAACTTGGCAGCTTTGTTGAAAAATAGAGAAATGTATGTAGAATCTGAAAATAAATTTGGTTTTTGAAAATTTTCTTTCGTTTGGTTTCTATTTTCAAACGGCCCTTACTTAAAAAACACGCCTCGTATATACTTTTAAAACATATATTTTTCATTTTTCCCGTTTTTGATGCCAGTGATTTGTATTATGCTATATTTCATTTTGTAAGATTATCAAGTTGTGTTTTGAGTGTGGGTATGTATCTCTCTATGTTATTTTATTTCCGTAACATTCATATCTAAACAAAGAAAACCAATACTGTCTTCAGGACAAAAAAAACCTGCTGGTTTCAGAGAAAACTTCGAAATGAAGGAAAAATGGACACAAGGATCGTCTGTTTTTCAGTTTCAGCTCGTAAATTTTACGAAGTAGAAGAGGAACCTCCGTCAGTTTTTGAAAATAATACTAGTAATACTGCCTACATTCTATGACATAACCAAGAGATCAAAATATCCAGGTGTGTCTACTGTTTTTCGCATGCTTTAAAATCATTTAATACTCAACGTTTTTACGAGCCTTATTTTTATTCAAAATTTTCTTAAACAACATTTTTACACCAATGTTCATAAAATAATGTTCAAGTATAAGATGTTGGTTTTTCAATAAGGTAAGCTGTTTGAATAAAAAAATTAAAGTTATTTTTTAGGTTGAAATTTGCTGACGCATATTTCTGCTAAAACTTTGTATATCGATTTTTAAATAACAGTTGACCTACGCCAAAGGGCTTAATCCACTTACAGTGTCCTGAACCAGTCTCAAAGTTATGCCTTCATCTAAAAAGTATGCTGCTTCCATTTATTTCAAACTGTTCTTCACATCTTGCCCTCTTGTCATAATTTTGTCCATTTCGAATGCTATAGTTTTTTTTGGTAATTGACGTATATTCCATCTCTTAGACAGCTCAAAATAAATCATTGTTTGTTTCATAGTTGAAAAGCAATATGAAACAGGACTTGTTGCATTCATAACAAATTCTGAGATATTCATCATTCGTGATAGAATGGCCTTTGGTACATTCACATAATTAGGATTCGAACGTAATTAACTTAATGGAATCAGTTCATTCTGTAACTTTATACAGGACAAGCTCGCAGCGCTACTTTTGGAATCTAATAAGCTCATTGAAGAAGTTTAGTAGATATTAGCATCTATTTTGAGTATACACAAAAGCTATTAGGAGAGAAGCATCGATATTTTAAGCCATGACCAGATTATGTGGGTGACAATTGATACACGCCATACAGCACGAAGATGTTTAACCCAAGGCTTAACCACCGATTTAACGTGCGGAAGTTCCGCATACACAACATATTTTTTAGTCACAGAAAGTAAAATGTAATGTCATGCATAGCGTAAGACAATGTGGAGTTAAATTGAAATCGTGATGATGAGTACCGCATGACTGTGACGTCACGTGAGTTGACTCCTTTATCGATGAAGAGTAAAATTTCCAAAATTTGTTTTGTCTAAACGCAATCCACCTTGGGGGAGACACCACGAGTACGCGGATGAGAAGCCTCCGGATAAGTAAGCGGTGTCTCGCTTCCCTGGTGTGTACAATAATGGCTTGGGCTTGCCCTCTACCAGTGACAGAACGCCGACCCATATCCTCGCGCCTGATGCAACTGAACCGGTTGGATGGACATGGGACTTCTGCCGGTGAAGCCGTGGCCGGTGATGGCTACTAGGTCTCCAGCCTCAGCACTCGAGCTATTGTGCGACCGTCACTCAGATCCACCGGACGGCTTTGCGCCGGGATGATTTCAATATGGATTTTCTAAACGCTTCTAGTAGATTCTGATTCAGTCTCCACAATCCACATGCTTAAGATGCTATACTGTTTTTTTTGTGATATATTTTACGTGATTGTCTGAAATGCCATTTTTAGAGAAATAATTATTTCCGAAGCCCTATCATTCTTTAGAAGAATTATTAGAACAACCTCTTCATGTCTACTTAATGCCTTCTATTTTTATGGTTTAAAATTCGAGAATGAAAGTTGCTATACATTAACTCTTGAAGTATGTCATTGTAAACAATCTTCAGAGGACAAAGAAGATATGGATGCCGTGTTTAAAGAAAGCGAATGTAAAGAAAATGGTTGTATAAGAATCTTTGAAATTTTTAAAATTATAAAACTATTCTTATTTCAAATAATTTCATGATTTCTGTCTTACTGTAATTGTTTTAAGGTTGCTGTTCGTAGCAGTCTTTTACTATTAATTATGCATTATATTATCTCTGTCAGAAATTTTCTTGAGGTCGCATTTCTGGTTATTCGGTGATTTCCATGAGCTTTCCAACTAGGGCTTTCGCAAATTCCAAAAAAAAAAAAAGAGTTGAAGCATAGTATGACATAGCGTAGTGAGTAGCGTCTCTGATTTCTTTGGATGCACTTGAATTACTATCTGACAAATGACAACGGCATAGGAACAATGGTAAAGGGCTATGACATGTAAGAAATAAGATCTTTCTTCGAGTCCAAGAGACCAGTTATGGATGAACTCCTTTCATGATTTTGAAGAGAAAGCTCCCTTTATAACAAATATCCGACAAATTTTGCTATTTTTTTAATTACGAATAACAACAAAACAAAATTAAATATTCATGGATATTCGTCGTTGAAATTATTTTGATAATTCATGCATATATATAGTTAAATATTTGACAAACAATTAAAACTCAAATAACAATTTCAGTATATACACATATTAAACCACTAATTAAAATTAAATATAAAATAATGTTACCTAATTAATAATCATACAATAAAATGCAGAAAGATAATTAGATTATAAACTATGAAAAAGACAACCCAGAATTGGAATTCCAACAATCAAATGCCAATCTATCTTAGGAATCGATTATGTCGCATTAAATTCGAATTTTAAAGGCGCCAACCTTCTGCGAAAGCCAATTGTTAAAACCAAAAAGTATAGGAGTAAATCTCCAAAATATTTCAAAATAAGAACGAGAAAAACAACTAAATGTTTACCAATTCAATGTCATAGCAATTATAATGCCAAGAGCTATATACGAAATACAGTTCCACATTTATATTGAAAGTATTATAACTAAATTAGATTATATATGCTATACTAAAACATCATTAATAAATTAAACTATAAATTTAATTTTTAAACTCATTATAGTAACTTATTTTAGTATTAGAATATACTTTAAATTACGATGGAATCTTAAAATTAAAAGATGCAATCTTATTCTAAAAATAGTGGCGCCATCTACCCATGTAGTGATGTACTAAAATCTATGTGAATTCCATAAATATGAATATTTCAAAATAATTAATTCCAAAAGACTATTAATTTAAAGGTGTTAAAAATTTTTTGTTACCATAAGCAATCATGAAATTAATAGGAAATCCGTATCTCAAAGCATTTTCAATAAATGTATCGATATATGATCTCTGTTTTCTACTGTCTGTGATTAAAATAGTGCTTCTATGGATATAATTCAGGACGATGTTTCTATAAATTTGAATACTCATATTGCTATTCAAAAATGGTAGCCTATTTACATTAAACTGAAAAATGTTTCTTTTATCATAAATCTCAGTGCTTAATTTATTATCAACTATTTTGACTTCAAGATCTAGAAAATCTGCAGAAGATATATATATATATATATATATATATATATAATGTTTCTGACTTCTTGGAAAGTTTTGTGACGAATGATATCAGTGCCATTGAATAAAGTATATTTCAATTAGAAGGATAGTTACTGTTCAGCAACGGATTCCGAGACTACCACTTTTGGACGATTTTACACCGGAAAGGGTTGTCAGACAATGAGTCATATAAGGGCATTTCCTGAGTTCTTAGTTAGATCACGCTCAGTAAAATGTAAACATCACCCTTCCATTCTTCACTTTCCCCCTATTTTGATGAAAATAACTCTGCCCGACGCATGCGCAACAGCGCTGAGGGTTTCCGAATCCGTTGCTAAACAATAAGTTAGTTTAGTTTAGTTATATTAACGGCCCGTTTTGAAGCAACACGAAGGCTATTTTGGTACGGACTTCGTAATTTTGAACTTCGGTCAGATGGCGAGGACGACATCTAAGCGGGCACCTCCTCTTCATACTTCCGCACCTTACCAACGGGAGGATGCTTGGCCTTGTAACGGCTTGCAGTTATGCTTAAAGAAATATTCACAGCTAAGTTAAATTTAACATAATTTATTGAGATTTCATCTGGAGTAAATATAGGAATTTATAATCAAAACGTCAATTAGATTAATAATGAAATAATAAAGTAAGCCCCAAGGCGGGGTGTCAATTCACTGGTAAAAGGATCAACGAGCTTCGCTAAATTGTCCAATTCGGACCTCCGTGGAATACGACCACCAGTTTGGCTGTTGGAATTTCATCTCCTCTTTAGATCTTCAGTTCCGACCTTATATCTCAACAGTGAAGAAAGGTCCCTTGCGTTCTCACGGGAACTCACTTGTCTGCACAATAAACACCTGTTCAGGAATGTTGCCAAAGTCCGTGAAAGAGGTAGATGAAAGCGCTACACCGCGCACCAAAGTTCTGTAATGAAAGGCAGTAACCCGTCAATAGAGTGGTAAGGATGGATCGGCTGCAGGTGTCCGAAAATGTCCCTTTCGCCGGGAAATACGCTTGGACAATAAGTACCTTTTCGGGAATGTTATCCCCTTCCGTGAAATAGTTAGATGAAAGGAGACACCTGTTAGCTTGTAAGATGAGGGTGTTGAACATAATGGTGATTGGCCCTGGGAATGCACACCTGGTCCTAAATCAATGTCAGCTGTCGGAGGAGGGCATACGTCACGGCCCTCTACGTGTGATTTAGTGTGCAACAGACCCAATACACGACGGATCTTCGGTGGAATCGGGTTTCGAACCTGGAGCCCTTCTGCCCCGAAGTCTACTGAGACCTTACCACTTGGCCAACGCGGCCTCAGAAAGATGCTTAAGACAGAACTATTTTATTTGCTTCTTTAATTTTTCTGCAAATATACTAAAAAAGAGAAATTAACTGAAATTTTAAAAAATTATTTCGATTATCTGAAATTTCTTTACTATAAGATGTAACTTTTACACACTGATATTTAAATTTATACTGAAAGAAATACAAATTCATCGGTAAAGCAATTACTTGTCGATATACTCTAACAAAATTGTCAGTTTAATTAAAATTGCTTCAACCAAGTTACTTAATCGTCGTCGAAAATTCGATTTTAAATTTTAGTTTAATTTTATAACACTGTCAAGGTGAGAAATACTCCAATGTCTAAAGACAACTAATGAAGAGATAAAGAATCGTCTAGATATTTCTAAATTTAACTTCTTCGATAGAAAATTAATTGATGATATCTTGATTACGTACTAATTGGATTTAAAGAATCGCAGCAATTTTCAAATTTATTCTTTATTTGAGAAAATATTAATTATTTTAAGGAATGTTAGTTAGAGAATGAGTCATTAAAAATAACAATTGGCAAAATAGTAAAAAATGAAGTTAATCCCATCCAAAATTCGATTTTAAATTTTAGTTTAATTTTTTAACAGTGTCAAGAAGGTGAAAAATAGTCCAATATTTAAAGAAAGCTAATGAAACGATTAAGAAGTGTCTAGAGATTTCTAAATTTAACTTTTTAATGTGTAAATTTACTGATGATATCTTGATTACGCAATAATTACAATCATAGGATGTCAACAATTTCCAAGTTTATTCTTTATTTCTAAAAACATTTATTATTTGAAGGAATGATAGTCAGTGAAGTTGTAATTCAAAATTACAATTGACAAAATAGTTAAAAGAAAAAAAGAATGGAAGGATTTATTTATTCTTGCATGTTTGCAGTTGAAATTCTTTAGAAAATTCAAACATGGATGTATATATTCTTTTATTTTTCTTATTTCCTAAAAGGTTTTGTGAAGAATAAAATAAAGGGTACTGAAAAAGTATCAGATGAATTAGAAGTATACTTAATAGTGAAGTATTTTTTTTGTCTTGTCCTTCAAATAATTTGAAAATATAAATTAACCAAAATTTTCAAACTATTTTTCGTCTGCCTTTGAATTTTACTTGAAAAAATTCGATTATAAAATAGATATTTAAATGCACAACAAAAGAAGTGCAAATTCAGCGGAAAAGCAATTACACGTCAATATACTACAACCAAATTGTCAGCTTGATTAAAATAGCATCGACGAAAACTCAGTTCCTGTCTAGAATTCGATTCTGTGTACAGCTTAATTTCCCCATTCTAACTCTATCAGAAAGGTGAGTAACACTTCAACGTTTAAAAAACTGGTTGAAGCAATAAAGAATCCTCTAGAGAGTTCTAAATTCGATTTCTTAATGAGAAAAATTACTGATCTTGCTATCTTGTTTACGAAGTAATTGATTTTAAAGAATCGTAACATTTTTCAAATTTTTTAATTACTCGTAAAAGGATTTAATGCTGAAGGCAATGCATTAGTCAGTGAAGGAATCATTCAGAGTATTTACTGAAAATGTTTGGAGTTGGTGTGGAATTAAAAAGTAAAAAGCTGAAATACAACGGAATAATTGATAATGAGAATTAATGAAATCTTTTATTTTGGAAAACACTTCAATCCATAACATATGTGACTAACGTCAAGAAATTAAAAGAAAATCTTAGATGTTTTACTTGCTAAGATTGTATTATGTATTAAGTTTGATCGCTACGCCAATTTTATTCAAAATACTTGGAGTTGCTGAAAATTAAAAAGTGGAAGTTGAAGTGCGTTTGAATGAGAGTTCCTGAATGATCTAATGATGGAAAATTAATTTCGGTTTATAAATACAGGGTGTTTCAAAATTCGTGGTACGCACGTTTGGGGGTGATTAAACACAACTACGCAAGCACAAATCACCATACTACGTATATTCAGAAATCAACCTGTGAAGTGCTAGAGGGCGCTTTCCAGAAATCTGTTATCTTGTAAACGCGATAACTAGAAAAATTTTGATTCGATTTCGGCGAAGTTCATATATGGGCAATCCAGCTCAAAGGGTTTGGAAATGGCGTGGGTTGAAATATTCATTTCCCAAAACTCCCTTACTATTGAAAAGAGAAAGACAATTCAAATTAGACGGATTATTGCCTTATTACGAGGGTCGGCTTTTTTCAACCTCCGATAGACCAGAAAAAAGGCAACAGAAGAGCGCAAAATGAATTATTACCAAAAGTTATGTTAAAGCATGGTTACTTTTCGACACAATCGTCGTGAAGATTCAGGCATTTCTCATATCGGCACATAAGGTTTCTGATCCCCTCTGCGAAGAACGTTGCTGCCCGTGATGCTAGATGGGCCATAACTTTGCTTGGAATCTCCTCATGTTTATGGAAGCTTTGGTTTCCTAGCCAGTTCTTCAATTCAGAGGTGAAAATCACTCGTCGCTAAGTCGGAGCTATACGCCGAGTGATCAGGCACGTTCCACTTAAACTGCTCCAGAAGCTGCTGGGTTACAACAACACTGTGAGGATGGGCGTTGTCATGAATGAGGGCAACTCCAGAAGTCAGAATGGTTCTTCGAAATTGACTTAAAGTCTGACAAGAGACAGCTGCATTGATCGTTTACCACAAACCAACCTTCTGCTTGAAAACAGCGAATAACACTACGGAACTCGCACCAACCATGTTTACGTGCCGACAGATCAGCTGAAATTGACCAGCTGGCGTCGGCAGTAGTTGAGGTTAGGGTTAGAGACATGCGCAGTCTCCCACCAAGCATTCCCACTTCCTACCACCTGTCTGTCTGTTTTGCAGTTCAATCGGAAGTTGGGAAAAAAACACCGACCCTCGTATAACGAACTTTTTTTGTATGGAAGTTTTTCGAGGGCTGTAATTGCTTTGAAGTTATGGGCTGAAAAGTCATTTTCATGCTCGGGCTTTGACTCCTTGTTAACCTAAGTACTTTACGCTTTCGGAAAATGATTGCAGAAATTATTATTCGAGAAAAGGCCAATTTCATGGCATCTTAAAATTCAAAGATTTTTTTAATGACGTCAGTTTTTTTTATCATAGTTTTTCTTCTATCCCACCGGGGAGCATATTTACAAACCCTACCCTAATAGAACTGAGGCTGGAAATCGGCCAATTCCATTGGCTACGAGGGGCACTGACGTCGTTTTCAGCTCTCGCACGTAGCCGTACGGCAATCATAACAAAACAAGAGTCGTCCTGCTTTTCTCTGTTTTCCCACAGTTGAGCACAGAAAACATTCTTCCGTGGGTTGTAATATTTTTAAAAATGAAATCATTTTTTAAAATATCATAAAAAAAACATCCCACACTGTAAGAAATTATACTAATGACAAGTCTAATGATAACTTTGTTTGAAGGGTATTAACTAACAGGTTAATGTTGTTGGGTTTTTTTGACGTCATTCCAGTGAAAATAGTTCATTTGATGTTTCAAAGTCAACTAATCTAACTATAATTAATGCCAAATAATAGTAAAATTATTAATACTAAGGCCAATAATAATAAAACGAAAAATAGGATGATCGCTAGACTAAATAAAATTGCTACGTAGGTGCGTATCGTAGAACAAAATTCGCGAAGTCCAAGCAACGGAAATCTAAACTAATTCAAAGTCCACATTCAATCGCTTGTTTTGTTATAATTTCCGTACGAGAGCAAAGAAAGACGTCATAGGCTCTCGGCGAAGCGAGCCAATCATGTTGTCCGATTTCCTGCCTCAGTTCTATCAGGGTAGGGTTTGTAAATATGCCACCGGGGAGAACCTTAGATATGGGGATGAGAAGCTGCCGGATAAATAAGCAGGTTCTTGTTTCCTGGTTGGTAAAATAATTGTGGTGTGGTTGTGTTGATCACATTTCTGATGACGAGGTATATCAGCTCCGGGAAGTGTCTGTGCTGGGGCTGGTGACGACCACCAGGTAACATACCACAGTTTCCGTGTTACTCTCGCGGAAACTCAGTCATTCAGTGACCTGAATATATAGACAGTATCTTTAATCTTTCTCATCTGGTTTCAATTTTTTTAAGAAAATTTTTTTGTTTATAGTCACGGTAACTTGAACACAGGTAAATGTATTCACAAATGGAAACGCACGTATTAAAAAGTGCAATACATATATTGTCCTTAGACTGATTGGAAACACCGTGTTAGAAACATCATTTCAGATATGCCGCAATTTCGCCTAGCTTCGTAATGAAAAGAAGCAAATAGAGTATGTATTTTGAAAAATCTTCTCGAAGTATTTGGTCGAAAATCTGAGAGATTAATTAGATAGAGGTATATTTATGAATTTGATGTAAGGGCCACATGCCATATTTCATTTATCTAACTAATATATTTTTGAGTTACCGTGTTGACAAACACAAGAACAGACAACCCAAGTAAAAAAACCAGCAAAAACCCTTTAAAAAATTAGATTTTACAGGTATTTTGAAGGTCTCTAAAGGGATTTTGAAGGAAAATTAAAATTGCAGATTTTCTTCAGGAAATGTACAGTTTATTTAAAGGTTTCACGCAGGCTTTTTAAGACTTCTAAATTACCATTCAGGTATTTTGAAGGTCTCTACAGGTATTTTAAAGAAAAATAAAAGATGCAGGTTTCCTACGAGAAATGTACAAATTTTATACAGGCTTTTTTCAACAAGTTTATAGACTTCTCTTTACCTTCAATGACTTAGCAGATTTTTTCTAAAGCAGATTTTACTTCAGGTATTTTGAAGAAAAATGAAAATTGCTTTTGATGCATGAAATATGAATGTTTTTTAAATTTTATTTGGGTTTCATACAGTTTTATATAATATGGTATCTAACTCGGATTCAAGCAGCTTGCAGTAGAACTGGATAGAGAGGAGGGGGAAGGGGAGAGAACTAGGTTGTAATATAGTATATAAAAAAGATATTTGAAGAATAATGTAACTTTTAAAATTTTTCGAAAAAAACTTAATTTCATTCGATTCAGGATCAACCATGTTCCATACGAAACACAATTATACGAAATTTTAATCTGTAATAAACATAATAAATTCTTCTTTTCAGGCTGTCGGACCGGCGTTTTGGTTTTGCCAACTACTTTAAATATATAGAACATCTATAGCGCTTTGTAAACAAGAAAGCAAAAATGAAGAATATGCACTTGAACTAATCTATAATATAAATGGTCTAAGTAAGAATGGAAGAAGAGAAACTTTATGGAATATTTAAACCTTTGTTGAAATTTGCATTCTCGATCGTATTTACATTTTGTTCTTATTTAAAATAAATTTAAACTATTAGAATAAATAATTACTGTAGAATAAAAAAAATTCTGACAAAATTAATGTTTGGACAATATAGCTTGTTAACTGAAGATTAATTTCGACAGAAGAGCTTACAGAATCTAGTGTTTAGTTAATAAAATATATATGACCTAAGACCAATTCTATCCATCCTCTGTATACCCATTCTGTAAAAATAATTAATGTTCTGTCTAAAAATATTTCATAATCTAATTTCTGAACTGCACTACAAAACCTTTATTTGCATTGAATTCAGCAGCTGCTGTGTAGCGCTGTCACTTTAATATTTATTCAGATTTCCGAATGTATTGTTATGTAAATTTCAGCAAATATTGAAATACTTTTTGAAATATACTCATTGATAATACGTGAATGAAATATACTGTTACAGATAATAAGATGAAGCAACGAACAACGTGGAATTTGCTCTCTAGCATTTCTATCCATCTAAATTATCAGCTGAAATATATTTTCATGATCTATCTATATTCTCCAATACGAATTGTTATATATTCGTGTTTCACGGAAAATATGCTGCAGCTGGAATCTGATGGATAATTGCAATCTGTAAAAGCTTTGTCTCGATATTCTATAATGTCTAGACTATTCTAGAATTAAGTTCTTCCATATTGTTTGGTCATTTTGTATTCTATGTTTTCAAATTCTATAGTAAACAGGTTATAGCGCAATGCACTGAAACTGAATCAATTAGTAGATATTTGAAGTATTATTTTATATATACAAAATTGTCAAATACATTACGTAAAAAGAAAACCTTAAAAAGATATAGATTTTAATATTTCTCGAAAATTAATTTTTAAAGAAATGCTTTAAAAATATTTATTGACAACCTTAAAATGGGAATATTCTCAGATTTTATACTAACACATCAGAAATGCCACTGGCGACTGCATCCCCCTCTTTTAAAGTTTCTATGCAATCGGAATATCAGTTGTAGTGACAATGATTGATTTTTTTGGAACAGAATCTGCCATAACATTGACAGGCAGTTAAAAATATTTAGGGACAAGCATGACGTAAGCTGGTATCATTTAAAGTGTATGGCATTAAGTGTAGGAATATCGAAAATATACATATAAATAAAGGTATTAATAAAACAATATAAATATTGTCCTTACACTTAGATAGCAAAGGGCAGAAGAATGAATGAAATCATTCAAATTGTATTTCATAATTGTTATTATATTTATTAAACATGAATGGCTCGCACCTTACGAAGTGCTTGTAAATATGGCTTTTCTTTGTTTAGTTGCATAGTATAGTCCAGAAAACAGAGATACAATGTGGAGAAGTACCTTTTGCTATCGACAGTCGACAGGTTGGGTCCAAAATTTGATGCTTTTAACTCTTAAAAGCTCGATTTTTAAAAAATTGAGTTAAAAATGTTTTTTGACTTCCATTTCTTGATTAAAACATGGACAAAATATTTTAAAAAATCGTATGTATTACGTATGGTTTATGGCTAAAAAACAGTTCGTTACCAAATGACAACCCTGGCCTTATTTCAGAAAATTTTTCTTAATAAAATTAACTTAGCAAAGAATAACAAAATATCTTAGCTGTTAGTCCACGAGATCACATGTTGAAGATTACAGCACACGAGCCAGAATACACGAACAACATTTAACAAACAATGAAATGGCGGTAATGGCTGTCTGGAACGCTACTAATGCCCACATGGTGGTGAAGTATGAACATTATGAACTTAAAATAGGTCATTCTTCATCTTGCCTCGCCCTTGAACTTGCCCCGGTTAACGCTACATACACCCTTTGTAATGGGAAAAGTAAATAATTAATTAAATTCTTGGGAAAAACTCATTTTATAAGACAATTTATGCAACAAAACAAGGTTTCAATATTTCATTTTCCTTTTTAAAATATGAAATGGGTGTGTTTTTCTCCTGGGAAGACGTGCTTAATCCAGAGTTTTAAAAAGAAATTTTAATTATCACGTATCAAATTTCCAAGGACTTGTTTTCTGAAACGAAGCACCAAATGACTTTAGAAGGCTTTCTTGGTAAACAGTTTGAGCTAAAAGAAAAGAACAGGCTTTCTTATACGTGAAAAAGAGTTAAATCACGCCTAACGAGGTTAAAAATATGACATAATAGTTATAGTCACGATGTCAGAATTTCATTTTGAAATTCATGTCTATATTCTCTAGAACATTTCTTTATATTTAATTTTCAGAAAGATTTACTATTAATTTTTTTATTATCGAATAGTATAGTGCGGAAGTTACTGAAAAAATATCCATCATAATTGTTGTACATCTGGAAATAGTTATGGCAAAATTTTCCAACTATCCTCATTGATATTTTAAGAAAAATATAGTAATAATTTTCTTTAGTTTCATCGAAAATATTGGTTTGGAAGATGAGTCTGGTACTTGGATGGTACTCTAATCAGAAACTTAAACATTCTCATTCTCTCACATCATAAAATAAAAAAATTCTCATACTCATTTACTAGTCAAGGCTTACGAAGTTGTATTACATATTAAGATTAACTTACCTAAATTAATTTACCATTTCGAAGTGCTACGCGTGTATTATTTTCAAACGGACGTCGTGATTTTGAATCATATTTAGATGACGAGGACAACTTATCAGCTGTTACCCTCTCTCCAAACTTTCTCAGCACAGCAGCTGGAAGACTATGACTCCCACAGATTTCAACTTTACCAGCCTTTTCACATGCGATCTTGGATGGAATCAGGTATCGAACGTGCGACCCCCGATCCCGATCGTGTCTGTCCCGGTAGTCTGTGACACCCTGGGATTATGCAGCGAAGAATGCGTTTCCTCTTTTGAAAACTGATGGTATGCATCCTCTAAAAACTATGCATGAAGGTTAACATAACTATCCCAGTACCTGTTATGGCGCCATGGGATTATGCCGTGAACAATGTGTTTCCTCTTTTGAAAACTGATGCTATGCCTCCTCTAAAAACTATACAGGAAGGATAATATAACTGTCCCGGTAGACTGCGGCACCCTGGGATTATGCAGTGAACAATGAGTTTCCTCTTCTGAAAACTGATGCTATGCCTCCTCTTAAAACTATGCAGGAAAGATAGCATAATTGTCCCGGTAGACTGTGGCACCCTGGGATTATGAGGTGAGCAATGAGTTTCCTCTTTTGAAAACTTATGCTATGCCACCTCTAAAAACTATGCAGGAAGGATAAAACACCGAACATTATTAAGCCGTTATACCGTCCAACGTTTTATTCTATTTAACACGTCACTCTTTCAACTGTAGAATCATCTGGTTGTTCATATTGTAAACTAAATAAAAAGTTTAGTATCGTGGTAAAAAAAATCTGGCTCATTTGAATAATCTCTGGATAAATTAAATTTTTCTATATGCATCCATTTACAATTTAATGATTTATAAAATTTTATTACTTCTTGAACACACTGTGCAGGGTGTTTCAAAAAACGTGGCTAAAATGAACGGGTAATTCAGGTATACGATAAGAATCCAAAATCACATAGGAACTTAGGTGCGCAAATGCTGTCTGGAGGCAGTAGACGGCATTTAACTCTTTAATCCCTTTTTCTGTAGCCCCTTTAAAACCGGGAGTTTTGGGGAGGAAGCGATATGAATTGAATGCTCCCAATCTGGGTGGTCATTTTCCACCCCCTGCTATAACCTTCCCTTAAGGCGCAGGGAAATGGGCTGTGGCGCGTATCTCCTAAGCGATCTCAGAACCTCCCCTCTCCTCAAAAGAAGCCAATCGCCTCAGACCTGCCTTCGCCGCTATTTTTCGAAAGCCCGGGACCGCCTTGCTCGGTGTGAGAGGGTTAAAATTATACTTACTAAAGGACGTCGTAGAAGAATCTTTCTACACTATTTTAGTTAGGTACAATACTATTAAAGTAGATGCTGAAATTTTTTGGAAGGGGCACTGATACACTCCTTCTATTGACGTTGTACGGAATGCCGTCTATTATAGTAGAATGCCGAGTATTTCGAAGACATCCTACGGCCTCTAAGACTCTTCATACAAAATCTTCCTACTAGGGAACAGGTGTTTCTTGCACTAGGACTTTTAAAAAACTCCATAAGAAAAATCTATGGGGGATAAGTCTGATGATCTTAGTGGCCATGCAATTATTTCACGAGGAGCAATCCATCACCAAGGGAAAAAGTGGCCTGCAAATGTGTTCCAACTTATCTACTGAAATGTGAGGAAGCACTACCGTCATGAAACAGAATATGATCACGCACAGACGCAGGAACAGCATTCAGCATCTCTGGCAGAGGGAAGGATTGCTTTACATTCGCGTGACAAAACAACTCCATCTATCGGTTGCGGATGGAGTTTGACACCTCTGCTCCTACATGATTTTAGATTCTTATCATATGTCTGAATTGCCCTTTTTTACCACATTTTTTTGAAACACTCAGTATATTTTAATGCATACATGGATGTGGAAAGTAACATTTAAAAATCACATTTGCGTGTTTTCAAAATGCACATTTACCTGAAAAATGAATTTTCCATTACAAACTAGTTTCGAAAATAAAAGTGATACAGTGTTGATGATTTAATTTATAGAAGTGTTTAATTGTCTAGCTGTTAATAAAAATTAATTATTCAAAACTAAGTGAAAAGAAACTGATTTTGTAAACCTAAATGATGATACGTTTTATC
Source organism: Araneus ventricosus (assembly GCA_013235015.1). Lineage (NCBI taxonomy): Eukaryota > Metazoa > Arthropoda > Arachnida > Araneae > Araneidae > Araneus > Araneus ventricosus. Next base: position 552,878 of record BGPR01000036.1, on the reverse strand, counting down.
TTATACTTTCTTTAAAAATTTCTCTTTCCCAATAAATAAATTATAGTTTCAAGCGAAATACTGATTTTCTTCTAACTTTCTACTACTTTCAAAAATATTTAGTTCAGTTTTTATGACGTCTGAAAAATTAGAAATTTAAGACTTCATGACACATACCTGAAAATAATTGCTATCAATCAGTTTCATGGTGCATTGAATAATTATTTTGATTGAGATGTGTTGCTTTTTTATGTATGATTCCATTACTTTATTGATAAAAGCATTCTCAAGAATTGTATGGCAACTAGAATTAAAAGCACTTTATTAAGTTGAAGATAATTTTTTATCAGAGGGATTATTATTTGATAAAATTAGATTAAATCAGTATTCCTAATTTATATTAAACATATTAAGGCGAGGCTTTAAGGAAAAAGGAATTTATTTAGATAGATTTGATTTTTTTTATAAAATCAGCTTTCATTTCTGTATTTAAGGTGTACATATAAAAATACTTTAATTCATTCCGCGGTATGGTAATTTATATGCTTTAAAGGACGTATTCTGGTTTATTGATGAAAGTTTTGCTCAAATTCTGTTCTTTTTTATATTTTGTCAGCATTAATTTACTTTCATTCGAGAAGAGTTCAAAGATTATAAGAATTGATTTTTTATGCAGTTGTACTAAAATAAAGCATGTTTTCATGATAATTTCATTTGACTGCCTGATCAACACAGAACTTCTGTTTATTTTTCAAAGAAAATTTATTTAATTAATCTTGAAATTTATTTCAATACCTGTTTAATTAAGTATACTGACCAGTAGTAATATAAAATAGAATATTTAACTTCCAAATCGCAGGAGATATTTTATTAATTTCCCATGGAATTTAATATCAGCACATTGACTGCCCCGCCTACTTTGAAAATTTCAAACAGTCGCGAGTTATCTCGTGGTTGGTAATCAGCGTATTGAACTAATCTATACTCTTTTGTCACAATTAGAATTTCAATTCAATTTTAAAAAAAGTTAATATATTTGTTATGGAAGTAATGTATTGTTGTAAAAAAACTTATATTTGATAATGTAGGTTCTTCATTCCAAAACTCATTATCTATAAAAATTTTATATAATTCCCAATTTTAATGAATATTCATGCTTATATTTGCAAATTATTTCATAAAAAATGACGGGAGGCTGTCTTTTTCAAACAGCCGCTTATGTTAAAGGCGTAGGACTACTTGACTAGCGTGACTCTTTTCCGATTTTCAAATTTTTTTTTGTAACTTCTGTTGTTACCCTTTATCTCTAAAATAAGACATTAGTTATGTTTTAAACATATGTAGTTACCGAGATATAGAGGATCTCCCATACAACGTTTTTTGTGGCGTTTTGGCGTGAGAATCAAATTCCTTCCTGAGACCCCAATGGGAGGAACGTAGTCCTACGTTAAGAAAGAAAATAATATTTTTCTTTGTTATCATACAGAACGCTATATCTTCTGAAAATAATTAGGACAACGATTCAAAATACATTATTTTTGAAATCACTAAAACAAGGAAATGCTTACGAAAAGAAATATATATTTCTTAAGCATAGATTCCATATGGCATACATTTTCATATAATTTTTTTAAAAATAACTGTAAACATCGACTTGGTTTTTAGATGCTCGGTAGAACATAATTTATTGTGAAGAAAAAAAAACTATTTCCGATATCAGGCGACCCAATCACAAAACGCATTAGTTTCGAAACCATGAAAATAGGAAAATGCGAGAGTCCAGGTACGAAATTGTAGGGAAGTGGAAAGTGATAGCTTGAATAGGAATTCGGCCTCTCTGGATAAGTGCTCTTCACGAAAATGAATGTCTCAAACAGCGAGACTAGGGCATTGATTCGATGGAATAGAGCGTCAAGGAATCTCGCCAAACAATAGGCCAACTTTTCACTTTCTGACGCTTGCAATGAAAAGTGACACTCGGAGACTTTTCAATCTTTTTTCGGCTCCTTTCTTGTCCCAAATGTCCATCTTTTTTGACATTTCTATTCTTTACTTTACTCTGACGATCCACTACGTGGATTGCAATGATACCTTTTGGTAAAAGACTATATTTGATTTGTAATATTTAGTTTAGTGCTACTGAGATATTTTTCAGTTTCATAGGAGATAGTTCGCTAATACTTAACCATAAGATGCATAATGCTTCAAGTTTTGATAAGCATGTTTTTATTATTTTGTGGTAGCATAATTTAATGCAAAAATATTACAGATCCATTGTTTAATACCCATAAGGACATTTAACGTAACTCTGTGCTTCCCAAAGAGAAGTGAAATATTTATCAATTCTAATTGAAATTTCAGAGACAACAAGATTCATCAATCCACACTGAAAAGTCTTTGAATTGAAAAATATGTTGAAGTATTATTTTAAAATTTAAAATGATTAATATATATAGAATGCACTTTTGACATATCTATCAATTATAATTGAAATTTCGGACACAACAAGATTCATCAATCCACACTAAAAAGTCTTTGAATTAAAAAAAATATGCTGAAGTATTATTTAAAACATTTAAAATAATTAATATATATAAAATGCACTTATATTTATCAATTCTAATTGAAATTTCGGAAACAAAAAGATTCAGCAATCCACACTGTAAAGTCTTTGAATTAAAAAATATGTTGAAGTATTATTTAAAACATTTAAAATAATTAATATATATAGAATGCACTTTTGCTTTTACAAATTTGAAGACAGGATTTTTAAAAAATTGCTTTGATTCGAATGTACTTAAATGTCCTGTCAGTCTCTAAAGGGTTAATATCACTTAATCGAAAAAGGAAAACAAAGATGCAATTTTAGTCAATATAAAAAAAAGATGTAATTTTAGTCAATGTAAAAAAAGACGTAATTTTAGTCAATATCAAAACGAAGATGCAATTTTAGTCAATATAAAAAAAAGATGTAATTTTAGTCAATATCAAAAAAAGACGAAATTTTAGTCAATATAAAAAAAAGGCGTAATTTTAGTCAATATCAAAAAAAGACGTAATTTTAGTCAATATCAAAACGAAGATGCAATTTTAGTCAAAGATATATAAGTCAATAATGTTAATATTTTAGTCAGTTTCTTCCGACGAAGGACCCAAAATACATTCTTTCCTTGAATTATCTGGCCCATCTTATGATATGTACATCTGTGCTACTGGTTCGTACTAAATTTCTTCCAATTATCCCCTTCCGTTCTTGAACTATTGTATACATATAGACACGGTAAGACAGACATAGTTCCAATAATGGGTTTTCTTCGGACTCCCGAAGGTCCAAAACTTGGGGATTGATCCAAATCTTAAGGTTCAATATTTTGATGATTACTAGAAGGGTTGATCAAAAAGTATCGGGATTGGTGCAAAGATAAAAATACAAATTAAGGAAGTTATAATTGTGATAGAGGTAAAAATATAATAATATTAACGGAAAACGAATGAAAAAAAACGAGGAGGAAGAAGAATCGGGTGGATGATGTCATCAGAGGTCTTCATCCATGGAGATTCACAATTAGAATAGGATATCTGTCGAGGAAAAACGACTTTAAGGTCTAAATTTGAATTCTCCTCTAAGGAAATTAGCAAATTTTTCCTGTATGAACCTGCATTTGCGGGCACCAAATAAATTGCTTCTATTATTGTTGTTTTGTCTTTTTTAAATACTTTTTCTAATTTTTCTATAGGGGTTGGTACCATAAAGGCTAAAACGTGTAGAGTAAAGACGATCAGCAGATATTGATCTTGAAACCTATTGGTCTCAGCTCTCGCCATTTCTGTACAGAATAGTACACCCCTTCATGCTCCTGCGACTATAACCTTTTGGTTATTTAAACAGTGTAGCAGATATGAATTGGAAGAGACATCAAAAGACGCTCCTAAACTGTCTAGAAAATAATGGTGGAGGCAGAGGGATGGAAAAGATTACAAACAAATCTAAATTTCTGGGTTAATATACAAGAAACATAGAGTAGTATCATATAAAACTATATACAAACAAAAACAGTAAAAATGAAAGTAAAATTTGAAAAAAAATGTGTATAAAATGCACAATAACAACAAAAAAGAAAGAAAAAGAAATAAATAATTAAACAAAGAAGTCCGCAAAAGCAAACTAATATGCGAGTGTTAAAGCACATGTGTGTCTGTTCTGTTGATTGTTCCTTCCTCCATAAATTGAAGGTTTTACTGTGTGGAAGAGGAGAATAGTTTAGGTGCGCTGTCACTTACTCAAAAAAGACGCAACAAATTCCCAATGTCGGCTTTCAGATAATGGAAAAGTCTTGAAGTGGAAGTTGATTATGGATTTATTTGAAAAACTCCTTAAATTCATTAAGATGATGAAGCAATCGTTGGGTTATAAGTCGGGAGCCTTTGTTGGAAGCTAAGTTGCGGAACCAGATTAGCTCATGTTGCTGTTCCAGTTTAGTCATTGAAAAATGTATGTTCTGCACAGTCGTCACATTTGTTAAGGATGAGAAATTTCAACTGAAAAGTGTGCTCTACCTCTTTGAATCATTGCCATAAACCTACGATTTATCTCTTGTTACAATTTGTTTCAGAAAGGTTTTTCAATATTCAGCACAATCAGCGCATCTGAAAGCCGATTTTTTTTATCAGCAGAGAGCAGTTTAGGCAGAAACGTGGTAACCGCAAGTCTCATACCAAATCTTCAGCCAGAATGGACTGAACTTAACCATATCTAATGCTGCATTCTTCAGTTAATTCAGAAAGAGTGAGTCAAAGATTTCCATGAACATCTTGGATGCTTTGACATTTTTCAATGTTTTGGAAATAATAACTTTCGACATTTTCACAGTCATTTTGGAAATATTTGAATAACTTATAAACTTTTGAGCTGAGCATTCAATCTTCCTTATAAACTTTCTTCAACTTTTCATAAGTCTCACAATAGGCGTTGCAAGATTTTGGGGAAATTTGACGTAGCTCCTCTGCCCAACATTCTCTGCCGTAAAAAATGCGACGACAACACAGTATAAACATCTTTCAAAGCTCTATTGTATAGAAGTGGTGGTAATTACGACCTTGTAAATTTCGGAGAATGCGTGGGAGTCTTTAAAGTCAATATCTACCAAGCATCTTCACTCTGCATGTTTTGACCTTGAGGGTAGAGCACCAGTCCCTATATTTTTTGGTACACTTCGTACTTTTTTTTTATATGTAATATATACAAAAGGGGAAAACACGTCTAGTATTCAAAGGTAAATATATAAATGAAGTTAAAATATTAATATTTACTTATTAGTAATTGTTCTTAAAGAGTTAAAGAAAACTGGATTCATTAGATAATAACACGATTCGTTGTATAATAATTAGCTTTTCAAAAATTACTCGGAGCGAGGTTTCAAAACTTTTTCCCCTTCTGACAAAAGAAAGCTCTTTTCCCGTTAAGACAAGCTTTTCTCAAAAGAAATCTTAATTATCATGTATCAAGTTACTAACATGTTTAAACTTAGGTGAAGTGTTAAACAACTTCAGAAAGCTTGCTTGGAGAAACTTGACTTCAAAAAAGTCATTCTTGTTGAACTTTAATGCAATCAAAACTTTAAAGAAAAAATGTTTTTTTAACTATATAAGGGTTAAATTTCTCCCATTTTAATTCTAGTCACGATTTGTATGAGATTTTGAATTGCGTTTCTATGGTTAGAAAAGTCCTTTTTATTCATTTCTCAGTAGTTTTTGATGTCACTGAAATGTACAGTAGGATTCAACTTCTTACGACGAAATAGCAGATTGCATTATTTCCCTGAGTCTTCCAATGTCTAGAATAAGCTCTAATAATATTTACAAAATGTCTTTCAATTTTTCATGAAAGAAATTGAAATCGCTTCTCTCGTTTTGTCGCAAATTGATGAAATCATTAATGTTGAAACGGACACTAGTCAGTGACACGACTAATAATATATTTCCATACATGGAGAGCTTAAAAAACTCCATACGCTTTTTCCTATTTATTAATTATATTTGTATAAGTTATGAAATAGACCCAATTAGCACAAGATATTTTACTATATATCCACGCAAAGATATCGACTGAATATTGTAGAGCATCTTGTGCTAATAGGGGGATGTTCATATTCTACAGAACAAGTATGATCTATTTACTACCGAGTCAATAAAAGGGTACCAGTTGAGATAAAAATACATAGACGTTTCAAAAATCATAAAAAAAATAAAAAAATATTGTATTGAAAAACGATTTCTGAGGTAAACATTCTGTGCACATGGTTTCTTTTTGCTCGAAACGAATTAGTACAGAAAATCACTGGTAGGAGATCTGATATCAGCGAATGAATAGTTATACAAAATGAATCACAATTTTAACATTTTTATTAAAACAACAAATATTCGACAAAGCCTCCACTACAGGATACAGCACACTGCAGGCGAGTCACAATGCTAGCAAGAGCAGAGTGCAGAGGTCTGTGTGAACTGGCAACGCCTTTCCGCGATTAACATCTTTCAGTTATCACGAAGTTGAAGGTTGTTATCGGTTAAATATTTTCACAACCAGCAGTACGCCAAAGTCAAATCTGGCGATCGAGAGGGCCATGAGGAATTTCAATTCCTATTAATGATGTTGTCTTTTCCAAAGGTCAGGAAAGACCTTACTCGATTTGTGTGATGCTTCTGTCTCGTGAAATGATGACACTGGATTTTATATATACATTCACACACGCATAGATAACATAAGACAGACAACACACATAAACAAAGTTAGTGTAATACGTCGCACTGAGATGCCAGAGCTAATTGAAAAACGACCACAAACTGGTCATCATCTCTACCCCAAATGTCGCCGCCGAACTCTGGCGTGTTTACAAAAAGCAACCTTCGCGCTGGAAGGATGGCGCCAAGCATTCTCCCAACCATCGCCAACGACAGCCAAAAATTGCAATTTGTATTGTGACTTGTTGCCCTATCGCATAAATGCAGCTCTAGAGATCTGTACTTTCCCTCTAAAATACAAGATCATAAGCCCGAGCAGAAATGTTAATCAACGCTTGGTGGCATATGTGCAAGTTGTCCAACCATTTACTGGGCACTGCTTTTATGAAAAAAGGACATAAAAACATATAGCCCAGTCGAATTATCATGAAAAGTATAATAATATGCTAAAAAACATAGCAGAAATTTTATTGCTTTTATTTGTTGGGTCCGCCATAAGAAACATGGCACTGTATTTTGCAGACGGAGAAAGGACCGGATAAGGGCGGAGGGGAAGGAAAATTTTAACGATAAGTTTTTTGCGTTTAAATAAAAGACTATTAATTTGAGAAGAAAAATTTAAACTAAAACTTTATAGGTAGTAAAAAGATCAATAAAATGAAACATCGAACGTTAAGATAGCTTATTTGGGGCAGGAGTAAATTGAGAAAAAAACGTAAATTTTTTAAGAGTATTTTTAATTCTTTTACAAATAAAACTAAATTTTTAAAATTTCACGTAAGTACGCATTATATGGTAGGGTATGTGTGTTTAAAACTTCAGAACGATATGTGCATTATGTTTATCAAAAATTCAACTTTTTCGAGAAAAAGAAAGTCGTCGTAAAATGCCTGTTAGTGCTTTTTTATCAACCGGAATTCACGGACCGAAAAAAAAATCATACTCTAAAAATGTTGTTCTACAATTTCAGATCGCTTTGTAACAGCCGATTTTCAGAAAAAAGTGAAGAAAATTAAGTTCGAAGTTATTATTTTGTTTCCCTTATTTCTCCTGAACTCATTTTCCCCAAAGGGAAAATTTTTTGCAATGGGGACAATTCGTTTAGCCATAATATATAAGACAAAACTTTAACTTCAAACTTAGTTTTCAGAACATTTTACTGAAAATCGACCATTATAATGCCGTTTGAAATTTTAAAACAAAACTTTTAGAGTAGGAATTTTTTTCTCTCCACGAATTCGGTCTGATAAAAAAGTACTGACAGGCATTTTCCGACGACATTCTTTTTTTCGAAAAAGTTGAATTTTTAAAATATAAGGCAGATATCGTTCTAAAACTTTAACCATATATACCCTACCATATAATGCGTACTTACGTAAAATTTCAAAAATTAAAAAAATTTTAAAATTACTTTTCCAAAATGCTCGATTTTTTTAATTCACTCCTTCCCTAATTAAGTTTTAACGTTCGACGACTAATTATATAGATATTTTTACTACCTATAAATTTCTACTTTAAACATTTCCTCTCAGATTAATAGTCTTTTATTTAAACTTAAAAAAAAACGATCGTTCGAATTTCCCTCCCCTCCTCCCATTATCCGGTCCGATCTCCGCCTGCAAAATACAGTGCCATGTTTTGCATGGCCGACTCAATAACTTAAAGCAATAAAATTGCTGTTATATATTTCTTCCATCTTAAAGTGTAATTCGACTGGACTTATAAAAGAACCCGTGAATCCGCACTAAACTGTCACCTTAGGAGAAAGAAAAAGTTTCTACATGTACTCACGGAGACGGAGCGTCACTCAGATGTGACATTTTTGAATCTCGACTCTTACAGTTAGCGTAAAATGAGCGACATCCATGCGCAAGACGTTAAGAAACTAGTCAAGACGATTTCGCAAGAGCTTGTTCTGCATCTGGTGGTAAAAGTTCATGGCGCAGCTGCTGTTTGTATGGATACAGATCCAGAATTCTGGCATTCTAATTTAAGATTAATTATTTTAGAAAACCTAAAAATAATAAAATAATTCACTATCAAACACGTCAACATTCTTCAGTGTCAGCTTTAAAACTGTTTTCTATTTCATAAACAAAGTAAAATATTATTATCTGCGTTCACAAGGAATGCAGTTTCTTGGGCAGCCAAACCTTTCTTTGTCCATTCGTATTCCATACATATTTTAGTATCTATTGAAAAAATAAACAGCAACAAACAAATATATATCCTTTAATCAGGGATATAACGGTGTGTTGTTCTTTGTAAACAAGATATTAGTTTTGTTTGCATTCGTCAATTTTGAAGACCTAAGAGTTTCTTTCTTTAATAGAGACCTATTCAAAAGCGCATTTTTTAAAAATAAAAACAAATCACGTATGAAAAAAATCAACACTCTATAATCACGGTCATATCTGCAAACTGTTTTTAAAAACAAAATATCATTTTTGATGCATTCGTTCAGTAAAACATAATATCTCGGGGAGCAGAAAGCTATTTCTTATATCATAACTGCTCCGTTTGCAAAACGCATTACTTTCGAAATCAGAAAAAGGGCGAAACGAGGAGCGAAGCACGGAACCCCAGGAAATTTATCACGAATAGAAATTCGGACTCCCTTTTCACTATAGGATAGGAGGCTTTTGAAAAAATTAGTGTATGAAATTGCAAGACTGAGACATTGATTCGACGGAATCGGTAGTCACGGAATCTCGCCAAACAGTGCTCCAACTTTTCACTTCCCACCACCCCTCAGTAAAAATATACATTCGGATTATTTTAATATTTCCAATGTTGTATTTTTGTCTTTTTTTCTGCACTAGAAGATGTGTTCCCGTCTAGACGGGCTGTTATCCTGCCAACAATATCTCTGATCTGGCTGTCATAAATTTACTAAAGAAAGTTGTAGTAGAAAATTTCATGCGCATGGCAGAGTGCTTAAGAAATTAAAAAAGTTCGACGAGAGGCTGTCTCTGCGAAACCGCCGCTGGGATTGAGGGGCGCAGAATAACTTACCTTACCCAACTGTGACTTTCTGTGTCTAAAGTTGTTCTATGTGACTAAAGTAGCTCTACATGACTTTGACCTATGGTATCTATACTCTATGGCCTTTCTCTGTTAAATGAAACTAAAACCAACTCAACTCAATTAAATCGATGGAAAGGACAGCTCAATTAAATCAGCAATTGTTAATAATAATTAATTAAGGACATTTAATTAATTGATTACTCAACTGTGACTTTCTGTGACTAAAATAGCTCTATGTGACTTTGACTTATTATCCATGCTCTATGACCCTCATGTGTTAAATGAATTAATCTGAATGAATTAATTATTAATTTGTTGAAATCCCGTTAATATACCGCTCACAACAGATGTGTGCGCGCGCATCGGTCGCTGTGACGTCATCAAAATTCTTCGTGATTTTCACCAAATTTGCAGCTCGTCTATGATTAAACCGTAATTACAAATTCTAAAATTATTTTTGCAATCTTCAATATCTATCTTTCTCTGTTAAATGAAACTAAAACCAACTCTCTATGTTATTTGGTTGCGGAGCTATAAGCATTTAAAAATACCAAGAAAAGCGTCATAATTTTTTCCTTCCCCTACACACCATTAGACCACTATGGAGAGTCTCCGTCAAAATTATAATTAGTAATGCATTTTAGATGTAAATATATAGAAACATTAAAAGTAAACAAAGGCCCGGAATTCTATCAACTAAAAAACTTCATTATAAATAACATTTTTTTTGAACTATTGTAGGCGGTCATCAGGTAGGCCTAGTGATTGACTCCATAAATGAATACACAGTAACTTTAACTAACTATTATATTATGCAGAATTAATATTACATTTTGAAGAATCATTATTTACAATTAAGGTATTTACAAATGAAATAGTTCGTCATAAAATAGGCTTTTGGATGGCCCATCGTCATCTTTAGTCTTTGTCAGAAAAAAAACCCCAACGTCGTTTATGCGTCTTCAACCGCCTCGTCCTCTCTTCTCTTCTTCGTAGCTTGATTCCTTGACGCCACTGGCGATGGCAGCGCCATCTACAGGTACTCGGCTGCGGCTGTTGGGCCACACTATCTGGTGCCGTTTAACAATACTCTTTGTTGTGTGGATTTTTTCATTTGGATTTTAGCATGGTTGGTATTCCAACATCTTGATAACGCAACATAAAGAATCAGCACTAAAAAAATGAAGTAAAACTGCCGAACTCAGCTCATTGACCTCTACTACAATTCAGCGTGAATAAGTAACGTTTGGATGAAATGAAATTTACGATTCTATAACTAACGCGGATATATCCGTCAATTTATACATAAAAAATACGGCAACGGATTTGAGGATCAATAGCACAGTTGTCAAGACACTGCACTTCAAATCCGACCTTGCGGGTTTGTTCCTCGATTAATCTAATTTTGGCCAAAGAAAAACCTGTCTGAGTTGTTTGATGCAAAACCTAAAATTGTAATTTGCGCGCCCGAAAATGACGCAGAACCAAAGGTACGGGATATTTCTAACTCCGTCCTGCGTTACAGACATCTCTGGGATTTTATAATATAGATATGATTAATGCACAATACAAGGTAGTACAATCGTCAAAATATTTGAGCTCGAGAGTTTAATCAATATCAAAATTTTAGACATCTCAGAATCCAAAAAATACTTTTGAAATAATGTCTGTGTGTGTGTCTACCAATTTTTACATGAACATGATGTGTAAAATCTAGGCGGATAAAATTCGGCATGAGGGTTTTACATCAAAGCTGTAGGTCTGTATCGAATTTAAGACGAAATCCGTTAATGTAGAGATGTATATCTTAAAAGCGAAGAATCGATTTTCTGTATTCTCGACCGAGAGAAGCGAGACCCTGTTTTATCTCGACAATTCGACAATCCTTTGTTTGTCTGCAATTTATTTGCAACGCATTCAAATGCAAATGTTTTGTTTGACCTCATTGCTCCTTGAAGTCATTAAAGACGACGTATATGCAAGTATTTTTATTTCTTTATTCCGTTTCAAGATGGTGAGAGTTTTATTGGTTCTGTTTCATGTAATGTTCATCTTTTTTCAACAACTGTGGATAAATAGTCTATACTATAAAAAATCGAAGACCAAATCGTCTCTCGAGCGTAAAATATTCTGCAACTTTGCCTTGGTACATTTCTGACGTAACTCAAATGGTTTACCGGCAAACGAAGAAAAAAAGTTTAGAAATAATGTTATAGAAGTGTGCATATAGTGATCGAATATATCGAAGTGTTATAGAAGTCTCTCGTACGTAAAATATTCTGAAACTTTGCTTTGGTACATTTCTGACGTAACTCAAATGGTTTACCAGAAAACGAAGAAAAAAGGTTAGAAATAATGTTATAGAAGTGTGCAGCTGACTTACTGAGAGCATGAGTGCGAGAAAGGAAGCCTTTCCTGCCCCTCTCACTCCCTCCAGGCTGCGTAATGACAACATTGGCTAAACCTTTAAAGATAGTCCTTTACCATGCTTTGCACCATACTCTATGCTTTTTTTTGTTATGCTTTACCCACTTTGGGTAAGCAGCGACGGCGTCGGTAATGAAAAAAATCTTTACAGATTGCGATGAAGAGCAGATCTTAGTTCTTTTTTAAACGCTTTTATTAAGTTCGAAATGTTTCATTTTTGTATGATGCATGTAAGGTTGGAATTTTATGATCGATTTTTCACTCACTTCTTAATGCACTAGAGTTCTGGAATTTTGTATATTTATTGGGTCTTGATGACAATGCAATATTTTAATAATTTTAGAGCTCTCAATTATCTATTTTTTTAAAAAAAATTCGCAACAATGCGTATGCACTCGGTAGGTTTCAGTGGCGCCATCTATAGTCTTTTTGAGAACTAAAATACTTGACACAGTAATTTAAATGTTTGAATAAAAATAAAAACAAGTATGGCCTATTATAGATCTTTTTAAAGAAATTATTGCAGGAATTAAGTAAAGCCTAGAGTCCATTATGTAATCCTATCAGACCTTTCTCAATAAAACAATTGGTTTAGTTAGTTGATGTATAAAATATTTATAATACTGATTTATGACATGAATTAAAGACTAAAAACTAGAAAATAATAAATATAAAAAACTTTTTGAAAAAACGCTATTACGAATGCATTAAAAAAGAAAATAATAATTTTTCTCAAAAATCTGAAGGTCAAAACAAAAAACGTAAAAGCGTGAGGCGCTGAAGACAATAGGAGAACGATATAAAACCACAATGATTATCATAAGAAACGAAGTATACATTCATCATATAAAATATATTATAAATGTGATTACAATTCTAATTTACTTATAGCTTTTCTACCTGCGCCTCACGCTTTTCCGATTTTTGTTTTGACCTCCAGATTTTTGAGAAAAATTATTATTTTCTTTTTTAATGCATCGGTAAAAGCGTTTTTTAAAAGTTTTTTTATATTTATTATTTTGGATACTAAGTTTACTGTTGACAGAACTACTAGGAATAAAAAGTTACACATGCAAATGCTATACAGTAGAGGAGAAAGCCGAAGAAAGAGTTATCCCGAATTCTTTTTGTTAGCGTCATAAACGATCATGTAATATGCATTGCTATTTTTTATACGATTAAGATGATCATGCATGTAAATCGTATCGCTTATTTTTTGGTGAAAGAAAAATTTGACTAGAATTTGCTCATTCACTACTGTCTTAAAGCAGTTTGTATTTGTGTAGAAGATAAACAACATTAACTTTATAATACAAGATATCTTATTATTTTGCAGTAGTTGACTTTCATACGAAAAGTTTCGTGAATGCCTTGACTATTATTAATAAGGATTCATTTAAGATAATTCTTTTATAAAATAAGACTTGTGGGTCTGACAACATTAAGTAGTACGATTTAAAATTATTGAACTCTTAAGAATTCATTCACACATAAAATCACCTGAAAACCTTATTTCAGAATTATAAATATTTCCTAAGAAATCTTTCGAGATGAAAATCCATGTCGGAATTAATAATTAATCTGAGTTCTTGTTGCTGAACTTTAAAAATTCAATGTTCGTAAAGGAAGGAAATTTTTAGAATGAAAAAAAAAAGAACAGAATTAATTTTCAAATCTGAATATGTTACAACACATAAAGAAAGATACATATTCTAAAAAACTGATGCATTTGAAAAACAAATGGAGATCGATATCGAGACGAATGCCGAAAAAAAGAATGGACTTTCTTTTTTAATTTGGAAATATTTTTACATTGCTTGTTTTCTTTATTTCGCCTTTCGAAGTATAAAAATTTAAAAATATTTAACTCTAAGTCCATTATATATAAATTATTTTATGTCCAAACCAACTTAGTTTATTAATTCAATGAGTTTAAAAAATAAAAAAATATTAGGTGTGTATATTTGAGTAATTGTGTAGTAAAGGGATGATTATTTAAAATTTACAAAATCATTTTTGAGCGTTCCCCTCCTTAATTCTATAGCTTTCGGCGAAGTTTATACTTTATATGTAGTAAACTGATAGATGCTTTTCTTTTACTGAAGATAAATAACTACAACAAAAAACTTCCCTGACTAATCTAGTTTTTTAAATAAATTACCTGGAATATTTTCCGTTTAATTAAATGATAAGTTCTTTCCAGGGAATAAAAACAAACTCAGTCATTCGAAGTACAGTTTAATTTAAAATTTGTCGTCTCGTCAGAAAATTTCTATGAAAAGGAAGAAAAATGTTAACAAAGATATTCATAGAATTCTGCAGAAAGATATTCATTTTGAATCAGTGATGATTTCATTATAATTTCTTTTGTTAAAAGAAGAAAAAGAATTAAATCCAGTTTGATATAAAAATATAAAACAAATCTGTTATTATCTGTAATAAGCTAAAAGGTATTTAAAGATGCGATTTAACAATTCGGTTTAAAACACAGAAGGAACTTTTCTTTTAAGTTTAAAAAATCATTTAAATAATTAATTAAAATGTAAAATTCTTGCAAAAGTAAAAAACATATTTTGCAATATTTTTACAAAAATAAGATTTTTTAATTGCATAGATAGCATTTTAGTTGCTCTCGACATTTTCAAACTTTAATTAATATTTCTTTTCGTTCTCATGTTTGCTCTATAGTTATGCTGCTATTTAAATAGGCAATTGTCTTTAAAAAAGAGGAAAGATAATCAAACAATTCATCTGATATTGCCATAACTACTTTTGAAGAATGGGTGTTTCAGGATTCATTTTTAAAATAAATGATTATAAAAAATATTTTTCAATGAAACTTTAAGAATGCAAACGATAAACGAAAAAGATTAAACGAAATGAAACGCTAAAAATTGTTTCGCGTTCTCTGCTTAGGTTTTCACAAAGAATTTTGTTAACATCATTTTCTAATTTGAATTTGTATTGAAATTGCTTTCTTTAAATTTTAGCTACTTATTTCTTTGAAATTATCTAATGTTTTTTTCTTAATTCTAAGCTTATTTATATTTTTTTCTACGAAGAAATTATAAAACAAGCACGGATTCTTTTTGAAAGAATTTACACAAAATCGTTTTATTTTTTGAAAATTTGTAGCTTTTAAAATGAAGACGAATTCTCTGATGTTTCCTACGTTTAAAAGTCTTGTTTCATGACAAAAATGATAACTTTCATATCTAAACACTATTTCTATTTTTATCAATGTATTCCGGACATAGGAAGATAGAGAAAAACTCTCAAATATAAAGAAAACGAAATTACAGAAACGAAATCCCGAGAGCATTTTACTGCTGCCATTAAAAGAATAAAAATTTCTGGGTTTTTTTCCGTTACAAATATTCTTCCCCGATTTTTAATATATTTTTTCTTCGCAAAAGATCATCTAGAATTCAGATTTAAGCTTCTGTAAAAGGTTTATGTGATGTCTTCTGGAGTGATTGGATTATAATGCAGGCAAGAGGCGTTCGCGTATTTGCTTTCGGTTCAGCTTCAGCATCGATTGTCCCAACATGAACGGTACTTTTTAAATTTAAGAACCATTTAAATGGATTTGGTGTTTTTCTACTCTTATATTTAAAAGAACATTTGATGAAAAGAGAGCATTATTCCTTTTCTGTACCACTATTTCTTCTGCCTTTTTGGTAAAGTTAAAATAAAGTTCTTGATTTTGATGCTTTTAAATGGAATACTGATTGTAAATTATGAATTTCATTTTCGCGCATCTGATTTTTAGAAAGCTTTAGATGTTATTTAGAAACAAGAAAAGGAGTTTATTAAGACGACACGGTACCATCTGAACAATATTTTTTATTTTTGTTATTGGATTTTAGTTGTATTTTATATAAGCTAATACTCTATGACTATCCCACACAAAAATTTGTGAATTTATTGAAAAGTATTTGTAAAATTTAATTTTTAAAAAAAAATTTAATTTAAAAAAATTTAACTTTTTAAAAAAATTAAGTTTTTTTAAAATCCTTAAGGCCTTTTTAAATATGCATATTTTTTACAAAACTTTTTCCAAGTACCCCAAAATATTCTACATTTAATTTGGTATAGATTCCTTTCTACTGCAGATAGTTACTTTATTATTATTTTTAATATTGTTAAACACACAAAAAATTCTCAAAAATGCGCTAATTTTGACTTTGAAATTTTTTAAAACATTACTACACATCTTAGAGCTAATTCCAACCAAGTTCCACAAAATTTATATTTCAGAACATGGACAAAAAATTTAACACTCTTTCTTCAATTATTAAAAAAGCCTTAGGGTTTCGAAAAATAGTATATGAACGAAAATACAACATGGAGAAATATCAATTTAAAGTTTTGATTCCTTCAATAACATGATATAAAATCCTTTGAATATCTTGCAACTTTTACAAAATGTTAATTAACTTATTTTAAACCGTTTACCATAAAAAATTGCACGAATTTGTGGCAATGAAATATTTTAATTGTATAATGAATATATAAGAGGAAAACAAAGGAAACATCAATATTTCAGAAAATGTAATCTTAACAATTTAAAAAAAAAATAAATATCTCGAGCTGATTCCATGCAAAGTTCTACTACTAGCATAAATTTACAACAGGCATGTAAATATATACACCTTTATTTCCTCTTTCTAACGAATTAATTGCTCCCTGCGTTTAGGAGCTAGTTTTAGTTTCTTCTGTACGAAATAGTACCACATTATTTTCCTTCTTTTCCTTTGATATACCCTCCTATAGTCTTTAAACATGGCCAACGTTCCTGCTGTCTTGATAAATTGCATTTTATTTTCATTTTGAAGAAGTTCAAGTTTTACAGAGACTGCAACAATCTGAAAAGTGGGCGCGGGCAATATTCTTTACTCTCCTGTCATAAATCAAAAATTGTTCAATAACTTAATAAAAAATGCAGATACAGTTCTGGAATTTTACAGACATATTTAGAATGATTCAAATTATCATATGAGCCAATAAAAAATTCGATATTCCTATGATTTTTTGGGTACTGTGTCGCCGCTAGAATAAAAGACCAAATTTGCAAACATTATTTCTTAACAAGAACATGATTTAAAGCATCTCTCATGATATTCGGAGAAATGCCATGTTTTTGTTTCTAATAAATATATCTGAATCAGATGCATGAAAAATAAACTAAAGAGAATACCGCCATTTGATTAATTTTTAATGCTATATCTACAAATATTTAAGTAATTTGGAAAAAAATTAAAGCAATGGTTTCACCTATTCTATAACTGAACAATAGAATATATATTATATATTATACTCTTATGTACTCATTATAACTATGGCAGTTTTCTTTAACCAAAGCCAAAATCGAAAAAATGGAAAAGGAATGAATAAAAAGAATATGGAATGGTTACCACAGTATTTATTTGTCTTTTCACTGACAGATTTATGAGTTTTTGAGAAGTGAAGATACGTTTTTTTGCCTAATTATTCGGGTATAGTTCGGGATGATTTTATCTTTAACAGAAAGGACCTAAAGCAACAAATATGAATACCTATTTCATGGTGCAGTGAAACAAAATGGGATGAAACTATAATCGTAAAATGCTTCTTAAGCTTCTTATTTAATAGATCGCGAGTAGAGACAAGCTTAAAAGGCCTTAAAGTATATAATATTTTCCAAGTTAATACTTCACTATATTACAATAATACTATATTACAGCTACTATTTCAATATCTACTACCTTTCTAGGGCTGAGTGGTATGGTTTCAGCTTCGGAGCCGTAGGGTTCCAGGTTCGAAAGCCGATTCCACTGAAGATCCGTCGTGTGTTGTGCCTGTTGCATGTTAAATCAAATGTAGGGGGTCAAGCGTTCTCCCGCTGGTGTGGTGCAATAGTTTGGAGAGGGGTTGCCAGCTCAGGTATCGTCCTCTTCATCCGATTTCGGTTCAAAATTATGAGGCCCGTTCTAAAATAGCCCTCGCGTTGCTTCAAAACGGGATGTTAATATAACTAAATTAAGCTATAACTTCTACTAACTAAGAAATGTTGAATGTATGCTATATGTTATACTTGAAATGATGTACAGTTCATAGCTAAGGATAACGTCATATCACGCATCAAATAAATTAATAATTTTCGCTTAGCAGTATAAATTGAATTTATATGCATATTTTTACTAAAAGAGAATTTGAATTAATTCTTGCAGACACCAAATATTTGAAAATAGTTAAGGCAGTCGATGTATTAATTCTAATTTCTAACGACATACAATTTAATCTCATGCAATCTACTTCATTAGAAGGCAAAATCAATTGTTCTGATTTGTATTAAATTTACCGCTGTTATGATTTTCCTTCAATATAAACAACAAAACGAAATAATCTAATCTTCTAAAATTTCATGTCTGCCTGCAAACTATTTCACCATCAACAAACTCGATTTGTTTCTACCCGAGTAAATAATGATTCATCTCGTTTAAACGGATATCAAACTTAGAAACAAGTAGAGTTTATCAGAAAAACCAACATTTATTTTCTACTAAGATTTACGCTCATTGAGTTTAGAAACTAAAACTCACTCAGGCGATACTGGAAAAGAGATTAGAAATTTCTTATAAATACTTGACTAAAAAAAAGAAAATACTGAAATTCCTAGTACATAGCAATACCTGCCGTATAACTAAACGAATAGAGAGACGAAAACAGAAGCAAAGATTAAAAATTGGACGTCGTTACTTTGCCAGTGGCTAAGTCCCTGATTAGTGTTCATTCCAACCATTTAATGATCTCACCATTTTCCCTTAAATTGAGGAAAAAGATTACGATTTCTTTTGGGTGAAATCGATAGCCGTGTTTGGGAAGTGTATTTTCGGAGTTATTCCTGGATTTCCAAATAATCAGAGAAAAAAAAATGTTCCATCAAATACTGCGTAGAAATTAAATATTACTAAATATTTAGATATATTCAAAATCATTCTAAAAATAGAATAAAAAGTCAGAAGTCAGCATGTATAAAAATGTATTCTGAGATTTTGAACTCTTTAAATTGTTACTGTTATAACTACGTAAGGAATTGAGCTCCCTATGTGGAATTGAGCTCCCTATTTTGTTTGAAAAACCTGACTGCCTGAATCCTAGAAGAATGCGCAGGCCGCGGTGGTATAGTGGTAAGGTGTGGCCTCGTAGCCAGAGGATTCTATGTTCGAAACCCGATTCCACTGAAGCCTCGCAGTGTATGTGGGCCCGTTGCACGCTAAATCATACGTAGGAGGTCAAACGTCCTTCCGCTGGTGTGGTGCGGAAGTTAGGGAAGGGGGTGCCAACTCAGGTGTCGTCCTCGTCATCTGAGCGAGGTTCATACTTTCGACGTCCATCCCAAAATAGCCCTCGCGTTGCTTCGAAAAGGGACGTTAATATAACTAAGCTGATTCACTAACCGAGAAGAATATTCATTTGAATAAAATAATGATCCAATAATTTTAATTTACAACAAGGATTAAAAATTACGATTTCGTTCGGAGAAAATCAATAGCGGTGTTAAGGATTGGTTTATTTTATTCAGAGTTTTATGGCACAAAGGAATGCTGCGCCAAAGAAGTCTTCACTTTTTCTAAGGTAAATTCAGAACGAGGTTCTTGAACGTTCAATCACTGATAAATTCACAGTTAAGCCAGAGAAGCTATGGCAAAATTTCTAGATTAAACAAGGGAGAAGAAAACCAATAGATTTTAAAAATCTAAAAAGATGATCATATGATTTGTCTACCAAGTAACATTCGAAGAGTTAAGGAAATTTGTTTTCGGAGATATTTCTAGACAAGGTGTCCAAGTAACATTAGAAGAGTTAAGGAACTTTGTTTCCCGAGATATTTTCGAAGATATTTCTAGACAAAGTGTATAAGTAACATTCGAAGAGTTAAGGAAGTTTGTTTTCGGAGATATTTCTAGACAAGGTGTATAAGTAACATTCGAAGAGTTAAGGAAGTTTGTTTTCGAAGATATTTCTAGACAAGGTGTATAAGTAACATTAGAAGAGTTAAGGAAGTTTGTTTCCCGAGATATTTCTAGACAAGGTGTCAAACTCAAATGATAGCAAGGGCTAAATAAACAATGTCTAAGAATATGTGAACCACAAAAAACAACAACAACGAAGGTTTCAATTCATTTAGAAATGCAAGCTTATTTCGAAAACATAGAATAAAAGAGAACAAAGAAAAGTTAATACTTTCTTCCTTTGATATCTCTTTTGGGCTACCATCTTTCCTCTTCGGGGGATATCTTGTTAGCAGTGACTATTTTCAAAACTAACCCATGCTCAAAATCAGCAATCGTTGATCTGATAGGAGAATTATTTCCTTTCCTGAGTGAAAATAATTGCTCTCACCGTTAAGTACTTCCAAATATGGAAATAATTTTGTAAGACAATTTTTGAGTGTTTTCATACCTGACTGGTTAATATTTGTAAAATTCAGGCATCCAACTTCATTGACAGTTGCCTTCAAATTTGAACGGCATTGGATCTCAATTACTTCTATTTGATTTTGGGTAGGATCTGCTTCTTATCTGGAAAGAACATGGATGGAAACAAAGACTTTTCTTCCAAGGATTTTTAATCTTCAAGCCTAGATTTAAATTCAGTTCTAAGCCTTAAACTTTATTCGGAAATTTTCTATACTATCCAGTTTTCCCTAAACTTGATTTGTTTATATTGCATGTCGGATAGTGCATTAAATCCTCATGTTTCTAATGCTTTTCCAAATGTACTAGTTTACATTTGAGCGCTTTGATTTAGTCACACATTTTGGTAATGATCTAATCCTTTCCTTGCAGTTTTAATGTATGTGGTATTGAGTGCGTATTCCCGAAAACAGACGAGAAGCACATACTTTTAACATTTTAAATACAGGATGTCCGAGAATTGTTGGACCCATTTAGAAAATTAATAAAAAACCTAATAATGTTACAACTGAAGTTCTTTTTAAATGAGAGAGCAAATAAAAAGGTTTTTATTTCAGATAGAGGGTGTACCATCACGATATTCTAACTTTGCTACAGCGATAGATTTCCATACGCAATGGCTACCGATCAGTAGAAGCCGTTGCGCATTTTCTGGTTTACTTTTATAGTTTTTCTTGAATATCTCGAAAACTATTTAGTTTTAGAATTATAATTGATACGACGAATTAAAGAGCGTACAATTCTCTACAAATACATGCTTTTATTTTTTTCTAACTTTAATAGTTTCGCAAATAACGGCTCTCGAAAATGGGAGATGTTCATTAATTTACGACCACCTAGACCACTACAACGGCGCGTTACCTATCTCAAAAAACTTTTTAAAATGCGCTCTCATTTTTAAAAAGCCGTAGCTGTAACATTATTAGTTTTTTTTATTAATTTTTGAAATGGGTCCAACAAATCTTGGACACTCTGTATTTAACGAAGCGAACACTAATGACTACAAAAACATTTAAGGAAAATAAAGTGAAAAAGCAATTAGGAGGGCAGGAAATTTTAATTATGTTAAAATTTTAACAGATGCGTCCGATGTAGATAGTTCCTTGGCCCTTTTTGTGGTTGGGGTCGATAATTTAAGATATCACAATATACATCCTTGCAAATTAACAGTTGAAAAACTTTAATTTGGGGAAGTGGAGTAAACATGCGAAAAAAGGATTTAAATCTAAATTACAATGAATTTATTCCACAATATCAAAATTTTTGGAAAAATAATATCAAGACCTAATAATTACTTTTGTATAATAAAATGTGCATTTTATTTACAAAAAATATTTCATCTGTTTTTAGTGTGGAGACGTTTTCGTAAGTTATTCGAAAGTAACGTTTTATACGCGAGAGGAATATCTGATACAAGTCAAAGGTTTTTTCGTATTTCAAATAATTTAGAGAGGGTTATTGTGTTCTAATGGTTCTCAACTTGATATCAAACATAGAAATTGAAATCCTCCAAGCGAATATTTTGAAAATAATAAAGGAAATGGAGTATACCTAAAAGGGATAAAATTTCTGCAAAAGAAACTTACTTAACACGTTAGTTTGATAATTGGCTTCATTAACGAGCTGATTGCATACGCAGTTTAGTAATGGCAGCCACTGCACGGAATTGGTATGTGCTATATGTACTCGGTGCTTTTCTGTTGAATATTCTAATATTGCAATTCTGTAAACAGTAGACCTCGCTTGTCCCGCCCCCGTCCAAAAAAGTAAGATCTGTTCTTTACTGCAGTCTTTAAAGATCTGTCCATTGTTGTCCTTCATTTTGAAGACAATATTGTTTCCCGGGATACCAAACATCATAATTTGTCTCTCGAAGAGGTTCCTTCTTTGCCCCATATGTACACTATTGTACAAAGAGATATTGACAAGTTAAACCAATCAATATTGCGCACCTATATTACATACAAATTTTACTCCCTGTATTTACAAAACAAATACATTAACTTATTAATAAAGTTACATTAAATGATACTAAAACGGAGTTGTGGAAAATTTTACACTCGAGAGTGGATGCAGTCTTCAAATTTTTATATGAACCATTTAGATAGAATTGTTGAAGGAACATACTTTCAAGTAAATGTAGAATCAAGATTAGATAGAACTAAACAGGAGAAAGCAACTCTCAGCATGGAACCATGATCTTATATCTCTCTTTTCTATGCGAATTATTTACACAAATCTTTGCTTTCATCAGCATTAACAAAATTACAATTAAATATCTGCTTTTATCAGTATTAACAAAATTACAATTATATGTCTTGACTGTACTAAAATCATTCAATTGTTTTAATGCTGTCAAACTCGTCAATGATTTGCCAAAATAATGAAACAATTTAAACGGACGTCATCTAGAAACAGAGAAAATAAAAATTCTTACATATACGTTGTTTTTATGAACTTAAGGAACCTTATTCCAAATTCGAAGAATATCGAACAACGCGTTCTGCTTAACAAACAAATTTACGGACGGACAAAATGCTGGAAGTACGAGTTAAAAGCGAGACCTCGCTGCGCTCGGTCAAAAAAGTAATAATATATATTTAAAATGGTTAAATATTTTTCCCGTAAGCAAACTTATAATAATCTTATGAATTAGTTTCATTAGAAATTATATGTGAAATTCCTAGCCAAAAGTATTAGGCAACATATTTAAAATGTACAAGATATGAAGCTTTTTTTGTTTTCCAAGAAATTTTCATTTCCGTTAGTTTTCAATTTAACAATTTATCACATTTTTATTCTCTGTACCTTAGCTTTATAAAAGATGTGAAACTGAGTTTATCCACTATATATATATTTATTATCAATTTTAAGGTGTAGTTATTATGCTATACAACACTTACCTTGTCTTAAGCACAAATTTAAACGCTATCAAATCTTTATATTTCAAACTTTTTGTTTTACGCCTTGTGCAGATCCTGTTCCTGTACAGCTTTTTTTCCCTTCCCATAGTATTAGGGTGCCTAAAAAAGACTTAAAAAAACATTGCTCCACAGGGTTTTTTCCAGTCCCTTTGGTCCTAATAGAGAGTATATGAAGTTTCAGCCCTTCAAAACCTAAAATTGTAATTAACCTTTATCTGTAAAGCCTAAAATTTGAAAAGCTCTTAAAATGTGAAATTTTTAGATTTTTTTTAGAAATTTTATATGCTTACTAATGTGTAAAAACTTTTTTATATTTGTTCCTATGGACATGTTTACTTACAATATAAAAACAAATAAGTACATTTAAACAATTACAATATAAACACAAATAAGACTGTAACATCAGCCACTAATGATTTGAGAGAAAAAGTCATAAAATGATGAAAATATGTACTAATTCTGCATTGTTGCTTTTTAGAAACACCATAAGACAGTTACTGCATGTTCACAATAACAGAATAAAAATTTATTAAAATGTTAAAAAAGAATATAAAAATGAATGCATTGATAACTTAAAATCTACAATTTTATTCCACAGTTTATCACGCACCATTAAGAAAAAAATTAAATACTCACAGTAGTTAGTTGTCCAAATAACTTGAAAAATTTAAATCACTGTCAAATAATCTCATGTCACCACTTCAATTAATTTGAATTTTATTCAAAAATAACTTCTTAAGGCGAGGAATTTTTTCCTACTTTCTTCAACAGACTGAAGTAAATTTTGAGACTATTCTTCATCTTTGCTTTTCGATTGACTGAAATCTTCCATTAGTTTAAATCCCCCTTCGGCTGTGTCTTTTACTACTTTTAAGTTCTTGATAAAATTTTTATTTCTTCACTAAATCAGCGATCAGGTTTAGTAGCATTTATAGCTAAAGAGGATGATATTAATATTGATGATCTGTGTCTTAGTCGTAAAACTGTAAGAAGAATAAGCAAAAACGTTAGAACCGATAAAACCCAAAACGTAAAAACTAACTTTACTGCACTCAAAAACTGTACTCTACACTAGATTTCTAAAATTATGACAGACCAAGACAAAGTGATTCTTAATAGACTTGCAGTTCTAATTTCTGGTGTCTCAAGAAACTAAACTTTTGATTGTTCCAGCTGTACTAGATGGAACTGCAAAGTCACAAACAAACAAAATGTTTGAGATAAATGAAGAGTGGAGGTTGTCTGAAAATATTTCTTTTGGTACTACAGCTTCAAACATTGGATGGAAGAATGGTGCTTGTGTCGAGTTAGAGAATCATTCGCAAAAAGAAGCTACTGTTTTTAGCTTGTAGACACCAGGTTTTTGAAGTACTTGCAGCTGCTGCGTGGAAGTCAGTTTTCGGTATATCAATGAGTCCGGATCGTATTGAGTTTACATAGTTTCGAGAAAAAGGGCCCACACTTAAAAACTGCAAGGAGCAATTCAAAATGTTGCAAATAAAGGACCATAAAATGATAAGCTTATAAGAAGAGACTGTCCCCTTCCTCACAATCGTCCTAAATGAAGAGAAAAATCTGCTTCTTCGAGGTGACTACAGGGAATGTGACGAAGCTATCTTAATACTGTTAGGAGGAACTCCCATCACCAAGAAATTTGTTGGTAAAGCCTGAAGCATTTCACAAAGCCAGGTGGATGTCTACAATACTTCACTCGGCAAAGATGTATGTTTTTAGTAAACAATTCGAATATGACAATGGTAGAAAGCCAAAAACTGTATCAAATATGTCCGTTAAACAATTCGATTTTTGTTAAGGTTTGGTTGAATGCCCAAAAAGCTGCAAATGCTCCTATAAATGATATGGTCCTTTGGAAGTTCTGGAACACGTACCAGAAATACGACCCTGCGGTTGCCCGAGCTGCCCTTTTAACTTTAAGTAGATATTTGTGGTATTTGACAGAAGAAGCAGTAACATTTTCCTTATTTTCTAAGAAATGTCAGACTCTCAAAAAAAGAAGATTGTAGCAACCTTAATGAAATACAAAGCTAATGAAAAATCACTTCCAAGTCGTGACTCCGTTTTCCTTGCTTTAAATCATACCTCAAAGCTGCATCAGTTGGTTGGACCGATGTCACGGTTCATTGTTCATTTGTTGAACCAAGCTGCAGCCCAGTTCAATAATAATCCTTCGGCATGGGAAGAAGATTTCAAGTTCAAAGAAATGAAAACTTTTATTAAGAACTTAAAAGTAGTAAATGACACAGCCGAACGAGGATAGAACTAATGGAAGATTTTAGTTAATTGATGATCAAAAATGAATAACAGACTCAAATTCTACTTCAGACTGTTGAAGAAAATAGAAAAAAAAACTCCTCGTTTTAACAAGACCGTTTTGAATGAAATTTAACGTATTTAAAGTGATGACATGATATTATTTGAAAGTTATTGGAATTTTTACAAGTTATTGCAACAATTAACTACTGCGAATATTCAGTCTTTTTCTTAATGTTAAATGTTAAACTGTGAAATAAAATTGTAGATTCTAAGTTATTTCTGCATTCATTTTTATATCCTTCTTTAACATTTGAATAAATTTTTATGCTGTTATCCTGAACAGACTGTAACTGTCGTACGGTGTTTCCAAAAAGCAATAATGCAGAATTAGTAGAAATTCTCATCATTTTATGCGTTTTGGTCCTCATGTCATAAATGGCTAAGGGTACAGTTAATAGGTATTTGTGTTTATATCATAAGTAAAAATGACCATTGGAAAAAATATAAACCAGTTTTAACACATTAGTAACCATATAAAATTTCTAAAAAAAATTCTAAAAATTTTACATTTTAAGAGCTTTTTTCAAATTTTAGGGTATTACAGGCAAACTTTACTGCTAACTTAGAGTACTGAAACTTCATATGATCTCTATTAGGATGAAAAGGAATGGGAAAAACCCTGAGGGGCAATGTTTTTCAAAAAAGTTTTTTTTTGAGACACCCTGCATAGCACAGTGCAGATGTTGCGTCACTAAACATTTATGCTTTCGGATACGCTATCACACACTATCTCTCTCCTGTAATAACCTTGTAGATAGTTTTACTCAAAATGTGTCAGGTAAATTGACTTGTAGTGAGGGAAAATAAGAGCAAAAATCCAGCATGGAATAAAAAGGACCTCAGATTTTATGTTCCAATGATCTGTATAGAGGAAAAAGTAGTTTCCTGTGGTGGTGATTTCAACACCAGTTAGTTTAACAAATCTGGCCAATTCAATGTGCCAAAGTATCGTGATAAAGAGGAATTGAGACATCTTCTGTTGGTCAGAACAAACGTGACATATTTAGGTAAGATCTGGAGTAGAAGTCTGATTTAGTTCCAGTAAACGGGTAGGTTGTCTTCATGGAGAAAGCCATGGATACTCTCACCCATATCTGTATTTCACTCGGAGGAATACCAGGAAAACCTCTAGGTGCCTTCCTTACCGCAACCGGCAATATATTGTTAGCAAGTTCATCTCTGTCAGTTTTTGAATAACTCTCGTTAAGAGTACACCAAGAGAAAAGAACCCATATCCTTCTTCCTCTATTTAATGTTCTTCAGTCGCGCTATGTCATGCATTAACCTACTAGGCCACTGGTGAGCGTAGATTCCTGTTTCTTAGTTATGGATACATTTTTAAGAGGATATCCGACATTTAGTCTAGTCCTATACTAAAGATTAATCCAATTATGATTTCATTAATTTGAAAATGATTCTCACGCTTTATGTAGTGTATGTGTATTTTTAAATCAAGAAATTAATCGCTTAATTGTTAGGGCAAAAAACTTTGGCCATTTCTTTTTTCTCATCCAGAACCTATTTATCTCATAAAACTGCTTTACAACTCGTATTTGGTACAAAATAAATCATGCTTTATGCTAACCTAAATTTCCAGAAATGAGAAAAAATAGCTCTTTCATAAATTTTATTTTCTTCGATAGGAAATTCTAAACAAACATGTCGACTATATCTCTTTCAAATCTAGTTATTTTCCCTTTCTATCCAAAGCTTCCGAAACAAGTCCAAAGATTTATTAATTTCGCCCACACTATCCTTCATGTGTTTCGAGTGACATATTAAATCATATTTTATCCCTTCAACTTAATTAAATTATATGATGGCGTTGTTTGAATACTTGTTTTAAGGATCCTTTAACCAATGAAGGATATCATTAAGGATATTGCGGATTAACGTATTTATGGAAAATAGGATCGTCACGTTGAGTTAAGATTGGCTTATTAAAGAACGCTGAAGATCGTAAGTTTGTTTTATAAGAAAGAATGACGGGACTTTCCGGATCTTATTTAATTAATAAAAGGACTGCAAGTTTATAACTTGCAATCATGATGGAGTCTTCTGATCTGTCAATTAACGGAACTTTTACTTTGGCAGTTAATTGTGAAATAGAGTGTGACACGTTGCGAAGTTTCACTGAAGTTTGTGTTTGAAATTTTATTGGCTAAACTATAATTTCATTAAATAATTTCCTGAGGTTGGTTTTGAATATTTTCAGTCATAATAGAAAAGTCAATTTTAATCTTAACATTTCTTCGCCCGATATTTTTTATTATTATTTTACGTTTTGTAGTTCTATAAACCTCTATATAAGAATGTTAGGAACGTATAAAAATTATTAAACATTAATTTGAACTGAAATTTGTAATGTAAATTAATTAAATTAAATGTTTAATTCTTTTATTAAAATATCTTTATTAAGAGGGATCGTTTCATTTCAGTTCAGAGATCTAATAATAAAATTTTTTGGTGACTAGTTAAATTATTCAAAAATAACTTTAAAAATGCAAATTCGTAAATGCTTCAGATGTGAAATATTTCGCAGTATACTTTTTATGAAGTGAGTTGATACATTGCTTTATTAAAAATGTAGAACAGCATGTTATAAGATAAATGTTTGTTTTTCTCCATCGTTCGGAAAACCCTCTGAAGAAATATCTGTCAGATTGACTTTTGGGTATCTATAAATCTTATTAATAATTTAAGTACTTCTTCTTAAGTACCTAACACTTTATTTAACACATTAACTTACTAGCGACTTTTTAATTTTGTTTTTTAATCATTAGATACGTTTTGATGTAGAATATCCCTGGGAATGAGTAAAGCACTTTTTTAATTAATTAAAATTACTTAATTAATTTAATGAATAATTTTAAAAATTTAATTTCTGCCTTAAGCTGTCATTTACTACTTGTTATTAGAACTCCATTCTCCCTGCTCTTGTGAATGCTGTGAGGATAAACTGCGATATTGTGAAGAAATAAACGTGATTAAAGCGGTACTTTTATTTCCGTGGGTAGATAAAGGGTTAAATAATATTAATAATTATCTCTTATTAATAATTTAAGTACAAAGGTAAAATAATAACTTAATCTCTTTCTGCCACCTTAAATCAATAAATACTCAGAAATGGATGTCTTTTTGATTTTTCAAATGTAATGCTTTAGTTCAAAGGAAATTTATGAATTATTAAAATAAGCATTGATAACACTAAAATGCTTTAATAGATATTTATTGTCAATGATATGAGTTTATGATTAAAATATCCCTGACATCATTGTGGTTCCCATATTTACTTCAATAGTTTGTAAATACAATCCTAATAAGCATCAATTATTCATATTTATTTGCATCAATTACTCATATTTACTACAATATCTGAAAAAGAAGGTCAGTTTAAAGTCATTGTCCAATCCACATTGTCACTGCCTGCAGTGTCAAAAGTATGCTTATGTGTGTCCTGTGTACCATGAAATGCAGGTAAATGAATTTTAGGTAGGCATACTTTTGATTTTCATTGACAGCTGTTCGCCATCTTACGTGGAATTTCATGATTGCTGTCTGACAAAAAAAATGTTGTTTTAATCAATAAAAAGCTCAACTAAATGCAATATCACGTCATAACAACCATTGAGAGTTTTATCATTGCAGGAGTTTTGCAACAACTGAAAAAAAGACCGCAAACATCTATCCCTCACTATTTGTCAATTAAAGACGTTCTTCTTTGATTGCTTCAACAAGTTTTACTAGTTAATGACAGCATGCATTTGAGCTAATGCAATATCTTCTAGTTTTTATAGGCAACTGAGTGTGCAAAAAAAGCCTTTAAGATCTTACCAAACTGATCGCATTATATTTTTAATTAATTCAAGAAATTTTTTTAATAATCTGTTAAATTTTATTAATTGTAGCACCCTTGGACACTTGTTTGAATTTCCAAGTACCGCCAGGGGAAAAAAGTCCGTTGAGGCCATTTTTGTCCCAAAGATAACATTTTCTCCATTTGTCCATGTTTTGTGACGTCACAGTTTCGGAAATGGCGAATAAACAAAAGTGCGTTTTAAGCGAAGTTCAATTCTTAATATTATTTTTCGTAAGGTGCGTTTTTGTACTAAATCGATAATGCTTTAAAACTTTGTATTTAACTTTTTTTCCTGTACCGTACCGTTTTCGTGATAGGAAGGCTAATTCCGCAGTATCTCATCAGGCAATTTTAATAATTCCAATAATTTTGTATCTACGCGTTTCTAATTCGAATGTATAAACTTTTTCAATTTATAATTCGAATAAATTGTACGTAATGTAAATCAATATTAATGAATAAGGATGCTAAGTGCTTAATTGGAAATTTTCATGCTTTATTCACTAGTACGAAATATAAAGAAAAATGAGGGAAATAAGAGAAAATATTTAGCTCACTATTTATAATTTATTTAAAATGGCTTAGAAAAATGTTGAATCTTATTTTTATTACAAGACAATAAATAGTTAAAACGCTGTACAGATTTTTAAAATGCAAAATATCTTTTTATAAATATTCGAATTTATAAATGCCGCTATTCTTTTCAAAAATATAAATAATGTTTCTTCTCTAAACACTAACAAAATGGCTTTTAAAAATATAATATGGAGTGACTCGTTTTGACTATGGTGATTATATGTAAATAATCGATATAACAAATTATTATTTCACACCTAATTAGTTATAAAATATTTATGATTTCACTACTTAGATGGTTAAAAAAATCATTAAATCAGATCTCGAATACAAGCATAAGCTTATTTTTGTTTTAAGCCAATTTTATCAAGAAACTCAGCACAATCAGGAAAATCAAATGCTCGTCTTCTGTTGCATAACCCGGCATAAAACAAACAAAATATAGCGAGATAGAAAAAAACCTCTAAAGTAGTTTTCAAGCAGTTACGGAAATACCATGACATGTTTCCCAGTTTTCAAAAATCACTGCTCGTATTGAGCTCAAGAGAAGAAAAAATGGGGGATTTTTAAGGTATTTCCTTCTGGAAAATGTGGAAGAGGCGATTCTTTCGTTGAGAAATTGCACGATTTGCGGATTTGAAATTGATTGATCGAGTCATCCATTTAAAAGGGGCGCGAATAAAGTGGGCGGAAAGAACGATAACCCGAACTCTCTGCAAAGAAAAGAAGAAACCTCCAAGATAACTGAACTAAAAATTAGAGTTCTTTTAGTTCTAAGGGAATAACTGTTAATTGATTTTTTTCTTTCAGAATTATGTATGGGAATTAAATGGTATTTTGTTCGCAGAATTCTAAAATGATGCTTTTTAAAGAAGTATTTGAAGGAATTTCAAAACGATGGTAAATTAACGCTTAAAAACCTAGAAGTAAGAATAAAGGAAATTTTTTAATATTAGAGATAGAAAGTTATTTCTTTTTTAAGGAATTATATATTATTTTATTATGATAGCATCTCTATCTTCTCTTTAAATCATATTTCTGTAACATATTTTTCTTTCTTTCTTCATTAACAAAAATATCTACCCATCTCATATGTTTCATCTAATAATTAGCTATACTGATATAAAACCGTAAACTTATAGCTATGCTCAAGTGGATGGTTGTTCAAATGTACCCTGCTTAGGATAATAACCAGGTTTCTCTTTAAGTCAAAACAAAAAATCCAATTTATAAGAACCTTGAACCATGAATCTATTTTTTTTTATCAAACCGCGAAGTATGCATACTTTATTATCTTCTTCACTGTTCTGTTTTCCTGACAATAGTAATTAAATTACAGTAATCCTACTGAGTCCCCCAGTATTATTACTGCGCGAAGCCTCAAATTAATGATGTGAGAAATATCTGCTGCGCTCATCGGTCGCATCTCCAGGAAAAACATACACATGATGATCAGAGTTTCATACTGAATATTCAGCATGGAAAGGAATATTTTTTTTGCTATTGATACGGCAATTGTATCAACCTCCCACGCAGAGGAAAATATCTTCTGGTTCCTCATCAGCACCATCTGTAAGAAAAAAATCTAATAGTTTCGGGTATTTCCGACAAAACGCCAATCCAATAAATCAGTCTCATTTATCTCCAGTTGTTCGCTATAAAAATATTCACAGTAATAATTACTTCAGGATAATTTGTTATTTTCATTTTTTGCATTTTGAATAGTAGACGGTAATACTTTATCACCAATACTGCATTTAGTCATCAGCATTTTCATTCACAATGGCAAATAATACCAAGCGATTCTCAAACTGTTATCGTGACTCCTGGATTGTAAGATAATACATTTTCTGCATCAAATTTCCAAATGAAGAAACAAGCAAGATAAAGAAAAATATTAAAATCGAAGTAGTCTGACATTTAGACTGATATCATATCAGGCCATTGGGGTGACCTATAGCACTAATACGAATCAGATGTCTTGGGCTTGAAAACCAGATCAATCGAAGGAACCGCTGAAGCGATAACAAGTTCAGTCTGAGTGGTAATCGGTGGCATTATACCCGAAAACACGTCTGAAGGAATCGATAAGACCTAACGAAGATTGAATGAGGAATGAACTCCGGCTGCGGACTCTTAATGTCGAATTAAGGAATGGGCAGTTGATGATCGCAAGTTTTATGGCATAGTTTAAAGATATGTGACTGGGATCAAATAAATAGAAAATGTCAGTGATATATAAGTGATAGTCTTGAATCGCCATGAAAGTGATTTTGTGGCTTGTAATTTCTTTATATGTTG
The DNA here is from genome assembly GCA_013235015.1 of Araneus ventricosus. Classification (NCBI taxonomy): domain Eukaryota; kingdom Metazoa; phylum Arthropoda; class Arachnida; order Araneae; family Araneidae; genus Araneus; species Araneus ventricosus. The sequence continues at coordinate 520,248 of BGPR01000036.1, read as the reverse complement.
AATGTTTCTGTATAAGAGAGTCAGAAAGAACAACAAAAGATGCCCAAAGGCAAAGAAAGAAGAGAGAAAAAACATCGGAGAAACTAATTATTGAATTACAACAAAGGCGTCCTATTACATTTTTTACACATAAATATAAACACATAACATTTATAACACATAGCACGTTTATACATGATGTAAGAATGTAAATTTTATATTTCAAATAAACACATTTTTACGGGCGCTTTCCTTTTGAAAACTGGCTGGTACAAATGTTGTTCTGTTAATACCTTCTGCTTTCGTTCTCCTTAAGAAGTATCCAATAATAAGAAAAACTGACCACTGGTGGGCTGATTTGGAAAGCTATGATGTAAGTACAGGAAGATCGAGAGCCGCGTAATGCATATTAAGGTTTTAACGTAGGACTACGTTATTCCCATTGGGGTCTCAGGAAGAAAATTCATTCACGAGCCAAAGCGCCAAAAAACTTGGTATGGGAGATCCTCTATAGCTCGTTAATTGCGTATGTTAAAAACATATCTAATGTCTTATTTTAGAGATAAAGGGTAACAGCAGAAGTTACAAAAAAATTTGAAAATAGGAATTGTAGTTCAGCAACTACTGAGTCGCAAAGTTGGGCAAAAATACGCATGAATTGAGGACGCGATCCTCCACATCTCTGTAACTACATATGTTAAAAACATAATTAATTTCTTATTTTAGAGATAAAGGGTAACAGCAGAAGTTACAAAAAAACTTACTTAAACTTCAAAACTTACGAGAAACTTCGAGAAATAAAAGAGTCAAGCGAGTAAAGTACTCCTACGCCTTTAACATAAGCGCGTACTTGAAAAGACAGCCTCCCGTCATTTTTTTACATTGGATAAATTTTGTCTTTCCCATGACTGGCAGGTCACGGAACTGAAAATCAGGATCTGTGAATAAGATAACGAGAGGTGTTTTTCCTTAAAGAATGTTTTTAACGAATTTATTACAAACATGTTACGATTTTTAATGTAAGCAGCAAGACTTGAACAGATATAAGATGATGATAAAATATCAGAATTTGTATACAATTCTTTGTTATTCTTCTTGGTTTAAGGGGCCTCATCTGCCTGGTGGTAGAGTTCCGGGTTCCAGACCCGATTCCAACGCAGATCCTCCTTTGCGCGAGTCTGGTTCACATAAAAAAATGGTAACATTTATTTGACATTTATACAGAGAATATTTAAGCTTCTTCTTCTTGATTACGGGACACCTCGCCCCGGTCCCGGAGACGAGTCCATTGTCAGGATAGTGTCAGAATATTTAAGCTATGCTTACTTTTCCTAACTTAGTGATGTTGATTTTAAAAAAAGCACGAATTGTTTTATTCCATGTTTCTATTTTTGCATATAAGTTTTTTCGCATGTAGCATTAATACCAAATTCATTCTTCTTCATTATTGTAAACTTGCTTCCATCCATCCTGATTATGGCTTGCTTTGTTTTAAAATGAGCTATTTAATAACAGAATTTCATCATAATCATTTCCATTACAGATTCCTGAATAACGAGAAATAACGGCCACCATGTGACGTGGTATGCACCTTTTTCAGCCGACTGATACATGAAACATATTACATATATAAAATTTTTGCTGTCTTGAAACGTTCCTTTTAGTGAAAATTGAAACACTTAATAGCAAATAATTATTGGAAAATAAAAATTGTAAAAAAATTGGATTTGAAATATTTATGCTTCATTTTTAAACATACCAAGTCTATTTTGAGTCAGATCTCATAATTGTGAACTGCAGTTACATGATGCAGACGACACACAAGCCGAGATTGCACTCTCCAATCTTTCCTGTCACGCCAAGGAAGAATTTTGTATCATGTACCTTCTATCCTACAAAATCTCGCAGCCGACCCTATTCTGTACCACTAGACAACCACATCCCATTAGAGAATATAGATACCAAATCAACTGTTTGAACGAAACTACATTCTTAAATATTTTTCAATTTTTTAGATTATTTAAAATTTTTTTGGGGAATTATGAGAAATACAAACGTTTTTTTTTCACTGCAAATATTTTTAAACGATAGAATTTTCTCTTTATGGCTTCTTAAGAATTCGGAAATTAAGTTGAGATTTGCTCATGTAGATTTAATGAACTCTTCCGTACAGGAATTAAACATCTTTAGGGGAAGCAATTTTAATCCCAAGGATGTTTTCGTCATTTTATACCGAAAAAGTAATTACTTTTTCGCTTTTTAATTTCTAATTTTTTCCTTCATTCGTTTTATTTACAAAGTAAAATATTGATCGGTATTAAAGATTAACTTACAAAAGATCGTTTTTGAAATAATTTTATATATTTGGAAAGACTTGGTGTTTTCTTTTTAAAATTGCATTTTAAACAAATTTTTCGTTTAGAAAGAAAATTAGTTATCAGTTACTGTTCTGTTAGTAAACAGTTAAATTACTTTCTTGAATCTCTTTACATCCAAATTATTTCTTGTTTATTTAGTGTATAAGTTAGAGTTACTTCATTAACTTTATCTGCTGTGTTGGCCAAAAAAATAATTGTATTTTGTTTCCTTATAAATGAAAAGTACACATGGAGAAAGAAAACTGTATTACATTGTCATTTTGCGCGAATACCTTTTTTGTTCTTCAGGCAACTTCGTGACTCCAAATACAAAGTCCTGTGATTATTGGAGAGTTCAATACTAGTATGCTTTGATATTCTTGTTAGCAATGAATATTGAACACTCAAATTATTATAAAAGAATCAGGTATCAAATAAGGAATTGATTACGTTTAGTTTTAAATTAATTGTGGCAAAATATATCATAACCAAGCTATTTTTGACAAATGACTGAACTTGTAATTTTGATGTAGTGTTGATATGTTCAAACATAACGATTTTGCGAACCTCTACTTTTTTGGAAGGGACTGGAGGGGTTTGAAGATATAATCTAAACTTTTTGGAATAGTACATATACGAATTAATGTTTTAATTATTTGAAAACGGTATGTCAATTCTTTTGAAATTTCAACATTTAATGTTTGAGAAACGGTGAGATTTAATGGAACTGAATATAACAAAGCAAGATTTCGTTGGAGATTATAAAATTTCATCAGGTTCCGTACGCTTACCCCACGATCTTTTTCATTCGACATTGTTGTGGTTAATAGCTTTCAGTCATGTAGTTAAAAAATTTAATAAAAATATTTTTGAAACACTCTTTTAAGAAGTAATTAAAAAGTAAAATCTTCTATTTTTTAATAATTTTTCACTTTTCAGTCTTCAAACCTTAAAGGCCCTGTCTTGCCTTCAGGCAACAAACCCAATTTTTTCTTCAATCTTGAGAATAAGACTATAGCAACCTGAGTGCGGATAAAAAATAAAAATTAATTAATGTTTTTCATTTAAGGCTGTATCTTTTAGCTTTGTTTGTATGCTTGAGGATACCATATTTTATTCTACAATGGTGAAGGAAATTCCTTTTCCGTGTTATTATTTATTAAAATTTATCAGTGTTTGACATTATAGAATTTTATTAAAGAAATTTTTTTCTGAAATAAAGTCCAGTATTGTCAGTTGGTAACAGTCTGTTTTTCAACTATAAACCATACTTTAAACAAAATAAAAAATTTTAAAGTATTTTCCCATGCTTTATTAACGAAATGAAAGTAAAAAAAAAACATTTTAAAATCAGTTTTAAAAAAGTCGGGCTTTCAAGGGTAAATTTTCAGATCATTATTATAAATATTAAGAATTCATGAAATCAATTTATTCTCGAATTCTTTATTAGGTGCAGCCACTGATATGGAATCAAACTTGAATCAATTAATGGATTAAGTGGTATAACCTCTTAAGAAGATATGAGAACATGACATTAATGTATATCATCGAAAATAACAAAAATTCAAAATTTTAAAACTGTAGACCATCACAGGAAGACTTTATTTCAAAATTCTCTCTAAACAAATATGAAACAATATGTTTCATGTAGAACCTAAAAAATTCAGAAATATTCATTATTGGTTGCGAAAAATTCATTTGAATCTTCCTCTTCGAAATTTCAAAAAATTGAGATAGGTGGTGTTGCTTGTTAAGCGACGATTTTGTCTATGCGTGTAGTTGTGCCGCTGTAATATGATTATGGTGTGTGGTTGTGCAATGGTATGCAGTTGTGTGATGGTATGTGTTGATGTGTATGGTGAAGAATCTTCGCCATTCACATCACACAGCTTCTCAAATGTTTTTTTCCTATTTGGATGAAAAATTAATTATGACGGAAACACTTTTCATATTCCTCATTTAAAGCTCGACGATAATAGTCGCCTATAATATATTTTGATATTTGCCTCCGGAATTATGCAATTTTTTCTACTAAAATAAAGGTGCATTACCTAATTAATTTATTGTTCTACAATGAAATTAGTTTCAAATCAACGCGTATATTCCCTTTTTTTAAACCCTATTTTCTCGACCTGGTAACTGAAACACAAAAGAAAAGCAAAAACTTTCAATTTACTTTTGGCAACAATATTTTTTTACAGAGTGAAACATTTCTTTTTTTAGCAATCCTAAAATACATTAATTTTATAAATCTTCAGCATTCTTCATCAAACGTAAGTACTTTCCGCTTCTAAAGATTTTAAATGTTTTATTATCTAAACAATAAAAGATTTCAAGCATTTTCCAAGCTGCAATGCATTTTTTAATCGACAACCTTCTTTTCAAACACGTGGTCCAGAAAAAGAAATAAACCACGTTTCTCCAAAGAGACAATTTTGACGTTTAAAAACTGGCTCTGCTTTATTAATACTGAGACATGAAATGAAAAATCAATATTTACATTTCAATGTTCGCTTGCATTTGACTCGATAATAATAACAAAAAGAAGGGCGTCTCATTTCTAATTAGATTACAAAGGATGGAAGTCATTTTCTCACTACTCATCGGAACTTTTGGAGGATTCGACGTGTCAAAAAAGTTTAGTTTTAATTATAACCCATTGTCTGACACCAAAAATAAGTTTAACTTTTTATTTTTGACATTTCAGGTTTCTATAAGAAAGATTACTGTCAACGTGACAGTTATAAATTCGTGAAAATTATCTAAAATGATTAACGAATTACGCCATGCGTCATTTTCAAATAAAGAGTTTTTATCTGAAGTATGTGTCCCGTCAATTACAATCTGGTCACTCTAGCATGTGTCTCTTTAAATAAAAGCTCTACAGTCTGGCTTCCGTCACATTAAATAAAATTAGCTTAAAATCATAATTAGTACTTTAACTATTCATAGCAGTTTTACGTTATTTTATTTGGGACAAATTATGATATTTTTACTTTCTTGCATATCATGATCAAAATCAAATCATCATGATAATTCATATCAAAAAGAAAAGAGTGCAATTGTCAAAAAGTTCTATGTCGACATTTTACACATTTCACACCTCCCTGAGTCCAAAAATAAATTTTTTGGGGTTATTGTCTATTGTCTTATTGTCTAATATCTGTCTTTGAGATTTCTTTTTTCTCTACACCAAACTAGATAGATAGTTATTTGTTTTATAAGTTTTGTCATAAGTCTTCGAAGAAATCTGTCTGAGGCTGGACATTCATGGCGCCTCTACTCCACGCAAATTTGTGGCAACAGCGCTTCATTCGTGCGTGAGTCATGCACCTTGCGCTTGTGCTATGAACAGTCATCTATACTTATAAAAGGCAATGTTTGTATGTGTGCGTGTCTGCGTGGGTGCGATGGCCAGACGACGCACTTAGAGCTGTGAAATTTGGCACAGATGTAGTCGTAATAGTAACTCAATGCACCTCGAAGCCCGATTTTTAAACTTTTATCCAGAAAAGTTTTTATTTAATGTTTTGTGTTGTTTTGGGTCATTTTCGTTATATATTTCCCTATTACATTATTTCTGATGAAAATAAGAAGAAAACAGATACATCATCGGAAAGAACAAAGGGTTTCTGTTCAAATGAAGTTTTTTTTGAACTTCTAACGCAATTCGTTGAATTTTGAGAAATTTTTAAAAAATAGTAACTTTTCTCTGAAATTTTTCCTTCTACATTTTTACTTTCGTACGTCCGACGTTCTAATAACACTATCATTTCAATTTTTTTAAGGTAGTAACTAGAATATTTCGCCTGATTTAAAACAAGAACGGATAAAATACATTTTTTCTTCGAATTTAAATTAATTATTTTATTGATAAGTTCAAACGCTTTTTCTCGCACATCCGAAACAAAGCTTTGAACCAATTAAAACGAAAAGAGCGTACATACAGTGCGTGACTTTCGTCGTGGCAGGTGACGTCATATTTACGGAATGACTTCGATTATTATCCTCTCCAGTGTCTTAACATATTTATTTGCCTCGCATACTTAGCTTGGTGTCTAAAAAATTTCATATTGTAATTTTTTAATAATGTTTTGGATTAACGTAATTTTTTCTTATTTTGTTGAAGTAATAATGCCACGGGCAATGCCGTACGTTTACTGCTAGTGTTGTATAAAAGCTTCGTACAACGTCTGTAGAAGTCTCTCTCTCTCTAATCATTTGTACAGTGTCGACATGATGAGTTTCGGATTCTTTACAATAACTCTATTCTAAGCCTTTTTATGTTTATTAAAGTTGAATTTTTTATCAATATGAGTTCATTCCTCTGATTCCTGCGCAAGTCAGTTGTACAATTCGACAACTTTTAAAAGCGTACCGGCCGATAGCCTAGCACTCTTTAGTCTACTATTATGTATTATTCAATCCAAGGTTTTCCACAAATTCGACCGCTCCACACCAAAACCGGTCATCAATGCGAAAAACCGATGAGAATCTTAACGTTCTGGAACCGAAAGTTGGTTGATGAACCGGTCTAGATATCGACTGCACCGTTTGGACTGCTGGGACATAAATGCGGAAATGCGACCGGTAGAGACAGGGGGAGGCTCTCTCGCGAATGCGAAAACAGTCATTTACTATCGCTTCCCTCCACGCAAATCTGTGATGGCACTCCACATCATTCCATTTTCAGTCTATTCATTAAGGCACGCCCTTCACGACCGCTCCGCGCAGCGTAAGTCCATACCACCTCTCACTCCAAGCCTACTTCTCCTCCCGCCTTCAAGTTCTTCTACAGTGTTCTTTTTTCAGCAATCATGATGCAAATGCTACCGGCAATGTTTGAAATCTGGCATTCTATAGAATGCCTAGGCATTTTTAGGTAAATCATGAAACAACTAATATTTCACTCATTTTCTAGGCAATGTAAAATGGCGAAGCGGTAAAGTATGAAGCTCATCACTAATTTCACTCTGTTTAATTTTTATAAGATATAAAATTAAGTGTAATTCTCAAAATAAAATCATTTTCTTTTTGATGCAACAAGTAGGTTTAAATTATATTTCGTTTTCTTTAATAAGAAATTGAGAAACTTTGTATAACTTTCATTTTTCTTTACGTACTTTGAATAAAAGGGTTTTTAAAGCACTCTTTTATTATTATTTTTATCTAAATATTTGTATTTGTAGAATGCACGTTTCTTAAATAACAGCCTTATCATGACCTTTTCATGCTTTTCCTAAACAGCATTTGTCATTCTATAAAATGCCTAAATATTACATACAATTCGAAGGCAAGTATGTAACGTATTCAAATAATTCTCATATTTCATACTTTGCCTGAATAAGCCTAGACATTTTATAGATCCCAGCGTTTCATACATTGCCAATAACATAAATATCCCTCTGGAATGTGAAAACAGCATAAACGTAATTTTGAAAATAAAAATGACTTGTGTGATTTCTGCAAACAGCGATTCATTTATATACTATAAAATTCAAAATAATGAAAAAAATCAATACTCAAAATTTCGTTTTCATTATTACACATCGTTCAGAACTCAGCAACATCTTTCGGTTTTAAAAACAATTATATACTTAAATTGTGTTTCTTTAAATTGTATTAATTTGAAGTCGCTTTTCCAGTAAGAAGTTTTAATATTAATTACTAATAATTCAATCGTAATACAAACAAATACAAAATCGTAAATCAGGTTAAAAAAAAAGCTGAAACTAAGTTTAATTGAATAAAAGACGTAAAAGATGGATCAATTCTGGGAATTAAAAATATATATGAAGAAATTTTATCATCATAGACATAAATAAAAACTTAAAATGTTTATATAGATATTTGTATAAATATGCTGATATTTTGATAAGGTGACCGGAATGCATTTTGATACGCTGTATGGATTAGTATAGAGATAAATTTTTCATTTTGGTTACATTACAAAAAGGCTCAAACATTTTTTTTATTTTCTTGTAAACCAAGTATTTACAGCGAAAGTATTACAATGTTCAAAAGAAGTGATGAAGTAGAATTAATTGAAATCAGTTTAGTCAAATAGTTATTGTTTTTTCTAGATATTTGGCTGAAACTTTTAACTGATTACAGAAAATTGATGCTATCATTGGCATTATGTTTTCGATAGATCTTTGCCTTGTCGTATAATTTTTTTATTGTTTTGCATCAGCCATAAAAAATGCACTTTTGTCAAAGGATTTCCACATTACTGTATTTGTCCATTAGTGTATTTAGTCAAGCTGCTTTCTGAGTGTTAAGAAATATTTTGGAAATAATTTATTATGTATTAAAAATCTAAAAATATCCGAATTTGGAAAAAAATCTTACTTTTCTCGAATGAAGGATTTGACATCTTTTAGTCGCTGTTCCTGAAGCGTTTATAAATAAATTGAAATGAAACTACGAGCCGTGGAAAACTTTTGCAGGTTTTGCTTGTTTTCTTGCACCGAGGTAAACGTTTCTGAAATTGATTTCTTGCGTCAAATTTCGCCTCGTCTACAATGTTGAGCCCAAGGACATATTTGCAACAAGATTTGAAGAAAACAGAAAATAGTCAGTGATGCCAATGTTGCCGACGACGATATTTGAGGATTTTTTAAGCGATTAAAGTTCAAAAAATGTTCTTGAGATGATGTTATGTCATCGAATGGCTTACCATTAAATGAAAGAGAAACGTTCGCCAAGTAAATTTAAACCTTCGATTAAATATGTACTTTTGATTAAGGATCACTATAGATTTGAATTTGGAAATTTGAAACTTGTTTCTTATAAAATAAGTGAGACTTTGAAGTTAATGTTACCATTTCGAGAACTAACTGTTCAACCACTTAGCTGCAAAGACCGAATGATTTAATATTAGTTGTAGTAGATTCGAATGAATTTCTAAGAACAATGTTGGAAATTTATTCATCTTGTTCGAAAATCTACTACAAAATTTAAAAAAAAACTCTGCTACGAATTTTGAACATTATGAAGATACTGCATGAAAGATGGCATGATATTATCACAATATATTATTTTTGACTCAGGAAGCTTTCAGTCGCGTTTATTAGCCATTAAGAGATTCACTGTGGACTGTCTCAGAATATGGAAAAATGTATTAATTTTTATTTTTGGTATTCCTCTTCTGTGAAATGATGTTATCTAAACCGTATACTTTATCAGGTCATGTAGATTAATAATAATAACAGTAATTCTAATGAATGTGTTAATTTTTAATTTTGATTCCTCTCTCCTATCTGTGACTCTTTTTTGCGTTGAGAGGATATTATTTTACCATATCAGGTCGGTTTATCAGATCAGGTAAATTAATAATGATAATAGTAATTCTAATGAATGTATTAATTTTTTTTATTTCCCTCTACTATCTGTGACTCTTTTCTGTGTTGAGAGGATGTTATTTAAACCATATACTTTATCAGATCAGGTAGATTAATATTAATAATAGTAATTGCGATGAATTCATTAACGGAAAAAGAATTTATTTCACCAAAATATACATTCCACTTGACCAGAAATTAGATTGAATAAATTAGTCATTCGAGTGTTGCCAATGTAGGTAGAAGCAAAATCCAAAATATGCATAAAATTCTAAAAGCGATATCTTCAAGTTGAAAAAAAAATATATAGTGAATTCTAAATCTACTACTGGAGATTGATTATTATCCTCTGAACTATTATCCTCTAAGAGTGAATTTTACTTTTCGGTAATCGAAAACCACCTTAAGGAGCTAACCACGGCTTGCTTTGGTATACGGGGAAATCTGAATGATAGTCGTCACCACACACGAGAATTGAGGGTGGCGTTCTAATAACCATTATCGACATCGGTACAACCCCTACAAGAGTACTTCGGTAGTTCTCTTCGTCATTGGAGGGGAGGCAACTAAACCGCACACCATTATTGCAGCCACCAGGGAAGCGAAACCCCGTTCATTTATCCGACGGCTTCTGATCCACGCATTCCCAGATAGCAACTTTAGTTTACAGCAAACTTGCCACAAATTTGTCATGACAAGAGTGCAAGCTTGTAGCAAGTTAACGAAAGCTTCGAAGTCACCATGGAACGAACTTGCAGCAAACTTGCCACAAGCTTGTCGTGCAAACGACATTGCAAATTATAGTGAAAACAGAGTACGAACACAACCCGGGATAGAACACGCGACCTACCGATTAGTAGACAGGCGTCGATTCCAGTCGACCAGTTCGGCTACGACAGGCGAAGATAGATTTCGCTAATACATCGTTCGCTTCGATTCGTATACGATTTATTTTAAACTTTTTCTTGATTTCATTAATTTTTTGAGTTGAGAATATGATTTGAAGTCAAAGAGAGAGAGAGAGCGATTTTCGCTAAATAACTGCGTTTTGCTAGTAGAATAAATTATGAAATTAGAGTTCAAAAGTAATTACTTTAAAATGGGACAAAATGTCTAAGTTATTATTTTTCAAAAAACATTATTGACTGTTTTTTAGATTTATTTTGTTTATAAACGTTAAAATTTCAACATTAAGAAAAAGGCGATATAGTTTTCTTTAAAGTGCGAGTGATATATTTAGTAAAAAGATGGAAAATGTTTCAAAATTTTTTTTTTATAAAAAAGTTAGTTTTTTTACAAATTATCATTGATTCATTGAATTAATAAAAAGAAGGACGGTATAGGAGATGCTATTAAAAATCGGATGTTTTTTTAAAACAGAGACAAAGATAATTATCTCTTTATTGTGCTATCTTTGCAGGAAGCTTGTTTCGCAAACTTGCAGCAAATTTGATTTGCAATGGAGGTGGCGCTATTTGTCACATCGAACTTGCAGCAAATGCGTTGCAAGCGAGGGTGGCGCTAGTTGTCACAGCGAATTTGCTACAGTTCGATTCAAGTTTGACGCGTCAAATTTTGCCATGACAAGTCAAAATCAAACTTGCTGCAAACTTACGTCCTATCTGGGTTCGTGGTGCCTCCCGGTGGGACTCGGTAATCGAAAGATAATTTTTTAAAAATAATAACTACTAATGAATGCTGAATGATTATGAAAATGTCGTTGAATATGCTCCATACGGAATTATCAATACAACTGATTACTATTCAAAAGAACCTTATATGGTTTCTTTTATACAGAGTAATAATAATCATATCAGAATTCAGAATTGTGAATATTCTAAATATTTTTGATACAATCCTGTTAGCAAAGAAGTATTTAAGGCTTAGATATGGAGAATTAAGCATCTATTTAGCAAGATGAGAAAAGACGATAAATTTTTCAAATCGGAAGGAAGAGTCACTTTTAGTGAGAACAAGCTACTATCGTTTATTTATGGAGAATTATTTATTCTGCGCGTCTTATTAGACTGCTGAAAATCTAAGTATTTCTTCAATTTACAGATTCCTAATTTTTTTTCAATACATTTCCCTATTTCCTTGAATTAATTATCAGTTTGTGCTACTCGAATGCGCTTGTTAGAAAAAGCTAAATTTTTTCGCACTGTTAAAAAAACCTTAAATTTTCAGTGAACCTTGCAAATGTACCGCGGATTTCATCAAGCACTTTACATTTTTTCTTTTTTAAAAATCTGCAGAAAATATCAGTGTCACAGTAAAATAACATATTCCACCCAAATTAACCTTTATAATAAAAAAAATATTATCTAAGAACAATTATATCCATCCTCTAATTTCTGCGAAAAATTAATTATTCTGTTTAAAATGCCTCATCCATTCATTTCTTTAGCTGCAACATATTATTTGTATTTGTCTTTAATTCCCCATCTGCTATATAATGCAGCTGTTTCAACATTTATTCAGATTTTTGAAAGCAATGTAATGCAAATAACCGAAAATATTGTTATCTTTTCTGAAATATACTCAATGATAACCTCCGAATAATGTATTCCTTTACAAATGAAAGGCGAAACTATGAACAACGCGGAAATTGTCTCCCATAATTTTCTATCCGCTAAATTATTTTCTAATATATTTTCGTGAAATATCTATATTCTCTAGATACATTATTACATATTTACATTTTATAGAAAATGTGTAGCAGCCAGATTCTGATGGAGACTTGCAATCTGTCATAGCTTTTGTCTCAATATTCTGAAACTTCTAGACTATTCTAGAGAGTAAACTCTTGGCATGAATAATAAATTTATTAAAATAATGCGGAGATAAGTTTAGGAGCATTTTTTTGTTTTTGTGCTAAAGTTGCTCCGGCTGGACCATATATAGAATATAGCTACTTCCCGGATTAGGAGTCTTCACATCAGTGGCGAATCCAGAATTTGGGGGGGGGGGGCCGGAGGTCATAAAAATTTTGTATCGCCGTGACGAATGTCAAACCTTATGGCTTATGTAAACCAAAACACTTTAAATTTATAGATTTTGCTCACCTGACAATAAGAATCATAAAAAAGAATACAATGCTTTCGATAATTTAATAAAAAATACAATGAAATAACTAACCAAAAAAGTCTTCGACCGCGTCAACGTTACAAGTACAAGTGGAATGACTAGAAAAGTAGGAAAATTTTCGAACCTGTCAAGCCAGAAAGAAATATTGTCACGTTTTTATTATTTTTTTAAAAAAAGAGAAATTAAGAACAAACAATTGTAGTGATTTTAAATAAATGCAAGAATTATGACTTAGAACGGGGGGGGGAGGGCTGCAGCCCAATAGCCCCCCTGGATTTGCCACTGCTTCACATACAGGAGTCTTCATAAATTGGAGTGGAGAAAACCAAAGCAAAAAAGTGAAGTTAAAGACATCAAATGTTGGTTCAAAAAGGACAAAAACTAAGGTTACTTTATTGTGTATTATTTGTGAAGAAACAAAGAAAGAATAAGAAATGATACAGTGCATAAAGTATCATACTTGTGTTCCTGAATTATGTGCTGGCATGAATTTGAAAATCAAAATATACATTTGTAACCAGTTTTCTTAATTGGATCGGTGACACGAATTTTTATATTATTTTTTCTATTGTGACGTGCATTTCTTAACTAAGTTAATAATATTGTTTAGAAAATAAATAAACTACAGAAAATTTTACTGTTTTTTTAAAATAAATTCTGTATCACTGCGCATCAAAAATTTTTAGGTGGTCCAAAATCGGCAACCATACCTATAAATCACAAATGGACACCCGAAGCACGTCATTAAAAAGTCTGTACTTTTGTAGCTCAGTTAAAACACCTAGATAACCTGGGAAGCACCTTTTCTAGTGTTCAGACATTTTCTGAATTAATTTGTATAATATAAATCAAGTTTTAAATAAAATTCTTAAGTTATAAATGTTCTTTTAGTTGCCTGTTCTTCGTCACTATTCTTAAGCATCTTGATTTTCAAGATAATAATGCTTTTTGTAAAGTTAACAACGGTAGTTTTCTCTCTTCTTTTCAGCAGCTTTTCCTGTTACATTAATACTTTTAGGTCTATGGATATCATTTGCTCTCTTCAATGGTCCGAACTCTCAAAAGTCCATGTATGATGCATCTGATGATTTTGCAGAAACGTGACATGATGGCACTGATTGAAATATGTTTTTGTTTTATTAATTTATCCATTTTTTTAATAATATTATCGGGGACTGAGATGTATGTTTATTTACTATGTCATGACGGAATTTTCCAGCTTGATAGGAATTTAAGTAAATTTGCTTTGTCTTGACAGAATTTTCTAACTTTATGGGAATTTAAGCAAAGAGAGGGCTGTACTTCCTTAGATATCGACAATAAAATATTATTTTCATAGTATGAGAAATTTCTCTTGACATATTTTTCATCTATCCTTATATTTATTTAATTTTCTATTATATACAAAACCGTCAACAATCCATAAAAGTTTTATTTATTCTTTGAACTAAACAAGACTTCAATTTTTCTTAATGTTTTAGATATAACTTTTTTTATCGTCGACTTAGTGTTATACAAGTTCATCTAAAGCTGCAGTATTTTTCCATTTTCAAGCAGATCAATTGTTCTCGTACAGAGATTGATTTTGTTCGAGTTTTTTGGCGAAAAAGCCACCTTTGTCTATGCCAAGCCACACTCGTGATATTAAGCATTCATAAGAAAATGTAATAAATCTAAATATAAAATTGTATACGAAATCCAAGTGTCAAATTTGTAAAAATATTTTAAACAGAAATAAATGATGAATTCATGATAAGAGCATGATACAAAGAAGCCATATACTCGAAGGCACAGCTAAAAACACTTAAGTATGATTATAAAATTCTATTTTTTTAAGGGAACTAAAATGGTTAGCATGTGGAACCTTGGAAATCAAATCACCCAAAATTAGGATGCGACATCTGAAAAAATGTTGGACGCTCTGGGGCAAAGTGTGGGATTTCTGAAAGGATGTGTAAAATAGACACTGAAAAATTGTATACTGGATATTGTAGTGGAGGTTCTTCCAGCAGCAGATGCTGATGGGGGAACTGTGTATGCCCGTTTCTCAGTCTAGTTAAATGTTTTTGTTTCGTATAGAATTCTTACACTTAGGTATTCTGATTCCATAATTTTTACAGCGTACTTGTATAACGGAAAAGGAATATTTATAATCGAAGAAAGGCACATTCTTCTATCCACTGTCTATCGACAAACCCCATTTTTTAATTTAAAAAATAACTTTGCAATGTTAGATGATAATTTAAAGTTTGAACAAACATTACTGTAAAATGAACATGTTTCAAACCAAACTCATGATTATACATTAGATTAAAACCGATCAACAGCTTCTGTTGATATATATACACTGACGGAAAAAAAATCCCAACACCAAGAAAGAGTTGTGCTAGATAAACGAAATTTGATAGGCGTGTTTATACATCTGAAAGATGACGTCTATTCAAATTTCGCGCTAGGCGCATAAGTGTGGCGCTAGTATCGCCACTATGAACATGCAAATCAAGTTTGCTTTAAATACGCACTGTAAAGTTCGAGAGCGTTATTTATCGTTGAGATTTGACGTAGTGAGTTGATGTCAGTCAAAATTGCTTTTAAGAAGACGAAGAAGCCATTATCAACAGCTCACTGACTTTGAACGAGGTCGTAAATTAGAGCTACGAGAAGGTGGATTTTCTTTCCGCGATATTGAAGAAAGACTTGGCAGGAATGTATCCACTGTGCATGATTGTTGGCAGCAGTGGTCAAGAGAAGGTATACTGCCTCAAGAAGACCGGGTTCCGGGCAGCCTCGTGGCACTACTGAGAGGGAAGACCGCCGTGTTCAGCGTATGGCTGTGGCGCATCGTACTGCGTCTGGGGCAGAAATTTGAGCTGCAGTTGGCAACACAGTGACAAAACGAACTGTTACAAATCGGTTACTTCAAGGACAGCTCCGAGCCAGACGCCCTGTAGCGTGCATTCCACTGATTCCAAACCACTGCCGTTTGCGATGTGAGTGGTGTCAAGCTAGAGCTCATTGGAGGACGGAGTGGAGATCTGTTGTGTTTTCTGATGAAAGCCGGTTCTGCCTTGGTGCCAGTGTTGGTTAGAACGAGGCCAGGTGAGCGCCTGCAACCAACCTGTCTGCGGCCTAGACACACTGGACCTACACCTGGAGTTATGGTCTGGGGAGCAATTTCCTATGACAGCAGGAGAACTCTCGTGGTTATCCCACGCACCATGACTGCAAATTTGTAAGTCAGTCTGGTGATTCAACCTGTTGTGCTGCCATTCATGAGCAGCATTCAAGGGGGTGTTTTCCAACAGGATAACGCTCGCCCTCATACCGCTGTTGTAACCCAACATGTTCTACAGATTGTCGACCTGTTTCCTTGGCCTGCTTGATAACCAGATCGTTCTCCAATCGAGCACGTATGGAACATCATTGGACGACAACTCTAGCGTCATCCACAACCAGCATTAATCGTCCCTGTACTTACCGACCAAGTGCAACAGACATGGAACTCCATCCCACAAACTGACATCCGGCACCTGTGCGACACAATGTATGCAATGTTGCATGCTTGCATTCAAAAATCTGGCGGTTATACCGGTTATTAATGTACCAGCATTTCACATTTGAAATGGCTCTTCTCGAGCTTACATTAACCCGTGATCTTGAAACTTTAATCAATTCAATATGTTACCTAGACAAATGTATTGCCGAAATTTCATTACTCTACAATAATTTTTTCTTGGTGTTGGGATTTTTTTTCTCTCAGTGTATATTAAAGGAAAATATTTAAATTTTGATTTATTCAGTATGGAAGATTTCTTGTACATAAAATATTGGTTTGCTAATTATAATCTAATCACAGAATATCTGATGAAGGAAAGAAACATCGGACTCCTCTATTAAGGCATAAATTGAGTTAGTGATAAATTCTTTTAGTTTTGTTGTTGAGTTTTTTCTTCTAAAGTGGTTTTAGAATTGAATAGCTTTCAGTTTGAAAGACAGTCGTCGGTAACAAATTGAATTCAAATAGCAATTACAATTTTTCTAAAATTTTAATGCGTAAATACTATATATTAGACTACCCAATTTCTCAATTTTTGATTAAGAACTGGATTTGATCCACTTTCTTGTATTGCAATTAAAATTACTTTTTCAAGAATGGATCTATTTTAATAGTTAATTGAAAATGTTAAATTCGATTTTATAATTTCTGTTTCAAGGATGGATCTATTTTAATACAGTTAATTGAAAATGTTAAATTCGATTTTATAATTACTTTTTGTCAATAATTTGAAATAAAATTTTAATGAATAGCACACGATATTTAATTGATTAAACTGCTGTGGTTTTATTTCTTCTTATGGGGTTAATACATATTTTTCATATAAGAAATCTGGAAAAAAATATTTGAGAGACATTTTACTAAGATTATATTCTCTGTTTCTGTAAACCAAAAATATTTATCAAATGAGGTAATAATTTATTAAAATACTCTTTAGGAATTTAATGACAGTGTCATAGATAATGCTATCTTATACATTCGATAACATTATTTTAATTTTATTATAAAATTTTTTCAATTTTATTATAGATTTTTTTAAATCTTTGCAGTGAATTGGTAGGTTTTGTTTTGTAATCTTAAAGGATAACCGCCGACCAGCTTTAGTATACGGAGTAATTGACTGACCGGAACGCAACAATAATAATTTTGTACATTAAACTACGCAAAATACTCTCTATTATGCCCAGTTATCAGGCAGAACCCTCACAAGAATGTACGTCCCAAAATCGGCGATGGGACCGTTTATCAATTCCCATACTCCTCCTCTTTCCAGAAGAGGAAGAGTATGAGAACTGGTATGGGAGCTTTCTGTTCGAAGGGCGAACAAATTCGTTTATTTCCACTAAGAGGTACACTATTCTCTCCCCCTTCCTATCGTAAACAAGAAATCTAACCAGCACACAAGAGATGACTTGAAAAAAAAACTTATGCTACTCACAGGGTAATTAGATCTTCCGATTTATAAGCTCAATGAGGAAAATGAAATGAGAAAATGATGAATGAGAAATGAAAGAGAAAGTACAGCACATAAGAAGACGATTAATAAAAAGGAGAATATTTTGCGAAAGAATTTGGCAAAGCAAATGTATTTATCACATTTTATAAATAAAAGACCTAAAATGTTTCAGAAATTATTATAAAAATTGCAGATTCTTGAATAAAGAGCTTTCCAATACTCTTTTTCTTACGAATCCTCATTAACTAATTCTACAGGATATAATCAGTAAATTTTCTCATTAAGAATTTACATTAGAAGTTTCTAAACGATTATTTGTAGATACAATTAGTTTCATAAATATTAAAGTTTTCTCAGCTTTTTGACAGCTTGGCGTTGAGAATTTATCAGGCATTACAGCGTCGAATTTCGGGTAAAATTGAGTAACTTCGTTGAAGGAATTTTAATATAGCTGACACTTACGTTAGAGTAGTAGTGACATGTAATTGCTTTATCCTCTGAATTTGCGATTTCTTTTAGTTCTTTGATCGCTTATGTAGAGGAAGTTGGATTTTAAAGAAAAGAAATTCCTGTAGCGGTATATTAATACAGAATTTTCTACTAATATTTTCTTTTTCGCACTATTTGTAAAACAAGAATATGGAAAAATTAAAAGATGTTTTAATTTTCAGCTAAAGAAAAGGCATAGATAGTTGACATTTAATATTAGCCTTGTGAAAGACTGTTTAATTTCAATTACCTTTCTAAGAAATTGAGATTTTTTACAATTTTTCATCAGGCATTTTGTGAACAAATGTTGACAACTGAAAAAATATAGATTTATTTATTAAACTATCAACGATTTTTCAACTAAGCGGAATTAAACAATTATTTCTTGCTCTTAGGAAGTTTATTCTAAAATTAAGGGCATCAGTTTGTTAAGAGCATGACAAGTTGAATACTTTTGCTTATTGATTGTACAGATTCCTTTCCAGTAGACTTATCATTGAGTGTAGGGTAGCTCATATTTTCTCATAGTTTATATGAATTATTTATATTTATGCGAAGATATTGAAAATCATAATCAAATGAACATTAATAAAAATTTAAAATTTAATTAGATTATTTTTTTAAGATACAACGGCCCCTTTTATTCAAAAAAAAGGTTTATAAATAACCCGTAAATCTGAGCAATATCTGATAGCGGGCACGCCGGTCTCCATTACCGCTCAAATTGTCTCCAAAATGCCTGGTATTATCGGAAATTTTCTCAAAAACGCACGCTGCCTCTGTGAAGTTTGAGGAACTGTAATTAGTAAGAATTTTTAACAGTTGTGAAATTGGGCGTGTGGCCATACTGTCAACGAAACGTTGAAGTGCAAAATATTGCCAAACAAAGACTTTTCACTCGTTATAGCTACTCGTTCGGCTAGCTTTTCTACATAGTGATTCCTCTAGCTCATCCGAATGGTATTTCCGGTCATACATTTCTATGTGATTCTGGCTCTTTTTCTGCCTTCTGCCTCTTCTAAACATTTGTACGTTGAATTTTGAATTACTCTGTTTATTAAATATTCAAGAAATTTAATTAAAATCTTTCAGTTAATATACACTTAGAAAGTTTTGACTCGTTTACTTTTATAACAAACACATAATCTGAAAATATTAATATTGCTTTCCACAGCAGGTAAAGACACAGTTATAACTTAGTTAGATTTTTTCCAAGATTTCAAAATGGTTTATATTATTTTATTAAGTCTTATAACTGTTACATAATAATAAAATATATGATATTAATTATTTATTTTATCTTAATTTGTTTACCAATATTTTTTATAGATGTTTAGAAAATCAATTTTCATTAAACGTAATACCACAACCTAATAAATAGTATGAAACCTGAATTCTCAAAACAGGCCTGCAGATAATAAAATTTGAAAAATGCCAAAAATATTGTTTTAATATTATTTAATAAGTATATAAAATAATTTTCAATTTGTTTAGAAGTTTTTACTTTATATGATACTAAATTTTCCTTGTTTGATAAAAATTATGCATATTAAGAATCCAGATCATCTAGATATAAAGAATCTGAGATTAAATAAAGTTTTGATTGATGCAAAAAAGTGACTTTTTGGTTTTTAGTTTCATAGTAATTTTTTTTAAATACTGCATGAGTAAAAAATTTTCATTTATAAAATATACTCGTAGCTTGAACGAAATAATTATTTAAACGCCACAGAATTTAGTATTGCTTATTCAAAAATTCGAAAAAAGGACATTCAGTTTACTTATGCAGTAAAAATTAAGTTAGGAAAAAGTTACTCACATTTGGTTAATGAAATAATTGGGCAAAATTAATAATTTTGATAAGCCACATATCACCAAGTAATACAATTAAATGTGACATTTTGAAATCCGCCTTGACTCATTATTTACATTATTTATCTTCTAAATTTCCTGTGGTTGAAGTTCCAAAATTTTTGTATTGACAAATCCCCTTCTTATATATCATTTGAAATGCTAATATCGTAATAACTTTTATTAAACATACTCAACTGAATTTTATTTCAGTATTGTCAGTAAAATTTCGATATTCAATATCAGTTAAAATTTAGTTTCAATATTTTTGCTTGAAATATTCTGCTTTGGGGATGATTTGATAGCCTGAATAATTTTAAATGATAAATCCGAAGGTAAATTTTGTTTCGTTAGATGTCATAATAATGTTAAAATTGAAAAATTTTATTGTTGACAAAAATTAAAAGACGCTTTTGAGTATAAATAAGGTTTTTTCATTTTTTTGATTACGTAATATACAAATGATTATGTCCATACTGCGCGATTTTTACTTTTTGAACAAATGACTGCAGGTAATAAATATAATTAACATTTTAAAATTTGGTTCATAATTTTTGCTTAAAATTGATGAATACAAAACCATTATTTGCTTAATAATTTTTTTAATTAAAAACTTTTTATTCTTTTAAATAAAACGTGCAATACGGGAGGACTTTCATTAATGAATAATTAAACAATTGAAAAGTAATAAAAAATTCAAAAACTCTATAGATCCAAATTTAAATTTTGCTCCATATAGAATGAAAAAACTAGTTTTGAATTATCTGCTTTAAAGTGCACGAGATGATAAAAGAGTTACAAATTAATTTGATTAATAAAAAAGTGAAATAAATTTTTAATTTCAATTGGTAAATATGTGAAATATCAAATTTATAAATTTCACAGAAAAAAATGAAGCTTAAAGATGGAAATTAATGAATGAATAAATTAAGAAAACATTCTATATATGTAAAAACTTAAAATGTTCAGAAATTATATTGACAAATTCATATAAAACTTATCCAATTAATCTTTAATCCAATTAATACGAACACTTTGAAACAGCGTTGTTTAAAAAGAGAATAGATAGCTCTATCAAGCAACAAATTAATTTAGTCCTAACAGTTTTTTACAAGTTAGGGTTTTTTGCTTTCAAATAAGCTTTAGAATTGAATAGCTTTCACTTTAAAAGACAGTTCTCTGCAACAAATTGAATTTCAGAAGACAATTAACTTTTTCTTTCATTGTATAAGTACCATATATTATGCTACTCCATTTTTCCAATTCCTACTGAAGGAACAGAATCAATCTTTTGTCTAGAATCCCAATTAAAATTATTTTTCAAAGATAGTTCTATTTTTATGCAATTAATTGAAAATGCTAGATGCGATTTTAGAATTGCATTGTCTGACTGCGTTTAATATACGTTTCAATTAAGGTTTCACAAAATCTAATTAATTTAATGATAGTTATTTTTCTTTTTTTCTCATCATTTAATCTTGAGCATTAACGCAACATGCTTTAAAATCGATATTTTGCCAATCATTTGTCTCCTGGTCGTATTTTCTGGAAGAAAATGTGCTCAAAACGGGAGTATATTTGAATAATTGTTTGAAGAAAGTCAGAATGATAATTTTTCAGTCGAGATTGCTATTAAACTATTCGATTTAGAAGTTTAACTATTACTTTATACATAATGTAAGATGAAACTATGCGATTATTTTAGTTATTTGACAAATTTTGCTCATACATTCTAAATGTATCATTCGAAACTGCAATCCGAAGGCTATTGTGCATATAATTTCAATATCAATTTTTTCGTATATCTATTTCTATTTTTCTTATATACTAACATACGGATGGCAGTAAATGCCTGAATTTAATGTCTGTTAATTACGTTAAAGCTTTGCATTGTATTCTTATTCAGAGAGCGCGTGTGTATCTAGAAATGATGCTTCGTCCTTTATAATTCCTTATACTTCATTTGTTCTTAAAATAAATTTCGCCCAATTAATTAGGGGGAACTTATAAGCATTGCGTGCTTGTGTACTGAGTCCATTTGAAAAAATTGATTTTAACTGTGGTAAGAAGAAAAAGAAGAAGGAAGAGGAAAAAACATAGGCACCGTTGAAAGAGAAAGCATTTCCATTTTTAAAATTTGGGGAAATTATGGCAGAAGTTACATTATTCAAAGTTTATGTCCACATGAAATGGAAATTATATTAAAAGGATGAAAATAAGTGAAATATGCACTAGAAAATATGATAGATATCTCAAAGAGCTTGCATGAAGACCGAAAAGGAAGAGAATGTGTCAAGTTTGAAAACGATGGCTCAACGAGAAGCTACGTGGGGAGAGAAGTTACTTTATGAGAAGCTACTTTATTTTCTATGCAAAAAATGATGGCAACGTCAGAGATGGAATTCAACAGAAATGGAATTTCAGTAAATAACTATATTGTTACGAGCATTATTTGCTTGCAGGGAACAAATAGATAATGAAAATGATCAGCTTAATATCTTTTGTAAAACCAAAAATCTTATTTATATGATACACTGCAAAGAATGCAATTTAAATTACATACGGCAAACTAGCACTGAACTTAATTAGAGAATTAATAATCATAGATCAGCCATTAAAAACCTAAAGAAAAAAGACTCCCATGATGTAGAACTTGTTCATTTTCAATCTCATTGCTTTGATAATATTTACATTTGCATTCTTGAAGATGATATTGTTGCACTTAATAAAAGATTGGATTTAGAAAATATTTATATTTGTAACTTTAAAACTCTGTTCCCAAATTGGCTAAATAGTAAATTAAATTGAGAATGTCCTGTTAACCTTGATTATTCTTGTATCTATAATAAATTTAGTATTTTTAGTGGTTTTTTAAATAAAGATGATTACAAAAATGGATTTAAGAAAGGTAGGGGTAATGGAGGAAATTATGAGGTAGAGTTTCAGAATTTTCAAAATTACTGTAATATGGCCTACAAATGGGAAAATTTTGTTAAAATTAGAAAGTATATCTTTACTTTAAAAAATTAGAATAAAAAGATTTCTAGCAAAAGAATTCAGCAATATTAAATTTGATAATTCTTGTGCTGAGCTTTTAATTTTGGATCTTCTAAAATTTAAAATCAAGATTGAAAATCGAGATTCTTTCTTTCAACTTAATAATAAAACTTTAAATAATGACTATTGCTTTATTAATTTCTTGGACATAAATTTTGAAAATCTAGAAATTCCTAAAATTTTTCATGAAAGTGAAGTTATTTTCCTCTTAAAGATAATACAGAAATTGCGTTTGCTTTTAGATATTACAAAACTTAAAAAAACGTATTTGCAACTATAATTTGTATAGTAAAATCTATATCAAATTAAGGATTCGCATTGCTACTGCAATGATGATAAATATAAAAAAAATGTTAGAGTGGGTTTGTGATTATGTGAGGACATTTATTTCTCTGTGCTGGGCTTGGGGTAAGTTTATATTTATGGTGGCTACTTTTAAAAAGCCAGATGGCTGATATTTTTAAATCAGTCTTATTAGCGTTTTTATGTTTGTGTTTTGTTTTTCCTCTTTCTTTTGAAATAATGCTTTTTGATGTAAAGATCTCGTTTGTCTTTTGTTGGGAAATTTCGAGCTAAGAGAAGCTATATTTGGCGTAATGCAAGCTTCTTACACAAAAATTTTCCAATTATTATTTTGAATCCATTTCGAATAAAGTCCTTAGCCCTTGAAAAAATGGATTAGATTATGGATTCCTTGTTTATTTTTTTCGATTACCTCTGAGTTTATCTTTTTTTGACTTCCTATGTATGATATTGATTCCATTGTTCTTTGTTTTTTGTTTGCAGCTGCAATTGAGCGCTACTTAAACATTATTTAAATTTTATTGTGTTTAAATTATTTTCTAAGTTTTATTGTGTTTAAATTATTTTCTAAATTTTATTGTGTTTAAATTATTTTCTAAATTTTATTGTGTTTAAATTATTTTTTTGTTGTTTCTGTTTAAATTTAAGTTAAAATATTTTTTATTTTTAAATTTATTCTAATTTTCTAGTTGATTGTTTTTAAGCTCTATATTGTTACGAAGATACAAAGTTGTTTCCCTAACTTGCTAATTTTAGGATAAGAAAGAGAGTTTTACAGAGGTTTTACTAGGAGCCAAGTCAATGAACTCCGACCTGGCGACATTAGAGACAAAACGAAACTTCTAGAAAATTCATGTATTGTGGTCCTATCTCTACTAGGAGTGGAAATATCCAGAACATTCGAGAGGTTACTATGTTACATCATTTCCTGTTGGAAAAGGTATGAAAAGCAAGCTCTCAAACCATGAATGAATCAGTTGGATTTTAGACTGCAGTGCACGTTGGTGATCAAATATAAGTTGACAGCAAGTGTGTTTCATCCTTAAATAACCTACCGTGTGTTAAGTATAATTAAATTAACATCCCACTTTTAATTGAAGGGATATTTTGGAAAGACCATAGTAATTAAGAATCTTGGTCAAATGATGAGAACGACATCTAAATCAGCACCCCACTATAGAAACCATACCAAGGTGAGGACATATGACCCACGACGGCGAATTTAAAGCAAACGTTGAATCTTCAGTGGAATTGAATCTCGAATCTGAGACGCAGCGACTCTGTAAATGAAACTGTAGCAATAAGACATCTCGAGCCACTCTAGTTTGAAAGGAAACATGTTAAAATGTGTAATGAAGTTCGCTCTTCTATTCAATTCATAGTCATATGAATATTTCTATTAATTTAATTCCTTGGATTAAACAAGCATACAAATTTTCATGATGTTCTATAAAACTTCATATCAAAGATCAGAATTAGAATTAAATGTTTTAGTTAGTAGTCAGAAGTAATTAGTTTAGTTTAAAGTATCACTGGAGACCATCGGAAACTAATTAAATGATAAAATCAATCCAGCAAGGTCAAATTCATATGCTAGCACTCAGACTTTAGAAACGCAGATAATTTTTAAAAATCTACAATCAGTTTTAAACGAAACATGATCAAGATCACATATATAACGAATTTTCTTTCAAAAAATTCGCATGACCGTGGTCTACTGGCAAAGGGAAAAATATATTCCATCCTCCCCAGGTTACAGTGTCTTTAGACACGATTTAAAGTATTTAACATGTATTCAAAGATGAATCACACATACTTCAGTTTTTTTCCAAATGTAACTAAAAATGAATAAAAAATTTCATTTCAAGGTTTGATATGATAAAGTAAAGAAACTGAAATATCTTTATAATATAATATCCTGGATTATATCCATTAACCGCTTAACTTAATTTAATCTGAGTATTCGCGCCTCCCTGTTTCTTTTCTGCACCTTCTTCCTCCCTAACCGGTTTGTTCGTTTAAATTTATGAAAAAATATGTTGTTTTCGAAGAAAATTGCTGTGGGGTAGTTAAGATCATTACATGTATTCAAATATGAAACACACATACTTCAGTTTTTTATACCCTATATTCATTTTATTATATATGATAACCTGTTATATTTTTATAAAGTAAAGAAAAATATAATGCTGTGTAATTTTAAAAAGTGACAAATCTAGAATTTTTTTAAAAAAAATTGAGATAAATCGCAATTATAATGCATTAGATTTTCAAAAAACTACATCTTTCCTCAGTTCTCATCGGCAGCAATGTCAGGGTCTCTCTCTTTCACACTTGGTAGGAACATGAGTTCCATGTCCTTACCAGATGTGAAAAAAAATTCAGAAATATTCATTATTGGTTGTGAAAAATTAATTTTTTCCCTGCCTTTTTGAAACTTTGAGATAGGTGATGCTGCTTGTTAAGCGACAAATGTTCTTCACTATACCATGAAGATAAACAAGAATTTTGGCATTGCCTGGAAGTTTGGAGAACTATCTAAATTTGAAGCCGAAAGCGATGCTGTTGTTCCATGTCCACCATATTTTTAGAAATGAAGCAGGACGCCCGATTAATTACTACAAAAAACATTGAAAAAAAATTGTCATATATTTTCAAGACAGCACGACATACACAAATATAAGACACCTGCTTACAAAAATTTACAGAAGATTTATCATATTACTTCTCTAAATATTGACAGGAATTACATTAATGGTTTAAATCCGCCATCATCAATCTTTCCCCATTCAATATCGTTTTTTTTCTTACGATCAGTGAGCAAGTGTTCCAAAAACGCTGCCCGCGACCGGAAATATAAGACAAAGTTACTGGGTGAACACTACCACTGCTTTCTTCTTCAGCAAACATAAACATAAATTCAAAAAATCATACCATATATCTTGGCGCAGCTTAGCCAATTCTACTCCAAGATATATGGTATGATTTTTGCACAAGAGACAGCTTGGCGTAGCTTGGCCAATGCTGCGTCAAGCTGGCTCTTGAGCCATAAATATCCAAACCCCAATTCAGCAAACTCCATGCCTTTTCAGTAAATTTTTCGAATAATTCCTTCACTGACTAATGGATTCTTGCCATTACTTCTCATTTTTGAAGAGTAAAAATAATAACAAAAGTTCTGATTCTTCAAAATCTATACTTACATATGATCAGAAGTTTTCTAATCAAAAAATCTAGATTAGAAGCATTGGAACGACTCTATAGAGATAAATCATTTTTAAAAGCTGCGGAGTCGTTCTTAGCTTCTTGAAAGTGTTAGAAAACTAGTACAGATTTTCCCCCCAAGTTACGAACAGGAATTGCGCAACTTCTTTAAACCGATTTCAATTAAGCTGACATTAAGCTGAAGGTTCGCTGACATGTAATTACTTTTCTATGGAATTTGTATTTATTTTCGAATGGATTTAAAATTGGATCTAATTAATTTATCTATTTAAAATTGGATTTCAAAGAAATTAAATTTTAGAACAGATGCATTAATTTAGAAAATGCCATTGACGTTCTCTTATTCAAGCTGTCTGTTAAAGGAAAGGAGTACATTGTAATTATTTTGTTTTCATATATCTTTCGTAATCAAATGTATCTTACTTCAAATTTTGATTTCCTTACAGCTTATGTAATTTCCCTCCCAAAGGATCCCCTTGAGTACGGGGATGAGAAGCTACCCGAATAAGTATGGATCCTGTCCTTTATCTAGGAAGTACGACAATGGTCCTATGGTTGTGTCTTTTACGGTTAATGAGCTGCTCCGGGACGTACCCGGAAGTTGAGAACCTTGTAATGAGATATAAATGGATATTTCGCAGTTCCGTTTTTATTTTTGGCTGCCGCTATTCGGTCATTCAAGTATACCATTTATCCTGCCAGGATAGGGCGGGTGGTTGTTCGAAATTTCTCGACAATCCCTCGAGATAAAAAAATTTCCTGAATCTATTAATGGAATAAGTATGGTGAGGAGGGAAAATTGGGTACACGAGGCAACTGAGCACCCCCTTAATATATCTTTTAAAAATATGGGTAAAAGGAATTACCAAAACATGTATTAACAAAACTGAACATGTCAGATCACAAGTCACACTAGAGGCGCTAAGAGAGGTTATTTATGAAAGAAAGCAATTTTGCTGCTTACAACTCGAGGCACTTTTTGATTCAAGCTAGTCTGCTGAAAGCAATTTTGATATTACAATAAAAATAACTAGATATCTTTAAAGAACACACTAAGGGACTTTTTTTCCAATTGATTCCAATTTTTTTTGTCCTGTGTAAAAAGTTATAACCCCAGTTGCCCTCTTTCAGAAACTGGTTTGGGGCAACTGGGTAATACGGCTAGGGAAATTGGTTACCCAGTTATCCGTGAATTTATAGCTTAATATATTTTGTACCTCAGGTCTTCAAACCATAGCTTCGAAATAAATAGCATCAATGACAGTGGAAGAATGATAATTGTATTTATATCCAATTTCTTCTTTTTCAATGAGAAATAACACTCAGCAAACGATAAATAAAATTTCGCTTATGTTCATTTTATAGGCCATACATTTAGGTATCTAAAAATGCTTTATTTTTGTTCCTACTATAATTACAAGTAAAGTTATAGCAAAATTAATAAACCGGAATTGACAATTCTGATACCGGAAGTGGCAATTTAAAGATCCTTAAAAATACAAACAATCAGTTCGAACAACTATTTATTAATTCTCGAGCAATATATTGTCTAAAAATATAGATTTAAGCTTCCATTTCTTATTTTTATTGTTTTATTGATCTTTTGGCGACACTTTTTTTTAAAAAAAATACAACATAACAGTAATTACAACAGTAAAAATTATTTTTGGCGCTCAAATTGCAATTTTATAGTTTAATTCCATTTATTTTGAACTGTTAACTGTTCTCAAGTGTTTTGAAATATAAATTGATCCATTGATGCTTAAAAATTACATGGAAGTCGAAAACAATAAAATTCACATATCGAGACATAAGTTACTACCAACTACACAGAATTATTCAGAAAAAATCTAAAAAGCTAAAAGAACACAAAAGTCGTTTACAACCCTTCTTATGCTTTGCAATATTTTTGAGCAAAATCTGAAGAAATTCTATTGAGTAGTTTAAATTTCTGTAGCGTATAAACTACTTAATATTTCGCTTTTATTTATATAAATTTTGTTTCAAAAATTTTTAGCTTTACCGAATAAAATAAAAATCACATTTAATTAAAGCATTTTTATTATCAGTTTTTAAATTTTAAAAGTAATCAAATGCAATTAATGGGAAGCTCTCTCAGATATAAATGAAATAAATTGAAAAAGGCAAATAAAATTTCTGAAAGATGATTGGCGCAATCCGTTAATCATCTTAAAACACTTTCAATAATATATTAATGTCATGATGGCAGTAATAATTTTTTATGAACTTTAAGTGTCAAAAGTAAAAATAGAAGCTCTGTTTTTTTGTGCAAGACACTTGAGAACATAATTAATAATCATTTTTCCTGACGATTTAAATCCAGTGAAAATACTTATGAATCGAGAGCGAAAACAATTCTGTCGTTTATAATCTAATTAGAAATGAGACGCATTTCTTTTGATTATTTTTAACTGAGTCAAATGAAAGATATAATGAAAAATAAATATTGTTTTGTCTTTAAGTATAGATATTAATAATGTACCAGCAGTTTATATCTTTTAAATGTCAAAATATATTTTTTCAAAAGCATGGTTTAAATTATTTTTCAGTTTCTTTCTTCTGATTAAAAAAATAATTTATTCCTTTTGAAGGTAAAAAAAAAGTTTTCAAAAACACGGGTTTAAATATTTTTTGAGAACTTTGATTCTGAACGAAAAGTTAAGACCCCAAAATAATTTTTCGCTATTTTGAAAAAAAGAGAATGAAATTTGTTTTAGATTATTAAATAAAAGATTTCAAATCTTATAAAAAGGGGAAATATCAACTTAAACTTGTTAAATAAAATATTTTTCAATTAGTTCTTAAACTTTTGAGAATTGTGTCTTCAATGCATTGCCTATTGTATGACATTCAGACAAAATTAATTAGCAGTTTAGTATAAAAATAAGCTATACTTCAGTTGAAAAAAGGTATTTTTTAAAAATAAATTACTTTTTTGCTAACATTGCACAATAACTTGTAACATTATGAAACGTATTTTAAAAAAATGACGAACATTGTAACTTTCAAACAAAATGCATAGAAAGCGATTTCTTAATTTTTAAAAAATATATCTTTAGTGTTGAACGTTAGATTAAAATGTAAAGAAATAGAAGGAGAAAAATCTAAATTTTTCGAAAAGATAATTGCTTGTCGGGATTGAGTTACACTAGTATCAGCGTGATAAAATTTGTTTCATAAAGAAGCTCAATCCCTACCGAGAGAAAATATGAAGAAAATCTGGCCATAATTTTCTTAATTGTTCACGCTACCAAATTAACTTAGTTAGCCAATAATGAATTAAACTTAAACATTTAAAGTAGTTTTTAAATTTGTAAATCAGTATTTTCTTATAAAAATTATTTTCTCTTCAGCGTTGTTATTTTTTACTGAAAAGAAACAAATATTTTAGTTCTTCTTTTAAAATTTACTCTTTAGGTCTTGAAGGTCTACGCGGTGCATAAACGATTATATGGGTGCATCGTAGTTGGAAAACTGTTCTGACAATGCTTGTGTTATATCTTGTTCTTTAATAGTTTTTAAAAATTTAATTAAATGTAATTAACATTTGTGCAAGCATATTTTCAAGAAGAAAAAGTATGAACTTTTATTTCAAATTTCGATAATTAATTTTAAATGTGAAAGAACTTAAGTTTAAGAAAATATTCATATTATAAAATTATTAATTTTCTTCTGAAAGGGTATCATTGCTATTCTGAACAAAAATCACAGCAAAATACAATTGTAAATATATAAGAGTAAGAGATCGCAATATTTTTGTATATCGCGTGTGAAGGATCCATTTTAATGTGTCTTTTCTGTATAGAATATGCCTATTACGTTCAAGAAATGACGTATCATGTGAAAAAGGTTTTGGTAGAGTTATGAATGGTGAAAGAAAAACAGCTCCGTCATATAAATATACAGCAAGATAATAACCAAAGATGAAATTTTACGTCCCTCATACATAGGCATCTGTATTTATATCTTACCACAACTGTCCTATGTCTCAGTAATATTGCTCATTCCAAGGAGGAGAATTGTGAATTTTGCTTTTAAGGGTGGTACAAATGTTGTACAAATAAACTAGCTGCTATAGATACTGGAACATTAAACCAGTAGGATTTTCCTCCCTTTTAGGAACTCATCTGTCTGTTCTCTAATCACCATGTAGACAGTTTCACTCTCTTCTCGAAATGCGCTTTCTGATGCGTGACGGCTGGGCTTTTTGATAATAAAGAAGAAGAAAATCGGTAGCATTGTTCGCTTAGATGTTATCTTTCAATGATTTTAAAAAAATGGAAAAGAGAAGAGAATACCCTATTAGCACAAAATGCCCTACAATATTCACACGATAGTTTTACGATGTTGTACGGTATTCGGAATATTGTAACAACATCATGGAGAAGTCGTACAATATCTTGTGCTAATAGGGTACCCATTATCTAATCAGGATGATTTTCTAGTAGATGAACTTGAAACTTTTATAAAATAGGTGACGAAATCTAGCGTCTATACTTTTAATAAAGCTACATGAGACTTCTGGAAATAGGGGAACTTGTATCTTTCACTCAGATCTTTGAATAATTATAAAAAAAAAGAAATAGAATCGCAGTATTTTTTTTCTTAATAATTTTTGAGATTTCATCCACCTGTTATCTATTTAGAACGATTCTAGACGAACTCTAGACTTTTATATAGAACAAAATGACGAAATTCGACGTCTCTAAAGTAAGCGAATTTCAGACTTTTATAAAAAAAAAAAAATGTGACGAATTCTAACTTCTGTGGAGTTAAGCGAACTATATACTTTCGATCTAGTTACACGAGATATCTTGAAACACGAGAGCTAGTTGATCTACAAGTATCCTGAGGCACCTTGTCGAGAATATATTTGACAGCCTATTCTAGGGAATAATCATTGTATATAAATCATGATACAAGGTTTTCCGAATAAAGCATTGCGCAATTTGTATCTCATAATTATATATACATGAAGTCTATATACATGTTGTCTAGACGGCTGCTGTTATACATTTTAATGAGACTGTAGAATTTTATTTCGTGTTCCATTTTTCCCCCATATATTCATACGCGCTGTTTTTAATTTCATTAAATACATTTAAGAGGCATTACAAAGACACGACTCATAACCAAGTTTACTCAAGTTTTAAAACGATGGTATTGAATTTATATTCATGACGTGGTTTCAAATTTCCTTAGCTGGTGATGAGACAGAATGCCGCCCGTGCCTGATGACATTCCAGCAATCAAACCGGTTGAATGGACATGGGAAAGCTGGTGATGAGACAGAATGCCGCCCAAAAGCCCCCGTGCCTGATACCATTACAGCAAGCAAACCGGTTGAATGGACATGGGAAAGCTGGTGATGAGACAGCACTACTAAATTTCCTGAAATGCAAACTTTGTAATTAAATATAACTATCTAAATTTATTTGTTTATGAGAATTTATAATCACGTTTAACAGTAAATTTTCCATGATTCTTTTTTACGTTACGTTACAATATTTATTGAAGTAACATGAATTTGACATTTGCTTAGTACTTATTTTACTATAACAGATCTTGTTTGTTGCTTAGTTTAGTTTTATTTACGTCCCGTTTTGAAGCAACTAGAGGGCTATTTTGGGATGTAGGGTATACCGGGGCTAGTTGGGCCATTTTTCCTTCTAAGTACTTTTATGAAAACTGAAATCAAAATTTAAAAAAAGATTAAGCTGACACTATTAATGAACCTTTAGAAAAAATTCGCAATAGAAAAATTTGAATATTGAATTGAATTTGAGAATTGAATTTTCCTCTTGTTTATTGCTACCATACCATACTCATCAAATGATATGAAGCAATTGAAGAAAGTTCAATATTATTGCAATCATGGTTTCTTTATAGAAAAGCCATAAAGAAACAAAGATTGCAATCCTTTTAAGATAAATATCCTTGAGTCAGAATTGCAGTCGCCTATGATGTGCGAGAGAAATAAATGTCCTGCTCAAACAGCATCACATTTCCATCGGGATGTTATTAGACTTAAAGGCCTAGCCATATGTGTTTGTGCATGCTCCGAAAGGAAAAATAAATTCATTCATTTAACAAACCTCATTCTATGGAAGACAACATTATATACCTTAATGTATTTCAGGGTTGCTTGTTTTAAACGTATTTGTGTTACCATTTGTTCTGTGCCTCCGGTGTGGTGTATTCCGAATTATTTCTGTAATTAATGCTTTTAATTTTTAATGAATGAAAGAAAATCCTATATTTTCTAACCTAGCCACGGAATTCTACCTTATAGAATGTAGTAAGGAGAGTAATTTTTCGGATGGGGGTTTAAAAGAACGGATTACAGTATTTCAATTCTTAACTTCTTAACGTTCGATGTGGTTAACTCGAGTTGCTCTCAGAGCCAATATCTGGTCTTTGTCTGTGCAGGTATGTTTCGTATTTCGATTCCAAGCTTAATTATTTTTCAACTTGATTTTTCTTGAAATCAACGTATCATGTTTTAATGGACACCTACTTCATTTATTTGACGTTGAGATATGATTTTAAGTTGATTGCCCATACGCTTCACATGGTTTAACTCACAGACTCTTTTTGTTCGGTAAATCACTACCAATCTGCAATAATTACAAATATACTACTATTAAAATACGTCACATTTTACTTGATAGTCCTGTTTTTAAAGCAGTCTGTTTTAGGTAAATTTATTCCACATGTTTTAAAACTTGCCTTCCCTAATTGACGAAAAGCCTCATTTTAATGTATTCGTGCACTTGAAAGGCGTTACCATTTTCCATAAAATTCTAATTTATCATTTTTTATGTATATTTTCCTTTTGTATTTAAATTCGATAATGAATACAAAGATACTGTTTTAAATCTGAGATTTTAGGTTTTAATATAAATTCCGGCAAAATAATTAAAGATCTTGCACCAAAAAAATTCGCATTTATTCATCCAATATGGTTTTATGCTTGCGTAAATTTCTTTCATGCACTATTACGATTTTCAAATTAAAAAATACTGGTTTGGAAAAATTTTGGTAACTTATAACACGTATTTAGTTATCTGACTCTATTCATTAAAACTTTCTTTTGTTTGCCATTTTACTTTTACCTTTCAAGCAATGTAAGGTTTTCAGTAATGAATCTTTATGATACTTTGTTAAGGTAGTATAATAACAGCTTGGGTTCGGCACAGCATATTAATTAAGTATCTTCCGTCTAGAAACTTTACATTAGTTCACTCAGTTCGTTATTATGTTTTGTCTACGTAATTTTAATGCATTAAAATTCAAAAATACCACTTTCTCGAATTTATGGAAATTTCACAAGCATGTAATTATATGTTTTAAAGCTTTTAAATTACATTCTCTTTTCGCAGTGTTGTACCAACCCTTGCCGTATATATGGCATGTACAAGGAGACGTGTAATTAAATATGGAACTAACTTCACGACTTAGCGTAGCTTTGTCTACGAGACAGATAATGTGACTAAAACAATTTGTCTATATGGTAATTAAGTGCCCTTTCCTACATATACAACTGAAATGCCAAAGGTTGAAGACATTGTCAAATGTGAAGTTCAGTGCACCTTGTTGAAGTCTCCAGACATTACATTTTATTTGAACTATGCAAAAATGATTCAAATCGATGGGAACTCTTACATTTTTTAGTATTTGGAATTAATGTAAAACCATATCTTATAAGCGCTTGTACGTTTATTTAAGTCAAACTTGTGCGGCATTTCCAAAAATGTTTTCTTCTTCATATATGAACAAAAGAATGAATGGTATATTAGTATTTTGATTTTACTTTCTTGAATTATAAGGTTTCTGGAAAAGAAGATTCCTAATATACACTAGAATTTCCGTGAATTCCAACAAAACATTTGTAAGTCTAAATATGCAATTATGCCTTTCGTATAATGCAATAAAACAAATAGTTTTGCATCTTGAAAGCAAAGTTGTAAAATGTTGTATCAAATATTTTAATATTATTTTAATAGTTCGTAGAAATTATTAAAATATACAAGTTTGGAAATTGACATACAAAAAATTAAATGACAATATATGCAGCTGCTTATACAAATTCGATGAAAATTTGGAATAACTTTATTAAATTCTAATAAAAATTCTATATAAATGAATTGCATCCAAATTTATGAGTTTTAAAAGTTAAACATTAAACCGTGTTTTCGATATATAGCCATGGTAGCACCATAACAACCGTGTTCAATTTTCAGTTATATTGGATTATATTTCGACATGAAACATTATTCTCTAAGGAATTATAAGGCAGTAAACAATCTATAGAATTATATTAAATATTTGTGGTAAAAAATTTAACTCTACACTTAAAATCACAAAATCTATAAAAGTATATTTCCTTTTTTTTAACTATAGTTACGAATATGAGATCAGATCAGGTTAATATTCAATGCCTTATGTCCACTGAGTATGCTGTATCGACATGGACAAATAAATAAATTGATTTAGAACACATTTGAAACAAAGTGTGATTTATAGATTATTTTTAAATGTTTCTTTATGTTATTTAAATGTTATTTAAATGTATACTCCAAAAGTCTTTATGTATCTTTAGATTTTGATTAATAACTCCAAAAAATTAGCGGCATCTTTTATTTTCGTTTTATATAATTTCCAATTCCTGCATTTTTAATTTTTGCAATGGTGATTATTATTTCTTAATATGTTTTACTTACTTTTATTGCATTCAACGAATTGCATTTTTATAAAAATATTTTATTTTATATAAAGATAAAAGCATTTACTATTTTAATTAAAATCTTATTATCCCTTGAAGAGTCTTGATTAATTCAACAATTTTAAACATTTGGGAAATTCATATTAAAAACTTCGATTGAAGGGTTTTCTAAATTTCAAAAGATGTGGATGGCATAAATTATTTTTTCTCTTGTTTTTTTCGCCAAGATTCATAACTGAATCATTATCTTTGATATATTCAGTATTGTTTTCCTAGCATCAAACTTTTACAATTTCGTTCCGGCAACCATATTTCTGAAAAAGCAATCTCTACTTTTTAGTACCCTAATTACAGTGTAATTTTTAATTTATTTCCTATTCATTATTATACAACAGTGTTTCCGAACCTATGACCTGCAGGTCAGACACTGACCCACGAAGGCTTTTTAACTCTTTAATCCCGAGGCGACTCTTTTCTTCTAGCCCCTTTAAAACCTTTTGGAAGGATACGACATGAATTGGACTCTCCTAACCTCGGTGGTCATTTACCCCACCACCTCACCTCCTGCTATAACCTTCCCTTAAAGCGCACAGAAATGGCATGTGGTTGTCAAGGATGATTGGACGCTTTACAGTTCTTCTCTCCGAAGAGATCTCAAAACCTCACCTCCCCTCAGAAGAAGCCAACCGCCTCAGACCGGCCTTTGTCGCTGTAAGGAGAAATTTTGAGACCGCCCGGGACCGCCTCGCTGGGTGTGAGAGCGTTAAATGAACTAAGCGTTGAATGACCTTTTCATAATCTTATTTTTTATATTATAAAAAGAGAACAGTCGCTCGAAAATATTAAAAAATTAAAGTATAACTATCTAATGTCAAATTAATAAAAAAATTATAAATGCATGTTGGATAGTTGATTTTCTATCGTATCACTGCATCTGCGTATGACTCATGACGGTCGGTCATAAGCTTCATATTCGTTGAATTGTAGAATGGTGACGCACTGACTCGCCATTATTTATAATTATGTGTGGATAACCTTTTAACCCTCCCTCCCTTTCCAAGTGACACCACTCACTTTGTGACCCAGGGGCTAGTATTAAGAAATAATGAACACAATTTGACCCACTTCTCAAAAAGGTTCGCCATCACTCTTATACACGTTATCGAATCTTGCATTCAGTTTTACCAAAATTCAATACTAGATGACGCCGCTCATATTAATTAGAATCAGTGGATTAACTAATAATTATATCCTGAACATATTAAAACATAAATTTTTGTCGGAAATACACGATTGGACAAAATAGCAGGACGCTAGTGAATTAAAAAGTTATTGAAATATCGATTACTAAATTCATCTCGACAAACATGAAAAATGCTAAATAAAACAGAAACAAACGAAAAGGTTGTAGGGACACTAAAACGAGAAGATCATTTTAGAAATAGATTTTTATATTTAGATAAAATTTAGATTTTTTGTACCTAAGCAAATAAATACCGTGTTAACCCCACCTGCTTTTGGGATACGTTTTATTTAATTTAGTAATATGTACGTTCCATTTTGATGCAACAGAAGGGCTAGTTTGGAACATAATTTGGAAGGGTGAGGACACCATCTGAGCCAGCATTCCTCTCCAAACTTCAGGGATACACCAGTGGGAGGACATTTGACCACTACGGATTTAGCCTGCACCATGTCCACGTATACGGCGGTTCTCCAATGGAATCTTGTTTCGAACCTGGATACCTCCAGGCCCCAAGCCGACCTAACCACCACGCCACCACGATCCTAATTGGCAAAAGAATGGGTTGACAGTTACTATGACAATAGAATGTCATTCAAGATTGAAATATGCTAATTTTGTATATGTATTTATGCCATGCAAAATCTAGTTATTTGAAGTGCAATATTTCTATCTCTATTTTTTGGTATTTCTTTTAAAAATCTGACGTTCTAATTAAAATCTCAGAATTATACAAAAGGCTTCAACAGAAATAAACTAAAGTTATCAATTTACTCAAATTCAGATGGTAGAATCTATTAATCATATTCTATGTATTCATTAACGAAATATGCCGATGGCAACAACAGAAATAATCTAATTAAAGTTTGAAATTTGTTCGAATACAGATGGTATTATTTATTAATCGTATTAAAATTGAGGCTATTCATAAAGCTATGACATTCGCAATGACAAAATTTCTTTTTTAACTTCAGTCTCAAATGTCACAAATATATAAAAACTTCGCCTTTTATTCCAGATATTTGGTTAGATAATTAATCTTCAAATTTTTTGACACTTATAATCCCCTGTAATTGTTGTTGAAGTGAGTGACAAAAACTTATTTTCGTCTTTTGCACATAATCCAATTAGGATTTCAAAGTCTTATTTTGAATTTTATGAAAGGAAATGAGTAATATTAAATAAGATTTTAAAATAGAGAAGAATGCTTTTTTTACTGTCAGTTTAAATGCTTCCACGAAACGAGGATTTTTTTTTAAATCTTCAGAAGCGAAAAGGAAGTCTTTACAGAAAAAAATTAATTAAATATACTTTTTCTTGTTATAGAGCATTTATCATTACCAGATTAGGTTGAATTAAGTTAGATTAACGCCTCCTTTTAAATCTACACAGAAGCTATTTAAAGTTGAATCTTAAATTTGTAATTGAGCCACGAGCGAATTCAACATATTCATACTAAAAATCGACATTTTTAGCAAGTGAAACATGAACAGAAAGCGATAAAATTAAAACAGTAATTTGAAAATTGCACTTAATCTAAATAATCAAATAATTATTAATCAAAAATAGGAGCAATTTAGATATTTAATATTTCATGACCGAAGAGAACAAATTAAACCAGCGGGAGTGGCCTCCCCTAAACTTTCTCGTATACTTCTCAAAAATTTGTCATTTCCCCTCCCCTGCATGGATAAAAAATTCGAACCTACTGTAACCCACAATGCGATGACTATCAGAAGGTTTTTCATTGTAGATTATAGCGCGATTGTAAAATATTTAGGTGAAGAATCAAATTCAAAGAGATGCGTATGTATTAAAACTTAGCAATATTTATTTTCTATCACACTGCGAGGGCGTGAGCGAACAGGAGAAAATGACCTCGTTCGCTATCGCTGAATAGCTTGCGCATGCGCAGAGATTACTTCCAGTACGCATGTAAAAAAATTGAATATGCAATTTCAACGACTTTTTTTAACCGATTGAAAAGAAATTTGCAGATCTATAACTAACGTCATACCAATTTTAATTTATCTAAACCAAAGGGTTTAGGAGATACAATTTTTACAACTATGCGATTATACAGTCCAACAGATAGTCACCCGCTGACGGATTTGGTTTAAACTTTTATACGGACCTACATTCCTGAAATTAAAACTGTGTACCAAATTGTGTCTATCTAGCTATTCAAGTTTTTGAGTTATTGTGTTCAGATAAACGCGGACAGACAGACAGACTTCCCGTAAACGGAATTTGTCCAAAATTTGATAGAAACCTACAAATTATGTGTCAAGATCACCTATCAAATTTCTTCCCCCTAGCTCTAATAGTTTCCGATATATCGTGTTCACAGACAGACACATAGACATAATTCCAAAATTGTGTTTTTCGGACTCAGGGAGGTCTAAAACGTGGAGATTCGTCAAAATCTGGAGTTCGAATTTTTTGACGATTACAATACTTTCTCTTTGCATACTTCGTATACGAGAAAGTAAAAAGTGCTCAGGTCTAATGAATTCCATTGCCCAAAGCTCAATGTAGACCTTAGTTTAGATTAACGATCCGTTTTAAAAATACACAAGGTCCATTTTGAGAAGGACCTAGAAGTTTCCGATGACAAAGACAATAACCGAGTTACCAACTACTCGAAACTTCCGCATCGCACCTCTGGAGGACGCTTGGACATATTCAATGCAGGAAGCAATATTTTTAGCCAATTACATATAAGATTATTTAAAACATTTAAAATTATAATATTTATCAACTATTAAAAGAATAATTGCCTGTAAGAGCATTAAAGTATTTAAAATAATTTCTTAATTCCTTTATTAAAATAGTGGGAATATTCTGACTGATTAAATCAGTGTTCACAATGGTTAGGTCAAATAATCTTTCACTGAATGTACTTTAATTGCAAACACAAGATAATGGTTTTAGATTTATTTTTTATTGTATTTATAAGATTCTTTGATATATTTATTGACCACTTTGAATCGGAATTTTTTTTGCTTGTTTATTATTGTAAAATGAATTGTACGATTAATGAGAAGTTTTCAAAAATCACTAAAAGCTAATCCGTTTATTATGTTATATCAAACTAACTAATATAACCAGCTTTGCTCGGAATGTAAATATTTTCATATCTTTCATTAATAAAAAATATCTACCTTAATAAATGTCAGAAAACTTTCACTAAAATGTTCTTTCTGCTCAGTATTTGTGAGCTTCATTCATGTACTTATAATATAACAGAGGTGACAGTTATTACAAATCAAATCAACTTTTGACGGCTGCAGGATGTAAACGTCATCCAAAAAATAGGAATGTGTTTAAAATTAGCACTTCGACAAAATGCTAACGCGTACATAAATAAAAGCTTTTTTAAAAAATTATGTATAATATTGTAACTTAACCTGAAGGTATTAAAGAGAGAACATTACACTTTCCCAGAAAACGCACCTGAGCTGCTTTTTGAAAAATAAACATCTAGAAACACAACACCTGGACTGCTCTGCTAATGGGTAGTTTGAGACAAAACGTTGCCAGTTCAGCCACCTCCGTGCAAGTTATAAAGATAACTACTACGTCGAAACGTAAACTTTCCACCCCTACAACCTAATAAGTCCAAACAGAACGAACTAGTTAAGAACTTTCTTCTTAAACAAAAAGCCTAACCACATATTTAAATAAAAACACCAAGAATCCTTCTCTTGGACTAATGGTATTTCTGCAGTCAAGTTAGCAAACCAGGAGTATTTCAAACAACTGTTAAGCAGCTCTGGCAATTTGCGCGCCCCAACAAGACAATCAGAGAGCACCAATCAAAGACCTTTTTAGTTCTGATGTTTGCTCTTGTTAAGAGCCGAGTTTGAGAGACAAATTGATTCCACGCAAATTATTTGTGCTTGTTCAGCGGATGAGTAAGAATGGTCGCTTGCTGATCTTGGACTAGACAACACAAAATGGCGAATGCGACTCGTTCTTGAGTTAACGACAATAACATGGCAGCTGCTTTTAACACCATCCGATGTGATTATAGAGGGTAACAATGCGAGAGTCATAACATTGAATTCTCGAAATCGTTTATATATTTCCAGTGCTATAAATGTGGTCGCCATGAAACATACAGGAATATGGCATTAGATGTTATTTAGATAATTTTATGAAATGTTTAACCATATGAATTTATGTGTGTTTGCTAGAATTTTATGGAATTTAAGGGAACTGAAATTTATTAAACTTCACTAAGCAAAGTTATATCAGTTTTTCTTATTACCAAATTCAAATTCTCGAAATCACTTTTGTATGCTTATGTTTATCGCTTTCGATGTTGTGGAACATGTTGTATATAAGATATTATTTGAATAATTTCTTATATATATATAAAACTCTTAAGTATAGGAATTTAAAGTTATTTGCTAGTCTCCTAAATTTAAAGGCATATAAACGTATTGAACAGTTCAATAACTTTACTAACCAAAGTCTTGTAAGTTTTCTTCATATCAAATTCGAATTCTCGAAATCACTTATATATACTTATGTTTATCGCTTTCGATGTTGTAGATAAGATATTATTTGAATAATTTCTTAAAACTCTTAACTATAGTTATTTAAAGTTATTTGCTAGTCTCCTCAATTTAAAGGAATATAAACTTATTGAACAGTTCAATAACTTCACTAACCAAAGTCTCCTAAGTTTTCTTCATATCAGATTCGAATTCTCGAAATCACTTATGGGCTTTCAATGCTTTAAACCTGTTCACAATTGAACATACTGGAATATGGTATTAGTTAACATTTAAATAATTTGTTGAAATGTTTATTTAAAAAATACAACACGCAAAATTTTTTGTCTTCTGCAATTTTATTTTAAATTAAAATGAGAATAACAGTTGCACAAAATGATTTTTAAAAGGAGCTGTAAGCTAAATCTTTCCGTAAGATAAAAATTTTAAATTCACTTTGTGGCATTTGTGAGTAAAATTTGAAAATCTACTCAGTAGCTTCAATTTCTACTCCTTACAAGTTATTTACGAATTTCAGTATTATTTTCATAGACTTATAGGCTTTATTCGCCAGCTCCGCCTGGGATAGATTCAAACTCATTCTTTATTGCTTGTAATTACTTTTACTAACCCTATTGTTGCAAATTTCTTCCAATACTTGGCTATACACAGTGGCGTAGCTAAAGAGGGGAGGAGGGGGACTTCGAAAGGGACGTGGACATTCAAGAAAACAATTTTATGTCTAAGAAAAGCAGCGTTACAATTATTGCGTACAAAAAACCCTAATGTAAATAATTCGTATTTTTCGCGTTATGTTGGCAAATTGCCAATATGTGATAGAAAGACTAGTGACCTATCTACAGAAATCGAGGACCTCAAACGACGAATTACTTACTAATAAAATATTCTTCTGGAATTTTTTTATTTTATTTTGAGGTTTAAGTGCCCTATGTAACTTGTAAAGGAAAGTGGCATGTTAAAAGTTCGTCCCGGGCGTTAAAAGTTGCAGCTACGTCCCTAGCTATCTCTACTAATAATAAAGGAGAATGCGTGTTTGTCTGTGTGTTGGAATTCTACAGAGCAGACCGCTAGACCCCGAGCTACAAGATTTGGCACAAAGATACTTTGAAGGGTGGGAATGTGCACCTTGGAGCCCTTTTTTTGAAATTTTTTATTAATTAAAGATTAAGCTAAATTTGGGCCTTTTTCCTTAATAAGTTCCGAAAATATTACAGCACGAAAATTTTTTACACCATCTGAAAATTTAAAATACTATCTTTTCAATGATATCAATAAAGTTGTCTTACGAATTTTTCTTTAATTTTAATAAATTTTTAAAAATACTTTTTGGCATAATTTACAACTATACTTTTCATTGTTACAAAGCATTTCAAAACATGTTCATTGTTTAAAAATATATAATTACGTGTTTCTCTTCCATTGTTGAAAGCTTAAAAAATATCTTACTAGATTTTATTTTCTTCTTTTATTTGATCAATTTTTCTGTGAAATCTGTAAAGGAAGTCCTCGAGAAAATAAGTATGTAATGAAATAATCTAGTAAAATGAAAGATTAACTTTACTATGTTTTAATTCTTTTTTTCAGAGTGTTTTTTTATGCCAATTAGCATGCTGCTGAATGTAAAATGGGTCGCGTCAGTTTAATGTTGAAATCTAATGCGTATTTTACGTTAATGTAGACAAGGAACAGAAAAAAATGCAATGCTACGAAATGAACGCGTTTTAAATGTCTATAGCAATTTGAAGTTTAAAACTACTCTGTTAAGGGAACCATGAATATAAAATTACGCATAAGAGATTCAGTTGAAATTTTATTTCTGGCGATCAAGCTGGTGCTGAAGTCGGCTAGTTAACAATATTTTTATTCTCTTTTTTATTCATTGGCAATGATGAACAACGTTGATGGATCGTTCGCCCTTGATATTACTAAATACAGCTGTCCAGCTAGAAGCACTCCTCAAATCCAGTTCCGAAGGGTAAGTTAAATAAAATAGTTTTTCACTGCCGTGTCTTGTGTTATTTTTCGTCCGTCCTTTCCCATGTCATTTGATCCCTCGTCCAGCAATTAAATCTCTCTCTTCTTTGACCGTTCGTTTGATTTTTGTCTTCAGACTTCAACATTACATATATTGACTCAAACAACACAAATTATAATTTTTTTCGTCATCTAAGACATTTTTACAATTGGAAGTATATGCCTATCTCTAACGGTTAAGAAATTAGTCATGGAGCCACTATTAGAGTAGACGCCATAAATATAAGCAGGAACAAAATGGTAAAATTTCAGTATTTCCAATTAAAATTAATTTACAAATTTAAATGTTTAATATATATTTTCTATGGTTATTTAATTTCACTTTATTCTTAGAAATTTTTTAAGAAATATTTTCTTATTTGGTCTTTATTTTCGTTTTTTAAAAAATTCTTATTGCAATTTATTTTGTATTTTTCTTGATTTATGGTACTGTGTTTTTATGTGTAATGAGATGTTTGTTTTGTGAATCTTTCCTGCCATCTTTCATGTACCCTTCACCATTTTGGTAGGTGAAGCCGATGATTGTTTAATAAATAAATATCGTTAAAAATAAATTTCTATAAGGATGTTTGTGCTAAAAAAGTTCACGCTCCTTTTCGCTCCTCTACCGAATTAAACTGATTGCCAACGACACTTGAAATAAAAAAAATTGCTTAAAAGTTTTTAATAAAAGAATCCCCATTGAGATTCAGAAAGCCTTGAACATGTAGCTTGACTGAAAAGTGTTTGAAGCAAATATAGCAACAACAACAACAAAATCTCTAACGTACTGATTAAGAAGCAGCAAGAGAAAGGATATTGCATCTGAAAGGGGTGGTATATTATAATTTGCTTAACAGCTAACACTGATCTATAGAAAAAACATTCCCGAATGTGGGCGTCTCTTGAATCTTTCGTTCTACTACAAGAAGATGCATTTTACTATAAATCCTGGGTTTCTCTAATAGCATGGAATGCATGGGTGAATTCAATATGCTATAATAAACTTCCGTGACTTTCGAAAACTTCCATGGATCGTGTAATTAGAACAAGGACAA
Organism: Araneus ventricosus; assembly: GCA_013235015.1. Taxonomy (NCBI): domain Eukaryota; kingdom Metazoa; phylum Arthropoda; class Arachnida; order Araneae; family Araneidae; genus Araneus; species Araneus ventricosus. The sequence goes on along the minus strand of BGPR01000036.1, from coordinate 475,962 downwards.
AACAGTTAACCTATTTTGTCAAGATCATGAAAGTCTCCTCATTATTTAGATCATGAATATTATTTCTTTTAATTTAAATGGCCTATTAAGCTTGGTCTTGAGGATAAACCTTGAAACCTCGTTAATTTTCGGATTAAATGACTAAGCTATTCTTTCGTAAAGTTTATTTTTAAGAGCTAGGGATAGCACTTAATTCGAAAATAACCAGTTTTCGGTTCTTCAGGTTTTTTACCTCCGGTTTAACCTGGCAGTTATAACCGCTCAAAATAACCGGTTTTCGGATTTTTAAAATAAAAAATGTCGTTTGTAGGCAAAAAAGTTTATTAATATTGTTTTTACAGGAAATCAATCCATTGGGCAATATTTATCTGTTCATAAAGACTCTTCCAGCAATCCGCCAACCCACAGAAGCCTCGAGGAAGGGGTTGTCGTTGATTGGCCTAAGATGGTTATATTCAAAGCTTCATAACTTGGTAAATTTTAGTCTAATCGAACCTAAAATCGAGCCTATCTCCCGATCCGAATTTTTAACCGGTTATTGGATTTTAAAGAAAATAACCGGTTATAACAGGGACAAAAAATAACCGAAAAAAACGTATAACCGAAAAAAAAACGGTAGGTTTTTCCCATCGCTATTAAGAGATGATTAGTAGCATTAAAAGTGCACATTTTAGAAAAATTACACCGTATGAATGAGAAAAATGGAGGAAACAGAAGAAACAAAACATTGCTAGAGAATAGTTTCAAAGATTCAATCAACCCTCGAGAAAAGCATGTTTCGAAGTAGATTAATTATTTTACTATTAAACAAAATATAACTGACATATTCGTTTCAATTTCAAAAGACACAAAAGTAAAATGAAGTATTAATCAATGATCACTAGAAAAGCTAATTTCTGATGTATGAGCTTTGAAATTTCACTAATTCTCAGACTGATTTACAGTGCAGTGTTTTCATAAAGGTTTAATTTTAAAAACTGAAAACTAGAATGAGAAATGAAATTTATTTAGAAAATCTGTCTTACATGTAAATGAGAAATAAAAACAATAATTTTATTTAAACGCACGAGAAACAGAATATCACTGGAGAACAGATTTAAGCTTAGATTTAACCTTTGAGGGAACATATATCGCAGACCAAATTCCTTATGTTACTATTAAATAAGATTTAAATGTTAGAGAACTATTAAAGAAGAAGTCACAGAAGAAAAATGACGAATTAGTGAATAAAACCTGAAAGAAAATCAATTAAATATAAATTATTCAAGTTTAAATTAAATTTTTTAAGTAAAGCTGATTATGTTTATCATTTTTACTCATAAAAAGTGAAGAATTTGATCTTCAAAACAAAACCTCATCGAAAATTTATGCAATCTCAATACTTTTCTAAGCAACCCACTTGGTTTTACTTCAGTTTATGAAACCTTGGTATGCGTCATTTAAAAGTTAAATTAAATCTACGTGTCATAACATTTCACTTTAGCGATTATTTAAATCTAACGAATCCATCAATGATGTATATTTTTGCTCTGACTATTATCTTGATATCCAGTTAGTTTAATAAAAACTAAATGCAGGAAAAAATGAAAAAAAGCCGAGTTTGAATTTAACTTCATAAATTAAAATACCTTGCTGAAAACATTCTTAAATAAAGCTTATCTATCATTATTTGTTACATAATTATACGAGGATGGATCTAAAAAAAAGTTTACAAGGGTAATAAAAAATTCTTCATTGTCATTAGACAAAAAAATTCCAAAAGTAATTAAAAGGCATACTTGCCGATAACTTTTCCAAAAATCACCACATCTATTTAGGCAATTATCAGAACCCAGGACCAACTTGTTTAACCCGGCTAAGAAGAAATCACGTCCTACCCATTGAGCCAGTTCTCGGAAGCTGCTTTCACATCACTGTTTGAATAGAACCTTATTCCTGATATGTGCTCGTTCAATTTTGGAAAAAGGAAATAGTGACTGGGCCATCGTGAAGCTATCCGATATTAACGCCCTGGAATGTTGAGTCAGTTGAGTGATGGTGTCATCCTCATGCATAACAATATCCCCCATCGCTTGAAAAAAAATCAAAAATGACTTCAAAAGTCCAAGTGGGAAGTCTAGAGCCCCCTTACAGCCTAGATGTGGCATCAAATCTTCATTCGAAACACTTATATGGAACAAAGTTCTCTTCAAACAGTGATGTTATCTTCAAGTTGAGCTCTCTTCAAGATGTGAAAACAGTTACCGAGAACTGGCTCAATCGACAGGAACGTGATTTCTACCAAGCCGGGTTAAACAAGTTGGTCCTGCGTTCAGATAAGTGCCTAAATAGATTTGGTGATTATGTGGAAAAGTTATCGGCAAGTATGCCGCTCAATTCCCTTTGGAATTTTTTGTCTAATGTTAATAAAGAAATTTTTATTACTCTTGTAAACTTTTTTTGGATCCATCCGATTAGCAAAATCTGACGTTGTCTTTTGTTTTGAACCATGTTTCTTTAATTAGGAGGTATTAATTGATAGAGTAATAAGCCTTTATCTGTTTTGTTTCTGCTTTTTTATGAAATGATACATGGTTTTTATTTTTTATCAAATGAAAAATAAAAGTATTAAAATGTTCAAAGTATGATAATATGCAAAATATAATGATGTTAATAATTATGAAAGAAAGGTTAGAAAATCCCTTGCAAGAGGCTTTTATTTAGTTTTGTTCTTATTTTTTCAGATTAGGAGTGTATTATAAATAAATTTTTACGATCTTTCCAAAAAGATTCTAGTTAATTTTGAAAGAAAAAAAATTGCAACAAAAATGGTAAAACTGCAATTCAGCATATTTTAAAAGTAGAAAAATAGAATAAATATTAATTAATGAAAATAATATTTGCAGTATCTGAATTTACTTTCAATTTTTTCACTCAAAATTGCTTTTTAAATGTTTTTCCTTTCTAAAAATTAGACATTTTTTTCTTGCTTAATGTACGCTGCAAGTAAATCTGTTTTATTACTTTTCTGTACATGTAAAATATAATTAACTAAAAAAGGGAAAAACGATTGATTTTCGGAAAATGCCATGAGCATAAAATACTTTTCAGAAGCACAGAAATAAAATAAACCTATAATAAAAATAAAATGTGTTTTATAATAATAAATATATTAATAAATATATTATAAAATGTGTTTTATAGTAATAAATATAATTAAAAAGGTGTTTTATAATAATAAATATAATATAAAATGTGTTTTATTATAATAAATATAATATAAAATGTGTTTTATAATAATAAATATAATATAAAATGCGTTTTATTATAATAAACATAATATAAAATGTGTTTTGTAATAATAAATATAATATAAAAGTGTTTCATAATAATAAATATAATATAAAATTGTTTTATAATAATAAATATAATATAAAATGTGTTTTAGTTTAATTTATTTAAATTTTTGTTCGCAGTTGAATGAGCTTAATGTATTGATTTCTTGCCTTTCTCTCAAGAATTTAGTTAATGAAAATTGATGTATTCATTGGAAATACAGGTAAGTTTCGCTATACATTTTTATGTTAGTATTTTTACCATTTTCTCTTATTATTATGTTGACGTTTACTTGGTGAATTTGATTTTCACAGCAAGTAGTACATAGTTTTGTCATTTGTATATTATTATGAATATTCCTAAACTTTCTTCTAGAATTTTTAGACAGCCGCTGTGTTAATGCGATTGTGAATTTGAGAAAAGCATTTAGTTCGGAATAAGTTGCTATTTCGCAAAATCGCAGCAAGCTCCTGGGCAGTGTAAGGTCCCGTACAGCTGGTGCGACGAAGAAAAATCTAAAAAACTTCACTGGATAAGGTCCGCACATCCATCTTATATTCCAGACTTAGCACCTTCTGACTGCCATCTGTTTTGATGCTTCAAGAAGCGTTAATAGGAGGAGGATTTTCAGCGGATGAAGAAGTATAAGAATTATTGTGCAATTGGCTTGTTCACGACAGATTCCTTTTTAACCTACAGAAATAAAGAAAATTCGAATACATTGGAAAGATGTTAAAAGAAAATTATATAAAAATAACAGTATTTTTATTTTGGTAAGTAATATTTGAGAAAAGATTTTTTCTTTAAAAGTCTCTTTTATATTTGACCCATCGTCGTATGTAATCATTTTAATTTTAATTAAAATATAGAAATATATGCATTACAGCCCCGGTTAACAGAACCAAAGTGTGTGTGTGTGTGGGGGGGGGTGACGTCATTTTGGATAAAATTTTTTCCGGTTAAAGCATAAACATTTATTACTATTTTGTATCTAATTACAGCATGTAATTCTGAAATGTTTTGAGTGTAAAACGAATTCAAAACTCTCTTTGTAGGCTACACTTATGTTTTTCTTAAAACTTAACCTTGTCGGATGGGATATTCGCACCGGCGAGTTCGGCACAATGCGCCTGACAGGCATAGGTAAACAATATCGTAATTAATATTGTTAACACCCATGAATTTTAATTTTAGCATTCTAAAATTAATCACTTACCTCCTTGGGGAGGCTTAAAAAATGTTTGAAATGTTTTGAGTGTAAAACGAATTCAAAACTCAC
>BGPR01000036.1:442194-471358 GCA_013235015.1 Araneus ventricosus | reverse complement strand
ATTTTAATTTTAGCATTCTAAAATTAATCACTTACCTCCTTGGGGAGGCTTAAAAGAAAAAAGTAGAGATATGGTTGCAAAAAGTCTCGCCTTCACGATTATTCCTGTGCCGTACAGTACGTGTTATTTGGATTCGCGATTTTAGGAGCATTTCGGATAATCCCAGTTTCGATTAACCCGGGTTTTACTGCATTAGTTGACTTGACTTCTATTGTATCTCCGAGAGATACGAGGTTTAGGGATTTTTAGCAACAAAGGCTGTTATCCCCTTGTTCAAAAAAAATATTCATTCCAAAATTCGTTTCAATCTGCTTAAAAATTAAGTAAAATTGCTATCAGGAGATGGACTAGAAAAATTTCCGATACAAATCGGTCAAGACAAAAAAAAAAAAAAAATGGCGTCCTCCTAGAAGGGCGGCCCTATTCTTTGTCACTGTATTAGTTCCGGGACACAATTAGAATATTCTAAATAAGGATCTGTTTTGGTCATGAATAGCAAAAGAGTTATAGTGCCGGAATTCAATTAATTGTTTTCCTATTGTTCATTTAAATCAAATTGTTTAGAAAATGAGGAATTAACATGCATTTCCTTTTGAATGCTCATCGAATTCCATGAAGCCTGAAAAGCTTTATCTGGTTAATGATTTCAACAGAAATTCGTTAAGTCTTTGTTTTAAGTTTTGTTAAAATCTGTTTACATGGAATTAAGATAATGCTTTTGACGTTTTTTGAGTACTTCTGTTTAAGTAGAGGCATTAGGGTAAAAGAAAAAATTAATTAAATCTATCAAGGAAAACTTTGGTTCGTTTTACGGCGAATAGTCGATAATTCATTTTAAAAATCTCTTTTAATTCTTGATAACTACTGAGTTTTGGTTACAATGCATTATTTACCATTTTCTATGTATATTTCAACCTCAACAAAAATAAATCGAACTTTACTAAAATGATAATGTGTGAAAAGTGATAGATATTAAATTGCGGGCCAAATCTGTCAAAAGGAAGACTGTCTGTCTGTAAGTCCGTGAGTAATTGAACACAATAACTGGAAAACGAAGCTAGCTAGATGAATGGAATTTGACAGATTCACTTCAAAATTGCAGGCATGTATTAAATTTTGGACTAAATCCTAATAAGTTTAGTTTAGATGTAATAACATTCTGTTTTGAAGCAACACTAGGTTTATTTTAGAACGACTTCGTAATTTTGAACCATGGTGAGATGATGAGGAAGACACATGAGCTGGCATTTCCCTCTGAAGACTTCGGCACCATACCTGTGGGAAGAAGTTTGACCGACATCAGATTCAACTTTCACCAGGCCTACAAATACGGTGGATCTTCAGCGAAATAGCTTTTAGAACCTAGATTCCTTCGGCTACGAAGCCGAGACCTTACCAATAGGCCCCCGCGGCCCGACCAAGCCCTTCAAAGGATAGACTTCTTTGCTTATCTGTCTATCACTGTTTAGATGAAAACGATATCTCAAAGCTTCAAAGAGGGGAACAAATGAAATACTGTATGTGGAATTTAGACCAAATTTATAGATCTGTATACACTCCAAAGAACCAATAGCTTCAAGATGATAATAATAATAATAATAATAATAAGAAGAAGAAGAAGAAGAAGAAGAAGAAGATTTTGGATAACTTTGCTGGTGCTGGATAAAATTCTGATGATGAAGCAGCATTCTTATTAACTGGTGAAATTTTGAATGCCGAATAAACTCGATTAGAAACAAGAACTGCGGCATTATGATTCCAGTGAACCATCAACTGCTACATGACTAACTATATATATATAATTACTATTGTACCCCTGTAAACAAAATGTTTTGAATTAAAATAAAAATGGTGAAAGCAGGCCTTCAATAAACTATTGCTGCAGTAATGACAGCTGTTATATAGAGTGCGATTTTTACTTAACCTTTAACTTGGAACTGAAATAACATTTCAGTTCCTGCAGATAGTACTATAAATGGTTTTTATGGAAAAGAACGTGCAAAAGGAATTTAATGAAAAATGTTTTCAAAGGAAGAACCTTCAAAAGTAACAAAATAGCGCAATATAGTTAAAAAGTTGTCAGATGCAGATTCAAGTGTTTATTTTTTTATATTTGAAAATGAGTAAGGTATGACATTTTTTGAGTCTAACAAGGTTTTTTGGTTTTTTTTAAAACCAAATCTTTCATTGAGCCCAAAGATAGAAATCGCATGGATTAATGTCTGGTGAATATGGTAGCCAATGCAGTGGACCAAGATAACGATCTGGGTATTGACAGACAATAAATCACCTCCCAAACTCGCTGTTACTGGCGACAAAAACACTGCCTTTTCTAGTGGAGGGGTAGAGTCCTACATGAATCAAAATTCACAGGTGGTCATTCTCAAATTACGAATTTGAGGGGACTAAATATTCTTTCAGCATCATTTCACAGGCACGTGAGAATAAATAAAACTTTAAAATTTTCTTACTTTTATTTAACCAATTCTTTGGAAGGCTCAAGTAGGTTTTGTGAATGTTGAAGACCCTTACCGTTGAAATAGTGTTGCATTTCCACCAGATAAATTTCAATTTTTAGCAATAAAAACGCAGTTTGAGTTCGGTTGAAAAGATGGTTTGGAATACATTTTGAAAAAGATCTGGAAGTTACGTCAAATAATTTCTTATTACTCCCTCGCACATTTCTAGCATTCGTAGCGACATCTAAGGAGGCTCTTAGAAGATATTTCATATCAAAGTTGTTGGTTTATTAAATCTCATGCTGTATGACCGAGTTATGCAGCATTGAGTTTTATAATTTTAAACCAATCAGCAGCCGCGTCGAGAAATCGCTGCACGTTGATTGGAAGATCTTTCTCGAGGCGACCTTTTTCTGGTCTAAAATCTCATAAAATAGTGATATTCAAAGCTTCATAACAAGGGTCAGTTTTAAGCCGTCCATTCACTTCACAAACAGACTGTATATTTTGGAACGGGAGAAGGAAAAAGCGATCAAAATCTATGGAAATGAGCCAAACGGCGTGCCATGGTTGGAATTCAGTCTGGACTGAAATCGGATCGAAATATCGGAGGGACCCTGAAAGAGGCTATCGAAAAGAACAATGCCTTGCGTAGATAGAAGCCTTGCTTCGAGGGTAGCATAAATTAAAATCTGCTGACTGGGGAAAATCGAAGATCGATTGACCAGAAGCTGTAGAGGGAAGGAAGATCTTTCCCTCTACCTTCGTTCACTGTTAGCGTCCTTGTAAATACAAGTGAATGGCGTGCCTGTATTTTTCGATTAAAATGGGTGAGAAAAAAACCGGATTTAGGACAAATGGCATGGTTATACTTTAAGTGAATGGCTGGATTTAGACGGAGAAGAGTGGAACTTTTTATGTTTAAAATGTTAGTGTGTCAAGAATATTTTACTAAGTATGGCGTTTTGTATTAGAATTTATTTTGAGATACACTGAAGAGAGAAAAAATACTGGTACATCTGGCTAATATTGTGCCGTCATCAAAGGTACACGAGTGGGCCTTCGGCTCCGAAAGCCCATATCGATGATGTTCCGTTGAATGGTTCGCACGCTGACACTTGTTGATGGCCCAGCATTGAAATCTGCAGCAATTTGCGGAAGGGAAGTTGCACGTCTGTCATGTTTAATGATTCTCGTCAGTCGTCGTTGGTCCCGTTTCTGCATGATCTTTTTCCGGCCGCAGCGATGTCGTAGATTTGATGTTTTACCGGATTCCTGATATTCACGGTACACTCGTGAAATGGTCGTACGTGAAAATCCAAATTTCATCGCTACCTCGGAGATGCTATGTCCCATCTCTCGTGCGCCGACTATAACACCACGTTCAAACTCATTTAAATCTTGATAACCTGTCATTGTAGCAGCAGTAACCGATCTAACAAATGTGCCAGACACTTGTTGTCTTATATAGGCGTTGCTGACCGCAGCGCCGTACTCTGATTGGTTCCATATCTCTTTATTTGCATACGCATGCCTGTACCAGTTTTTTTGGCTCTTCAGTGTATGTGATAACAATAAATTGATATAGGTGCAGAAAATGTTTAGCTATCATTCTTATCAAAAAAAGTATCAAATATAAAAATAATAATATACACTGGTGAAAATATGATAGTCTTGTCTGCAAGTTTTTTTAGGGAATGGTATTCGGAAACAATTGATTAATTGATCTGTGAGAATAAATATAGATTTCTCAGTAACGCAGCATCAAAAGCATTTTATGATACTCGAAAAGAATTCCGGATATACTTTCTTTCATTTCTTGTACCATTTCTCTTTTATTCCTGTTACATTTCCAATGGTCTTTCAAATATCGTTGATGGGATAAAAAGCTGTTGACATCTTTTCATTATTTTTATTTCATGGAAGTGAAAATTTTTGGAATAAAATTCCTAAAGCATTTTGACAGGAGATTTTGTTTTCACGATTACGTAAAAAAACCTTTTTTGATGCTATAAATCGAAGATTTCCTTTTCAATAGATACACTCTTTATTTCATTTTTACTATCTTGGTAGGAGAACGTTTTTATTGCAATCAAAGACAGCTTGTGGGGAAGAGAAATAGCTGAAATTGGTTTCTCTTTTTCACTCTCACTTCTTCGTTGATATTTCCATCTGAAATCTCCCGCTGGTATAGCAATAATTAAAAGTAATCATAAAAAGATTACTTAAGATCATAAAAAAATTGCATCTTGTCATATTATAAACTATTCTAAATATTTTTAACAAAATAAGTTGTAATAAATTTAAATTTCTTTTTAATTTAGTCCTTGCAGACATTACACCTGCCCAACCGAAAGTAAGGCGTATGTATGTTGGCAGTGAAGATTCAAAATAATGTATGTAATACGGAACATAGAATAGAAGATAGAATAACATAGAATATAATTTAAAATAATATGGAAAAGAATTTAGAACGCATTTTAGAATAACAACGATTGGAACTTAGACAGAATCTAATGACACGGAAAGGAATTTATAATACAACATAATAGCTTATTCGTACGAATACTACCTAAAGCATAATAACATTTCCAGATAATAATTCTCAGTTTGGTTCATCATTACATAAATACCGAAAAGCATAGAAAAGTAATCAGAATAACACAGAGCTGAATTTAGAACATAACACGATTAATATTTAATTAGAACTAACATAGCACAAATAATTTAAATAGTGTCTACAAATTATTTAAAAATTAAATTGCCATTTAAATAAATGATTAATCACTGTAATTATTTTGATATGTATTCAAATAGGGTATTTCCTTCGAGAACACGATAGTGTAGAGATTTTAAGAACGCTAGTATATCGACAAACGAGTTAAAAATCGACTAGAAAATTGCATTTTTTTCAAACATGAAAGAGATCAAGTTAAATTAAAGTGTGTAATAATAGAAGCCTTTTTTCACATGATCAAGTTTCTCACATAGTGAATAATATAGTTCAGTACTATCCTATCTTACAAAAATATTACATTTTACTTAGACAATTTCGCATCCTTTTGTGTGAAAACGCTTTAAAAGGTGAAACTTTCTTTGAATAAAAGGGAAAAAATGGAACTTCGCAGCTGTAATCTTTTAGTCTGTTCCCTTCTGAGTTACGCGCAAGTAAAGTGAAACGTACCTGCGAGTCATGAAACTTTCCAGTGGTTCTTCCTTGCCTAGGTGAGCTTTCGTGCCTAGAAAAGCTCTTTAGAAATTGATTTCTTACGTCAGATGCTAACCCGACTACAAGTTCCTCTCCCAAGGCGCTGTAAGCTGTCAGATTGAATCTAACAGTAAATATCCGGCATTTGCATTGAAGCTGACTTCTGTTTAAGGTTTTTTTTGCATTGAAAGGTTAAGACAAAGATAGCCGTCTTGGCATAGGTCAAAACTAAACACTGCGTTATTGCAGGACAAAATATACTAGATAAACAAATAACTGAATTATGAAAAATGCAAGTGTGAGGGGGTTTTTTGTAACTTTGATACGGAAATTTAGAATCCTTCAACAACGTTTGATTTTTTCTAATATTTCTTAAGCAGTTTCTCTATTAGAATTATAAAAGTTTAATCTTGCAGAAAAAGACACCTAATTCTAAATTGATATCTTAGCTGAACATCAGAAACATATATTCCATGAAATAATCTTGGGTAAAACATCTATATAGGAAGAAATGCTTGTCTCAAGTGTAGAAATGTTTGAGGAGAAGGAAAGATTATTTCAGCTCATAGTAAGAAAGCTATAGTTAAACATTTCGATGCAGCTACAAGAACAGTACACTTTATACAGAAGGGAGAAAAATCCTATATAACACAGAACATGTTATTTGTTTTAGTTTTATTTGCTTTTTGTAGGAAAAAATAATCAATTCCTAGAAACTTACTTAAAAGGAATATAATATTATTTTATAAGGAAATTACTTTCCAAAAGATGACGTATTTATAGTGGGTAATTGCATACTTAATGTGTTAAAAAATTACATGAAAGCTCTTTGGTATTATTTACCTGTAGCAAAAATATTTACCTGACTAAAATTGAAACTCTTATCAATCCATTTCAAAACCAAAGTAAATTCTCAATTTCATAAAAATATTTCTACTTCAAAGAACTAGTAAAATTATGAGTAGATAGTCATATACTGTACAATATAATTTAGGTGTTTGGGAGAATTGAAACAAATATCTCGAATTTGTGGAGCTTTGTTATTGGGTATGACATCCAATCTTGCCTGGATTAATTACACCTACTTTGATTTATTTATGTATCATTTCAAAGTTAAAACATTCCAGAGTTGTGAATTTGCACACCTTTGTATATCAAATTATGACTTAAAGTATGCTTTAAACTTAGAAATATGTCATTGAAGCATCACTATTTGTAGCTGTAATATTAAGCGCTGCTTGTTTTTAATGACAAGTATTTTTATCTTGCAATGAAGTAGGACCAGAAATGTTCAAAAGATGGGATAAAAGTTCAAAAATGCATGATACGAGAAAACAGGCACGCATACTCTGTTTAATCATAATTAGGTTAGTTTTATAACAATAATTCATCCAAAGTAGTGATGAATATTAATTACTAATCGTAAGTGGTACCGACTTCAACACTGTTGTAGATACAAGTGTCGCATATACTCAAATGTCGATTAAATATATTCAAAAAAGTTTAGGTGAATAATTCCCAATTAAAAATAATCATTTTTAACAGAAGTCTTTTTTATTCCTTTTTTGCATAATTTTTGCTTCATATTCTCACGTGCATGATACTGTCATTTGGAGTTCTTATAACCACTGTAGGTATCTTTATAGTACCCCGAACAAGATGTTTTAAAAGTTAAACCTTAAATGTCCATTTTTTTAAAAATATTAATTTAAAATTGTTTTTTGACTTTCATTTTTTATACAAAGGATGGGAAAAACGCTTTAAAAATCCATGTTATTTTAAGTATGGCTTAGGGCTAAAAAACAGTTTTTACCAATCGGCAACACTGAGCTTTAGTCGAGAAAAAATTCCTTCATGAAATTTTATAATATTAAACACTGATGAGTGTTAAGAACTAATAACAAGGATAAAGAATTTCCTTCAACATTGTAGAATAAAATATGGTATTCCTAAGCCTACAAATGAAAGACATCAATTTATTTCTATTTTTCATCATCACTCAGGCTGCCATCTATATAATGTAAATCGATTTAATAAAATTTTCGGTATGTATCCTATTGGCAATGATAGGAACTAGAGCTTCAGTCTTATTCTCTATATTTTAGAAAAAAAATTGGGTATGTTGCTTAAAGGCAACACAGGATATACCCATTCAGTCGGAATACAGAAATTATGAAGTGATAATTTTCTCCTTTAGTGTACTGTGTACTACTGCAAAGAGTATCTGAAAAATAAAATTTCAAGCCAGTAGGTGAAAAATTAAAAAAGTTATCCTATGTCTGGTATCCGGACAATACCGGATATTTCAACTGAAAAAAACGGACAATCACACACATTTCATTGTAAAATGATTGCCAAAGAATAATAAAATATTGCACAAGCATTTTAAATGGTAAAAAAGGATTAAATATAAGATATTACTTGAAAGACAAAACTCTCCACCGAATTCCATTTTGCGGAGACCGAAGCTTTTCTGAAGTTGTTTTGAAAAAACTAAATAAATGAAATGATTCAATCCCCGAAACGAAAATTCTTGCAAATATTATAATTATAAAACAGCCTAGAATCAAATAATAAAGCAGCATGTAGTTTCATGAATTATTGAATGAATACGAGCAGTTCAAAGTTGATGTCGGGTATACCGGATACCAGGTCTCTCACGGGTTAATTCTTACCACCCGATATTCCTTCACACACAGATCTCTTTCTTCACCTTTGCTCTGAGTCTTTCAAGAGCTTGGAAAGGCAGTAAACTTTCTTGCGAAACGAGCGTTGGATTTTTTTCTGTTCTCTTCAGCTTCACTGCAAACATGCCTGGGGAAGAATTTTGTAGGCTGTGTAAAATATGACTCCAGAAATCAATTTCGGAGACCCTTCTCCTCGGCTTGAGAAAACACACAAAACTCTCGCGAAAATTTTCTTTTCTAGCAGGTTCGTTTCACTTTATTTACACGTAAGTTAGGAAAAGGAACCAAAAGATTTATTTCCATTTGACACTCTAGGCACCATTTTGTTTAGAAGGGAGTTTTGAGTTCTTGTGATATTTACAGACTTATATACATATTACGAGTCTTCTTAAAAATCCATAAAGTCATGCTCTGTTTCCAGTGTAAATACTGACACAAGAACAGTAAATACTTGGAGATAGTAATTAACTTAAACTTGGATATAAACAAACAAAACTGTTGCTTAAGAATTTCGCATTTTGCTTGTAAACAAACTAACAGAACTTATTATGTTTGATAAGAAACTAATAATATAAATCAAAATTGACTAAGATAATTAAAATTTCTGTATTCTTTTTTAAAACTGCTGAGTTTTGATTGAAACCAACAGTATTTATCAAAATTCGTAATCTTTTGGGAGTTGATTATTTTCTTTAAAATGCATCAAAATATAGTGCATAATTTACGCCTCATTACGAAAATCCCTTCCATAATAGATTGTTGTCAAATTTGTAAGCAGACCAACAGAATTTAAAATGTTTGCTTAGAAACTATTAGCAGGATATAAATCACAACTAAACTAAAAAAATCAAAATTTATCTACACTTGTCCGACACAACTGAGTTTTGATTGTCATCATTGGGATTTATCGAAAAACAAAATCTTTTGAAAGTTGTATATTTTTTTAAATGTATTAAATTGTAAAAAAAATATATATATATTTATTCCTGGATTGTGAAAATCCTTTTCGTGATAGATTGTCATCAAACTGATTTTTGACCTATGTACAGAATATCCGCATCTTAATATTGGAAACATTGAAAAAACTCTGAAAAAATAGTTTATTTGCACAATTTTCAAAGATTCTCTTAAAAAACACAAATTTTACCATAGTTATTTTTATTTGTGTTCTCCAGTTTAGTTGTTTCGAATTTAAGAAACTGTACATGTGTGATACTTTTGAGAATAAAATTTTCTCCTTTCAATTATATTTAAAAGAAATTAAGATACTAATGAAAACAAATCTATGAGTGTTGGTAGAATTCTTTTTAACACAATAACCCAGGTAAAACAGTCGTTCGATCCGGTTCAATTATCAGCACTAAATTAATCTTTTTTTACACACTGCTGCACAATGCAACCAATCAGATGATTAACTTAATTCTTTATAAATAAGCTGAAATAAAGCGCTGAAACATAAAGAATTATTACTGAATTGATGACTCAGGAAACGTTCCACGTCGTACGCATTCATTAGGAGCTTAAGTGGAAAGACACGCCATTTTTATCTTTGCTACACTATTCGATTTGTTTCAGAAAAGCAATAGAAACTAATCAAATTTTCACTTAGAGAAGTTTCTATTATTTGGATTAGCCATTGGACCAAATCGTTATCTAATACTCTCTTGAATTGCATTCATCGATGAATCAAATTTACTGGTACATCGGTATTGATTTGCATCGAAATAACTGTAGTTTACGTTTGAAGCGTTTCACTTTACGTATATCCGAGAAGACTGCAAATCCCGAGAAACAGCTAATCCGAAATACATAAATAAACTAAACGAAATAAAATTTATAACTATGCTTTGGGTTTACTTTTAGTTTATAAATTTTTAAAGCATAACAAAATTTTGAAATTGATATGTCATTACATTAAAGTTTGCCTTTTACGCAAAGTTATACCTTGATGTCTTACCATGTTTTAATTTTCATGGGATAATTTCTTCATTTTGTGACTTTCATGATACGTTATTTTTATTTTGCAACGTTTTTTAAATTATATTTGAGGAAAAATCATTTTAATTTTCTGCATTTTAGAGGCTCTAAGTATTCTTCCAACTACAAGATATTCGTGCTCATTTTTTTTTTGCTTCTCCGTATAAAAAAAGAAGATAATGTTGTACATCAAAATATCTCATTTCAGAGGTTTCTAATTTCTTTTGTTGTCTCAACTTCAGGCCTTCCGACTTTAAAAGCATTCCTTTTATTTCTCTTACGAGTGTGGGTGAAAGAGCTAGTTTGTGTTTTCATTTTGTTTCTACCCCATCTTTAATCTGTCAGTGCGTGGGTGGAGGGCCTTTTATTCCCACATAGTCTCGTCAGAGGACGAATCGGAATACACTATAAATAAAATAATGGTTCTCTCAGAAATAATGTGTCTGTTCCCATCGTATCTACAGTTTCCAGCTTAAATTACCAGTTAATATACACTGAATTACTTTGTTTTTGCCATCAAAAATTTCACATTACCTGTAAATTAAGAATTTCCAAACATTTCATTCAGAATGTACTAGTTATTATGCTTTGGTAATTCCTTTCATTTATTTGGTGGCTAAACAGTTTTAGGGACGTTTATACTCCGAATGTTGAAATGCTTTCTATTAGATCATAATATGGGCGTAGACAAAGAAATTATTTTCACTAAAATATTCAGTTAATATGCAATATCGAGAACGCTATAATAAGGCAAATGTATAACTTAGGTTAACATTAGGAAACACTATTTTTAAAGCCCTATTTCTCGGAAATATAAGTTGGGAAAGCACCTAAAGCATCAGTTGCATGAGAATATTTATTTAAAAATTGGTTTCTTTTTTTAACTAGTGAATAAATAAAAATTAAATCATAAAAAAATATAAATTAAATTAACCATGAAATTAACTGGAAGGAACTACATTTTTTTTCTAAAACCACTAAAGATTATAACAATTTCGCCTTTCGGTATTAAAATAATTCTGTAAAAATGCATAAATATGTCTTTGAATTTACCCTAAATGTTATTTATTTTCAATTATCATTTTAAGTCGATCGAAATCTAATATATCTAATCGTGTATCAATTCAGAATTTTTCTGTAATTCTAAAGATAAATTTTAATGGTAAATTTATAAGAAGAGAAAATAAAGATGGGGATGCATTTGGAGACAAATTTCGCGAAGTTTAGAGAATTGCTTTCCGTATTTGATGACAGAAAGATAAATAATGGTATCATGATGTGTTATCACGTACAGCACCAATATTCTTTTGTAATTCTTAGTATATTTTTCAATTTTTTAGTCTTGTAACGTGGAGAATAAGAGGTGCCTAGACGAATGATTCAATTCATTTTAGCTGTGAGTGAATTGGGTAATTATACATTAATTGCTATGATTGTTATAGTTTTTCTAGTATTTATTCAAATCTGCAATTTTATGGAATACTGAATATATAAGGAAAATTAATTTACTCGAAAATGAGGAATGGCTGTTCTCTTCGAAATATTGAAGTAAATATGATTCTGAGGAAAAGTAATATTAAAAATTTTCTTTTCTCGGAATGTCAAATAAATAATATTTAACAATTTTCTTTTAAAATCACTGATATTAATTTTTAAAAATGTTAACTATATTATATAAAACCTGTATTTATATTATAGTCTTTTATGATAATTTTGAATTATAGTTATTTTTACATCCTTTGAATGACAGTAAACTTCACTCCTTTAAATTGAAGCAAAAAATGTTCTTACTGCAGTAATAATTTGTGTTAATTACTGCTCAAATAAGTTGTGTTAATTACGGCTGAAATAAGTTGTGTTAATTACGGCTGAAATAAGTTGTGTTAATTACTGCTTTTATAAATTTGAATAATGTTAGGCAGTGTTTCTTGTTGACATAAGCAATTACTAAATCACTCAGAACCTAATTCCGCTACTCTTTAAAGTAACTCACAAACTTTTGGAAATGTTTTCTCATTTCAGTTTGAGAAATTT
This sequence comes from Araneus ventricosus, assembly GCA_013235015.1. Taxonomy (NCBI): domain Eukaryota; kingdom Metazoa; phylum Arthropoda; class Arachnida; order Araneae; family Araneidae; genus Araneus; species Araneus ventricosus. Next base: position 458,993 of record BGPR01000036.1, on the reverse strand, counting down.
AACGTGAAATTATACGTTCAAATGTAGAAGTATCTTTACAAAGAAAAATTCAATTCTAACAACAATAAGGTTCAATATAAAGATCTCTCTGTATTTTAATAAGAAATTCTGACGGAAAACAGAAAAATATAATCATTATAATACACTGATTTATTTTCTAAGTTTGTTTTAAAATATTAATAGTTACTTAGGGTAAGTTTGATTGTCCTCCGTTTATGCAGTATCTTTGGAAGAAAAACAATTTTTTAGTTATAAATAACTAAACAACAAATTTTTCCTCGAGAAATTTTTCCTAGAAAACCAAACAAAAGTGAACAACGATGCGAATTAACTTCCAAACTGTAATTCGAAAATAAAACATAAAAAATGCGAATTTTTACAATTTTTCATCAAGAGAATGGTTTTTCCCCCCTTTTTTCAAGCTTATGTGTTTTTGCTTGATGTTTACTATGCTAACAAAAATATACTCATTTTTATCGGAAATGCCAATTGTTCTCCGATTCTAGTTTTTATTTAAATAGAACCAATATCTTAATGCAAAGTCATGATTTGAAACAAAATATTCCTAGAGAAACTTTTCTTAGAAGAATCATTATAAAAATATTATTAATTTGTATATTTCTCTGAAGTTTATTAATCATTATAATGCTACTTAATAATGTAATTTGTATTGTAGTAGAACGATACAGGAAATGGAATAAATTTTCGTCAAGGAATCTTTTACTTCACTATGTCTTCTAGAAAACTCTCTAAAGCTTTTAAATTTGTGGAAATAATCTAATTCTTTTTAAAATATAATAATAATTTTAAAAACTGAGAAGGAGAAAATATTCAGAGATTCTTCAATTGATTTTTGAATTTTCTTTGTCTCATGCTTGCATTTCAAAGACGATTCAAAAGCAAGGTGGTAAAACATATTGTCTTTATTAAAATCTTTGTATTAATTGAAAACCTGGAGGTTTACATCAAATTAATTTGTTTCATAAAATTAAGCTAAAAACAATAACTAGATTTAATTTATTGGTGTATGCAACCAGCAAGACTATTTTAATGAGAGTTTTTAAAACGTGTTTCTACTTTTTTTCTGTTACCGTACTGGTTTAATTGTATCACCGGATCATATAAATAAACATAATGACAAGAACGCTTCATTAAGAAAAGAATCTCCTAATTTTCTAAACATTATCAAAGTCTCCAAGATAAGTTTGTGTCTAGCATTAATATAATATCCTGGCTCTCATTGCTTAATTTTGCTTAGAAAATTTTTTATTTAAATTATTTTTTTCTTAAATATTAACATAAACATGTGCGATGTGTGAAAGAGATAAAAAATATCATTACACTTTCAGATTTACACATTTTTTTCGAATTTCTCCAGAAAAATATGTTTTAATATATGAAAGCATGAAAACATTTTAAAAAATATGTAAATTCGATAATATCCGGATGCTTTTGGTCATATAGTGTAGCTTATCGTAAAATAGATGAATACTGATCCAAATTCCTTTTATGAATATTTTATTGAATCTTTTTCTAGGACATATCGTAATTCAAATTTGTATTCATTTATTATTTTTTTCCATTTACTTTGGGAAAATAAAACCTTTATCGCAATCGAGTGCTGCATCGAAATTCGGGACTTATTGAAGTGTGAATGATTCAGGTTTACTCAATTTATTCTTTTATCAAATTTCAGCAAATATGAACCATTTAAATTTTGCAAATATTATTTAATTTATTTGATTTATTCCATTCATCTTCCTTTTGACATGTGTTTATGCACCAAGAGAGTAATATTCCTTAGTGCAGGTATTCCAGAAAGGCCGTGATGTCACAATTAATTTTTTATGAATACGTCATGTCAGATTTTTAACTGAAGAAATGTCAATACCACTGAAATATTATGCAACAGGTAACATAATCCCTCTGTTGTTTCGGTAAATTCAATGCTCGCTTTGCAAGTAAAATAAATAAAATTTCATACATAGAGTTTGGGACACAACGTCTTAGATTTCTATTTTCATTTTTGGGAACAGAACTGGTGAATGATTATGTTTGTGAGACAACCAAATTGCTGCATAACGAAAAAAGAAATGTCCAATTTTTCAAAGGCCGATGATAATAATATTATGTGACTGTTTTCGAAATTTTTTCAATAACTGACAAAGGCTATATCTTTTCTAATTAAAACATTCTTGTTTACATATCAACGACCAGTTTTTTAATTAAAAAGCCAAGCAATTCACCCTTTCTCATTTTTATTTAATTCGTTTTTCGCTGCCTTTTGTATTATCACTATTACACATTATCACATTTAAGTATGTCGTGTATTGTGTCTGTGTTAATTATGTGCATTCTTTTATGTTTGTTTCAATTCTGTGCAGTTTTATGTTTGTATTATTTTTGTGCTGTTTCGATTCTTTCGAATTTGTATTCTATGTTGAGATAATATATGCTTTTTATTAATGTTATATGTTGGTTTTTCCATTAATTTTTATTAGTTTTCTTATGTCTTATAAGCATGCATTGAAGGTGAACTCTTATAATTCCGATCCAAGATAAAGTAAGAAAAAGTAAGACTTCTGCTATGGGATCTATAGCTCATTTTTTTTTTATTTTCCCCCGCTTCACTCTCACTGAAAGTGTCAAGAATACAGTTGATTCTATGCGCAGGGATATGGAGTGGTGTTTTGTTCTGTTTGCGTTTGAAAAGAGATTCCTAATGGAATATTTACTTCAAAAAAAGTGAAATTTCTTCTGGGAGGTAAACTCATTGCAGGTTTATTCAAATAAAACCTTTCGAAGTGCAAACAGAGCTTCCCTGAAAGTGAAATTTTAGAAGTTCAGAATATTCATCTGGATATCTATTCTAAATGCTAATCGTCATCTGAATAGCAAACCTTCAATTTGTATTCCAAAGCATTCCTTGAACTGAAGCTATCACCTCTCTTTGTAAATGTATGAATAATTTATTGGCGTGCCCCATTTCACCGACGCGAAATCAAACTATTTCTCTTCCAGAAGTATCACATGATGTTCGTCAGAATTACAAAATGCAATTAATAAGCTGACGAAATATGCAGAAATGCGATCTAAAGGTGTCTTAAAGTAATCGCTTATAACTAGGAAACCACATATTATCTTAACATAAATAAAATTCATTTAAAATATACCTACATCTTCTCCTAAGCAACAGGATCGATTTCTACCAAACTTGGTGACGATTATTACTCACTAAGTGATCAAAAATACAAAGCAATTACAGAATAATTAAAGGATTCCAACTCACTATACATCACTTCTGCTATAAACTGCTTTCAAAAAATAATATTACAACTATGAAAATAAACATTAACTCACAAAATGATGAAATATTTGGATTTTTTGCCTCGAATAGTTGCAAATGTTCTTTGTGTACTCTTTTCGTTATGCGACACACATTTATACAGTACTCTTCCTTTAATTCTTTTCAAAGACGTTGAAGCATGTTATTGCCATGGGGCTTCATTTGCTTATACTTGTTGTATACGATGCGGTTTCAGATGCAATCGGCAATGTAAAATCTTACAAATCGTTGACTGTGGAATACCCAGTTACGATGAGAGCGATATATCGATATTTGTAGACTACAAGGGTGAAACAGTGTTTCATTCTATCCTCTGCATTATATGATTCACTTGGTCTTCCAAAGACCTGTTTCTTTTATACAAACAACCAGTATTCTTAAATTTGAGAAATCAATCCAAAATGCATTGATGATTGAAAATGCGAAGAAAAAATGCATAGAAGGTTTTAAGTAAAAATCTTCATCATAATTAACAATTAACAAGGGAGGAAGCGCATCGGGCCTGCGAGGCCCGGAGGCTCCAATAATTTATTACAGAAAAGTAAGTCATCAACGAAAAACCTCCAGATTCACAGTAGCTGCATTCAAGGTCATTTACTTGTTGATCACAGGTATTTCAAGAATTTCCCCTCATTTGCTATCTCAGGAAACAAACGGTCGTGCCTCTGAAGCGCTCTCGAGTATCTGTGTAGGATTGCTAAATAGAACAGATATATCGTGCCACAATCGCTATTCAAACTACAAATATAAAACGTAAAGTTTTACAAAGGTGTTAGCTCAAATACCAACCAATTAAGAATCGATTAAAGAAGAAAAAAAGAAATAATTGGTGTTGAAGTAGTTAGAGATCATAAGTCGAATTCTGAAAAGTAATTAGACAATGAATCGGATATTTGTGATTTTAGAAGAAGACTGGGGTTAGAAAGTCGTGTAGTAAACGGTAAGATAGGTTTAATGAACAAATGCTGCAAGAAAGAACTCCGCAAAAGTATGATAACTTTTACACACAACATCGGCATAAAACTGCCAGAAAATTTTGGGGAAGCAACAGTTGTATCATCGGCTCAAAGAATTCTTAAAAAGGTTTATTAGTGAGATAGAAATTCATTAATACAGTGAAACCTCTCTGAGCGGCCACCCCTCCGTTCCGAGAAAATCTGGCCGCTCTGAAGGGTTTTCGTTACAATTACAAGATAATTGTTATAATACATAATATAAACAAGTCTGACACATATTCTTATTTAAAATGAAGTTTGAGACCAGACATGACACAGGCTTGGAACAAAAAAAAGCTGAACTTCATGAATAAAGAATCATGCCAAACATAAATACCGAGAAATAGAATATATACGATTAATTGAACAATAAAATAAATAACTTTATACAAAAAGTGCTTGAGATATTAAAAATATTGTAGAATTATTACATAAACGAAAATTAAGAATGATAAAATCCGATGAGTTAAAAGCGGAAATCCGCGTTTCCGCAAAAATGTGTCATGTCTGTGAGACTTATCTAAAGAGAAAATAGTACTTTCTTTAATAATTTTTTACATTTTTTGAAAAAAGGATACAATTTGTGACTGTTTTAAGTTTTTACCTTCTCGGGAAAAAAACCATTTTTTCTCGTTCGCTTTTCAGTTTAAAAAGTAAATCTCTAACCGATGCGTTTGTTAAATGGGATGGGCGAACCCACCCGGCGGCCGTTCAGAGGGGTTGGGTGGCCGTTGCCAGGGGTTATTTTAACATTAGGTCTATGGGCCGAAAAATCCGTGCCACGAAAAATTGGCCGTTAAGAGGGGTGGCCGTTCGAAGAGATTTCACTGTACTTATATCCAGGTGAATTCAGGTAATTTTGAATGGGAAAGCAAATCTTTTCATAAATACCTTGGGAGTACAAGCATTCATCGATCGTCTTCATTTTAATGCACTCCCCAAAAGAGATCTATCTGAATATTATTTTTTTAATATTCTCTACACTAGCACAGCAAATGCCGCGCGTCCTCGACAAAGTGTAAAGAACGCGGTTGTTCTCGGAATTAAGTGGATTTTTTTTTTTTTTGCTCAAAAGAAAATCATTCTAATTCCACTTATCATACAGTACAGAATGTGTAAATTATGTATTTGATTCATGCAACTGAAATTTGAAACAATGAACTCAAAAATTGTTAATTATTAACCATTTGCACTTGGGAAATTAACAGATGCATAATTATTCACTGATTACAAGGGCTCATTTTATTGCTTCGAAACAAATAAAATATATCTGTGTAAGTTCATTTTTCCTGTTGAGGTATTCTACTACTTCTTACAATTCTGACGGTATTTTTTTAACCATCAAAATCAAGAAACGTCTAAATAAAGCACCGTCTGGCATGGGACTGAGTGTCGATTCTCGAGTGCAAAGACTTAAGGGCACATTGTATTTCTGTATTGGTAATAAAAGATTTTTATTTTTATTCATTTATTTAATCAATTAATTAGTTTCTTTCTAATCATTTTTTCAAAATATCAAAGCTATATCTTTAATATTTCAGAAATTATTTTCATTTTTATTTTAGATAAGGAATATTCACATATAAAAACTTCGTATAGCTTTTCAATTTTGTTCATTTTTTCTCACCCTAAAATTTAAAAAGTTTTAATTCATTTTACCTATCTAAAATAGTGATTTTTATTTTTTATAACTGTTTATCAATATGCCTGTGATAAATCTATGTATGCAATAAGCATTTAATTTGGTTATTTACACTATTTAATTTGATTAATTCCATTATGGTCAGATTCTATACACGTAGCGTCAGCCGATAGTAAATTTAAAAAAAAAATATTTCAAGATTTAACAATATTCATAAGATCAAAAAGTGGAAAATAAAAAAAAAATCGATTTTTTGGTACTCAAAAAACATCGGTTTCTTGAATATTTTTTATTAACTTTGCTTGTTTTATATACAAGAGGAAAAAAGGAATATTGTCTCAATTTATTTCTTACGATATACTGCAGTAAGAAAAATAATTTTCAGCGGAGCATTACATGTTATCTATAAATATATACACTGTATCGTGCAATATATTTCAGAAAATCTGAAAAAAAGAGTTAAAATATTAATAAATATTTACTAGGGATGTTAAGAATATTGAAGAAAGTTATTTTAATTTTCAATTTCATATGCAGAGTCCGTTTTAAATTATTTTTTTCATATAAAGATGCTATAAATTGAATGATATGATACAATTATCGGATTTATCTTCATAATATTTAAAATGAAAATGAAGTTTTGGAAAAAGTAGCGGGTACCCTTAAAATAACACTAGGAAAGATTCACTGAAAGAGATTTGATCAGAAATATTTAGATACCAACCAATATATTTAAGTAATGGAAATTACCTGGCGATTCTGTCTTATATATCAGTTTGAAACACACCTAAAGAAAGAATCCCCAAATCTCTCCAAAATAGTAGAGACAGGCAGCAGATGCTCCCTTCCTCTCTTGAAGCAAATAAAGAAGTTCAGCAACACTTTTATCCTGAGGCAAATGAAGAAATAGCGGACATCTGGACGTGTGTAAGTAGAGAAAAGTGTCTGAAGAACACGGCTTGACGTATTTGCCTTTCTTTCTCTCGTTTAATCAGGTTTTATTGGACGTCCGTTGGAATCCATTTGTGAGAAGAGTAGATACAGGGGAGAGGTCTCAACTCTAGTGTGTTGATGTGAACTGGAGTGTGTTGGTCAATTATTTTCACCATTTTTATCTCATCGCTTAATACAAGGCACCACCTATCTCAATTTTTTGATATTTCGAAGAGGAAGAAAATATTCAATTTTTCGGAACCAATAACGGATATTTCTGAAATTTTTTTCACATCTGATTAAGATGCAGTTTTATATTTATATCAGGTGGTGTAAAGAGACGATATAAATGCTTATGCATATGAGGAATGTTACAGTTCTTAGATCCAGAAATGTTTATGAAATCACAAGATATTCCTAGCAGCTGGAAACTACTGTACTATATAGTTTTACAATATTGTTCGATATTCGCAATATTGTTCAGTAACGTGAAAATATCGTAGCGATATTGAAGTACATTTTGCGGTATTTGAGATTGTGTTCCAAATAAATCAGCATGCTGCCATTTACAGTAATTAAGTCGAAAATTTTAAAATAACTTTCGAAAACATAATAGTCGTACATTTTAGGCACTGTGTTTAACTATAAAACTGAAAATTAAAAATGTATTTTTATAGCTCTAGCCGTAATAAAAGAAAAGAATTATGATTATCTGTTTTGTGATGAGTTTTGAAATATGAATAAAAATATACAGGGTGTCCATTAATTATTGTCGGGGTTTCCGTACCTCATAACTTTCGAATAAAAAATATTACGCAAAAACCGATTACGTATTCGTAAATTACAACTCAAAGAATTTCATTAATGATATTGAAAAGATTAATGAATTTGCACATGGCTGCCCTTCGTGGCTCGTAACACATCGAGACGAAATTCGATTTCCCTCCAAGTGTTCTCCAGCATTTGTGGGGTAACATTTTGGATCGCAGTAACAATTCTGCGCTTCAGTTCACAGGGGTCTTGTACACAATGTTCTTGACAAACCCCCAAACCAAATTTAGTTTCGAAAAACCACAATACACACATTGCTTTTTCTTGCACGGTCGCCATTTTTATTTATGACGTCATAATTACCCAGACTGCAAATGCGCTAAGATTGCATTGTTGCCACGCAAAATTCTTTGAGTTGTAATTTACGAATATGTAATCGGTTTCTGCGTAATATTTTTTATTCGAAAGTTATGAGTTACGGAAACCCCGACAATAATTAATGAACACCCTGTATTTTGAGATATGAGCTTTGAAATATGAGTGAGTTTGAAATAAGAAATGAAAGTAAAAGCTAAAATCTTAAAAGAAAGCTAATTATAAAAATTAAGATAAAATATGCATTCTATTATTACATGAACAAGGTAGAACTTTCAAAATTAGGTAAAACTAAGCAATACAAATAGTGTTTTTCTATAAATATTTTAAAATTCTACACTTCCTATGCTTTGGGCCACATTTCAATTGCTTTCTTCTAAACCAAGAGGACAATTTATGGAAAATTTAAAATATATTCATTCTGAAGCAAGTTCTTAATATGAAAAAATTAATTAATCGGTATTTTAGATTAGATTCATTCTATAATGGTATGTTAATTTAATTTTTGATATTATGCTTTCAGGAAATTACACTGAAGACAAGTCGTTATACGCATTAATTTCTAACGAAGCAAAATGAAAAAGAGTCCTTAACATATAACTTTCAGTTCAAAATTGCCACTTGTATTACAAATTTGAAAGCTTGCAATTAGATTACTATTGTTTATCTAACGCAAAATCTATTTTAGTGTTCTAAAACTCTCATCCTAACTCTCCTGCATCCTAACTCATCTAAACATCCTAAACTCTCCTGCACATTTCCTATTCCTTCTCGTTAAAATCAAATTTTAATCCTATTAAATAGACCCGTCATCTGTCGAAAACAAAAGAATTTTCTTATTAGGCTACCGTTTATAATCAGGAAACTTTTTGAAAGCTTTCAGGCAGCTCTCAATTTAAAATAAATCCGCAACAAGACTGTCCAGAGTACTTAAGTTAAAACTTCTCTATTCAGAATATATTTTACGCGAAAATTCCATCTTGGTTATTTCAAGGAAAATTCGCAGTTCATGGATGAAAACTTTTAATTAAATATATAACCTCAGTTAATTAAATTTTCTACAGAACGGCACTTAATTCTCTGAAAGGATTATTCATTTTCGTTGAAAGGGGAGGAATGCATTGATATGAGTTAAGAACTAAGCTATACAAACGGACATTAAATAAACATAATTGACATAAAAGTAATTAAACACAGCATAATTATAAACTGAATAATTAAGCATTATTTCAAATTAGACAGTATATTGATTCATATGATATCTCATATAAGTCGATATGAACATTAGAATCCGTACAGTAAATTATTAACGTTTCGATTGCGAGAAATTAAATTCTCAATAATCCTTTTAAGATGCGTGTTTTGATAAAAATCGGAAGAGTGCTCTCCCTCCTGTTCAAATCAGTGGAAGATGACTCATTTATTAGTTCAGAGATGAAGTTCTCAAATTCCTTTTAATATGTATGTCTGTCAAAAAAAATGTGGGAAAGGGTTTTACCTCCTTCTCTAGTTGGTGGAAGATAACATCGGCCGTTCTTATTAGTTTACTAGCCGCCTTCGGCGACCAGCTGGTTCGCCTTGATTATAATTTTAATTTAATCTTGCATCATTTTATATTCATGGTTCTCTTAATAACGTAAGCAGGTCGTAGTAGATTTTTAACCCATGTTCTTTTAGTGGCCTTGCACCTGTTCTGTTCATTGTCTACATAAATGCCCCTAATGGAGTCAAATAACTCTTTAAACCCGAAGCGACTTTTTTCTTCTAACTCCTTTAAAACTGGGACTTTTTGGGAGGAAGCGACATGAATTGAACTCTCCCAATCTGGGTGATTATTTACCACCCCACCCCCTGCTATAACCTTCCCTTAAGGCTCGCGGAAATGGGCTACGGTTTGCAAGGATAATTGGACGCTCCCTACCGCGCATAGATCCTAAGCGATCTCATAACCTCACCTTCCCTCAGAAGTAGCCAATCGCCTCAAACCGGCCTTCTTCGCTGTTAAAGGAAAATTTTTAGACCACCTCGCTCGGTTTCAGAGTGTTAACTGATTATGTCATGTAACATCGAATTGAAAGTTGTCAGAGCTATCTCCACTTTCTTATTCCTCTTGCAAAATATGCATTTGATTTCAACAATAAAATGCCGCAACATATTTTATGGCTAGTGGCATGTTTGCTGAATTAAAACATGCTGAAAAGATTGAAAACATAGCAACCATAATCATTCAGCTTATTGGATATATTTATTAATACACGTAACATCTCCGAGAGCTTGATTTAGAGATTCCATAAAAATTTTGGTTAAAGAAAATATGAAAGCAAAATGTATTCACATATTACCTGAACATTAAACAATGAAAGAGAAACACGCAATTAAATATTTGTTAAAAAAGAAAACGGTTTGAATTGTGATGCAACAATGAAAAGTATTGCTGTAAATTATGCCAAAAAATATATTTAAAAATTTATTAAAATTAGAGGAAAACATATACGGCAATTTAATTGATATCATTGAAAAGGTAATTAATTTTTTGCGCTTCCAAATAGTGTAACAATGATTTTTGTCCTGTAATCTGTTTGGATGTTATTAAGGGAAAACGCCAAAATTTTGCTTAAATTTTAATATTAAAATTATAATTAAAATTTCAGAAAAAGGGCTCCAAGATGCACATTACCACCTTCCAAAGAATGTTCGTGCTAAATTTCATACCTCCAAGTCCAGAGTTCTGTCCTGTAGAGCGCCAACACACACACACACACACACACACTATTATTATTATTATTATTAGTAGTAGTAGTAGTAGAGATAGAGATACGGGAGAGATGAAATTGTCAAATATCTTTTTAAGATGTGAATTTGTTGAAGAATGCGTGACAGAATATTCTGTCCTGTTCATGCAGATGTTAGAGAAGATCCGTCTTACCTAACTGCGATCCGTAGATTTAATATATTTTTCCTAACTTATTAGCAAATCCCAACGACGGCCACCTCAAATATGGAGATGAGAAGTTGCGTATAAGTAACTAAATTCTGACTTTCCTGTATTGCAACTCAATTCTAATTAGAAACAGTAGATGGTGCTGCATATAAATATGTACTATAATTTATGTGGTATAGTCAGTTTCTTTGTTTTTTGTGTTCGTTTTCATGTTTAAATGTGAAAATACGAAAAACCTACTCAAGGTAATCTCAGCTCGAATATATCTCTTTATTAAATGCTTAAAAAATGAAATGTGCAGAAATTGTAATACATAGTTTGTTCAATAATGGCTGTGTGGCGCTTTCGCGTTCATCGCCAATGATGTATTATACCTCTATCTAGGGAGTCGTCGCATGTACAGCTGGTAATGGAGGGCCTTATTGCACTGACATTTTCACGGATGCCGTTTATGCACTGAACCTCGGATGCTAAAGCTTACCTAATCAGCAAATCCCACTGGGGTCAGGCTAAAAATGAGGATGAGAAGTCGCCGAAAAGTAGAAAGGCTCTTGCTCCCCTGGTGAGTACAGCAATGGAGTTGAGTTGCCTCTACTCCGATGACGGAACGCACCCCCTGCAGGAGGGGTTGCACCGACGCCGGTGATCGCTATTAAGACTAGTTTTAGTTCCGGTGCGAACATCGTGACAACAATCATTCAAATAATCCCGGATGCCTAGGTAAGGCGGGGGTAGCTCCTTCAAGGCTACGTTATCAGCAATATATAAACCAGTTGACACAATAAAACACGAGAGTAAAAATATCTACTAGATATTTAGAATTGTCACGGATTAGCTACGCGAGGGGTGTGAAAATGTAATGGATTAGTGGAACAACAGTTGAATCAAATCGTTGGCAGGGGTTACGTTATGTACTGTTGAAGTTCCATCTCCTGTTCATCTGTGAAGATCTGTTGAGATTTTTTTTATAAAGAACGCTAGGCTCAGTTGACTCTGGATATGAAACAAAAAAGGGATAGTAACTTGTATCCAGCATCTCCAAGAAAAATCTTTAAACATTAAAAAAATTTATCTATATCGTTTAATTATTCATTTTTTCGATTTAAATACGCTTAAATTAATTAAATTATAACTTGAAATTGATTAGAAACACAACTAACCATCGATAGCAGTTTTCATTTTACTGCAGCATATCGGGAGTCTCCTGAAATTAATTCCATATTTACCAGTCGCCTTTCGCAATGAAAAACCAGTCATCACTCCTTCCGCTACCTCTAGAAATGTTTCGTGGAGCTTTGGACCCCCATCCATATATATTTTATAGTTACTATCAGTTTTAAAAATGAAACGTATTTTGTGCAATAAAAACTTACTCGGGGCAAGTTGTTTCATTGTAACAAGTAACCCCAACGAAATTGCTACAAGTAGCCCCAAGCGATGATATTTTATGTGAGTGGTATATTACAATCGCACAGAACTTTTAAATATAATATCATTTACCTGAAAACTAGAATTTCTTGTGATGTAGACGTTAAATTTATATCTCTAAACGTTCCGTCGCAAATAAAAATTATAATTTAAAAGGAAAATTACTAACAGGCACAAAATCAACATTATCACAAGAATTTTCTCTGCTATAGACTGCAGGCACTCCAGTGTTCGGTGAGGAAGACATACGAATGAGGGCTACCATCTGACGTGATAAAAGTTAGTTTCTACAGGTGGTTATTTTAAAATTCGAATATAGCGACTTGCCCCGTGATAACATCTTGAAAAGTGTAACAACTATAACCCCTGTCTCCCTTACTATTAATAATATCAAAAATATAAATCAAACTCTAGCAATTTTTAATCTGAACACAATATGGAGAGCTACAGTTCAGGCTAACTGTATGGAAATGCAGGTATTCAGGGTACAATTTCACTGGATAAAATAATCCTTAACAAGATCCTAACGCATCATAATGAATTTAAGTATTTGAACAGATTCTAGTTTTAATCAATAATCAATATTATCGAGGCAAAAAAATAATTTTTCAGACGAAATTTGGTAACAAGAAATCATTTCTGTAAGTAGAAATATGATTGGTGATACAGCCTTTCATTGCTTTCTAAGTCATTCTCAACTTGAGCTATCTTTGACTAAAAGGAAAAAAAATCAAATGTTCGGATCATTTTTTTATATTCTTAACTTTGTAACTTTACTTTTTATTCCATCATTTTATAGGTTTTGTCAGACTGCAGAGCATGAAAAAAATGCATATATATGTCAAAATAGACTTAATCATATAAGTATCGTTGATTCGAAAAGCTGATTAACCACAGGATTTATGAGATAAATGGTTAATTCGTGTAAAATAATTTTGAACCTTTTATTTTTCGCAAAAATATGTCAGGTAAAATGAATAATTTTATGAAATATATTCAAAGCGACAATTTGAATAAGTTTATTTAGCTTGAACTATATGGAATCTATTACCTGATACTTTGTCCAGAAGTGGTATTAAAAAGTAATTACTTCAAAGCCACAGTTTCAACCTGAAACATAATATTGTTCTTGCTCTGCCATGCACTCTAGGGGATACGGCACCTCAAAATTTGAATATAGTTTTAAACGTGCATGCTTTTCTCTTGAAAGAAAAACTTTTCGTCCTATTTGCTTTTTGATTTTGAAGAAATTGCTCGAAAAACTCCTAATATTCAAGCAGCTTACATAATAAAATAGAAATATGAACTTAGTAACACTTGAACATTCTGCTGTTATTCTTGGAACATAAATTTAATTTGCATCTGTGCCATAGTACAGGAAGATAAATTAGCATCATATATTCCAGGATCATTTATAATGTTTACAAAAGGGGCTGATATTTATTCCATTAAAATTATAGATGGAAGCTTCATCCGAAGTAATCGATTATAATTTAGAGCATAATGAAAGACGTATCGATTTGCAGCTTTCATTTAGCGCTTGTTTGAAACACGGATGATCTATAAGCAATCGATTCAGACATACAGACAAAGCCCTTTTCAACCTTAAGATTCTTACATGCTTTTAAGAACTAATCCATTATTTTCTTTCTGAGAAATAATTCTCTAAACCAGATGCTCTTTTAAATATTTAATTTGCTCATCAGCAGAGTGGAAATGTGATATTTGAGACTATTATTAAAGACCGATTATTTGTTGAATGTTTGCCAAAATTGGTAACGATTTGCTTATTTAAGATATGAAAGCTCCAAAATTCTACGATGAGTTTTAAAGAACGCAACAGAAACATCAGATTTAATTTTAGAAGCTAGACGAAGTACTGAGGTTTTAGATTTAATTCTGTTTGTGAAACAAGAGTCACACGCTAGATGAATCGAATTTGAACTCCTAAATACTCTTACATAAAATATGGAGAAGTTTGATCATCTAACCTCTCAAAATACTATAAGGTGCATCTAAATGAAAAATGGACCACGGATCTTTCTAAAGAAAATATTATATACAGAATATTTTAAATGAAATTTGCGTGTTAAATGATTCCTGCATATGATTACTATTATCACGGATGCGCTGGCCCCACAAATGAATATAGGACTAGATGGTTTTAGTACAGAGACTCCTGATTTGCTAAAGTATCCAGTTCCCCATGGTGTTCAGCACTTCCTCGTTCCATGTAAGCAGGTGACTTTTCAGTTCAGTTATTTTTTAAGGCGGCGAAGGTTTAGAAGACACACACGGGGACATATTGGGACCGTAAGAAAGATATCTGAGTGCAAATTTCAGTTAGCAAATCGGTAGTCTTGGCCACATGTTCCCTAGCGTTGTGCTTGAGCAACACCATCCTTTTCGAGATATTTGTACCATTGATGGTCTGTTTGAGCCAGTAGCGTATTGCATCACAGTTCAGCCTTAACAGTTTCGCCCCTTTCGATCCAGTCGATGAGTAGATATCACTCTTAGTCAAAAAAGAAGCTAAGAATAACTTTTCTTATCTTCATGGCAGAATAATCATTTTTTCAGACATGGGAGGCCTAGGTGCTGCTACTTCGACGAATATTATAACGCACAGAAAATTAGATATAACTGCGCAACTGTTTAAAGTCTCTTTTTTATTTTGGTGCAGCTTACATAAAACAAACATCTACATACAGGATGTCCCAAGAAAGTGGAACAGGCATTTATTTCCTTAAATATTGCACCTAGGCATATACTTCATATTACTAAGTTTCATCAAATAAAGTAGGAATTTCTGTGAAATCACGTTGGCTTTTGTGGAAGTTGTAAATAAAAAGTTAAGAAAATTAAATTTTTATACGTTCCCCATAGAGCAAAAGTGTCGATGAGTAAAATG
This sequence comes from Araneus ventricosus, assembly GCA_013235015.1. Classification (NCBI taxonomy): domain Eukaryota; kingdom Metazoa; phylum Arthropoda; class Arachnida; order Araneae; family Araneidae; genus Araneus; species Araneus ventricosus. The sequence goes on along the minus strand of BGPR01000036.1, from coordinate 443,651 downwards.
TGACTATTGCACTCATCTATTTATAAACTAAGTTTAACAATTTCATCTACAAAACTTGCAGAGATATATTAATTTTTAAATTTAAAGGAGCTGCTCACAAATTTATATGGAGATTTTTATTGCAGAAATGCAAATTTATTCTACATAAAAAAACTGAGAAATGCAAATATTTGTCTATTAGTACATCATTCAATGACCATGGATTCAAAAAAATTGCCAATGACGCATATTGTCATTCAGTTTCATTCGCAGATATTTGAAACTTGATAAAGAATGGAAGGACAACTAGAGAAAATGAAAATTTAGCATAAAACAGGAAAATAGCCTAATATCGGGACAAGAATATTAAATTATTTGCTCTCAGAGTTGTGCGTATCATTAGGTTTTACCTGAAGACAGTGGCGACTCATCCTTTAGTGTTGCAGAGATGCAGAACTCACTAAAATTATTTTAAAAATTAGTATTTTCGTTTTAATTCTTATTTGAATACTTCTCCACTGTGAGAGCTCGATTATCAACGGAAAAAAATAAAGATGAGAAAAGAAGACCAAAAACGAATGAAAAGTAAAACAGACATAGGATAGGGCAATCCAAATAGTTTGAAAAGCACCAAAATTCACTGATTGCTTGCAAGTGACATTTGTCTGTAAGTTTTGTAGATAGAAATAGGCAACTTTGTATATGAATAGATGAATGTAAGGGAAACAGTTTACCAATTAACATTTTTGTACTACGAGGGCCGTTTAAGAATTTAATTTTTGTAACTTTTTAATATCAATCCCCTTAGAAGTTAAAGTATTTCTTACCTTATTTGATGAAACTTTGTAATTAGAAGTATAGCTTAGGATCAATATTTAAGGAAACAAACGCTTGTTCTTTTTTTGGGACACCTTATATATAGCGGACGGAAGCGATTATGTTAATCTAACGTGTTCGTTTCCTCATGTTATTGAAAATTTATAGTAGAGGAATTGATTCATTACATTTTATTGGATGTCATAATCCTAGATACTTATTTGATGTTTGAGACAAACCAATACAGCAACTTCATTTATTCATGAAAGAATTAGCATATGAGGAATGGGAACTTTAGCGAGTATAAATAATTATATTTTTTAATGTGCACAACTTAATGCTCAGAGCATCGTAACCAAGTTATATATGCTTTAGATGTACACGATAAAAATCATTACACAAAACATTTATCGTTGTTAATTTTGAAATTATACTACATGGAAAACCTGTAAAAAATTAGGCGCAGATGATATTACTTAGTGCTAACGTCAACTGAAGAATTAAGCAACATCACAGAAATAATTCGCTCTCCAATACAATGCTCTCTCAGTGTAAGAGGTTACATTATTCTAAAGATCAGTGAATCAGAAGCAAAAAAATAATTTTTAAGGTAAAGTCTGGAGTCAAAGAGAAGCACCAATTACATAATTCCTGTTTAATGT